>PVLA01001220.1:0-388446 GCA_004027455.1 Hydrochoerus hydrochaeris
AATATAGAATACATGAAGCAGATTCAAAGAGACTACCAGGAAATTAAAAACTCCATTGAAAGCTGGCAAAATGCCTTAAAAGAAACTAAGGATAGACTATCAAAACTTGAAGACAAGTTTGCAATGTGTGATCATGAAAGGAAAGATCTCTTAAAAATAACAAGGAAACAGGCAGTAACAATACAAAGGCTAGAAGATGTCAAGAGAATCTACAATTTAAGAATAAGAAATGTGAACAAAGAAGCAGGAATACATACAGGTGAATTACAAAGGTTATTCATGGAAATAATTAAGGAACACTTCCCAAGCATGGGAAAAGAAAATGACATTCGGTTATGTGAGGCATACAGCACTCCAGCCACCTACAACAAAAACAGATCTACACCCAGACATATAATAATCAAGATACCAGAAATTCAATATAAAGACAGAATATTAAAAGCCATCAGAGAAAAGAAACAGATTACCTATAAAGGTAAGCCCATCAGGATCATGGCTGACTTCTCGACACAGACTATCAGATCAAGAAGAGCTTGGAGTGAAGTATTCCAAGCCCTGAAGGAAAATAACCTCCAGCCCAGATTGATGTACCCTGCAAAACTGTCACTAGAAATTAATGGAGAAACAAGATGCTTCCATAACAAAGAGGAACTGGGCGAGTTTGTGACCACCAATCCAACCCTGCAGAGAAAACTGAAGGACATTCTAGAGAGAGAGAGAAAAAAAATACCAGGATTTTAGGAACAGTGGCAGAAAGGCCTCAATGAGTGGGGCAGGCAGAATGAAGGAGAAAATTAGACAAACAAAGGCAGAAAAATAGCATAGAAGAAATGAGGCAGAGAAGGATAACTAAAATATCTAACATAGATGGCCTTGATACACTATATTGTTAATAATGCACCAGGATTTAAAACCCATATTACTCACACTACTCTGCTTAGATGTATTATATTCTGTTTCAGTCATTCTACCTGTACTAGATTTGAGGGCGCAGACAGTAATCCCGAAAATAACAGGATATAGTACGGTAATCATCCTTAATTTCCTATTAACTTAATCTAAAGTTCTGTAAAACCTACACTGTTTTACTATGACTGATCGTAATCAAATCTGGTTTGTTTGATTGCTGTTCTTTTTTTTTTCCATTTTTTTATTTAAAGAGAAAAAAACAGGAAAAAAGTAGAAATATTACAGAATTTCAAGAAAAGAAGATAAATAGTAAGAAATCACTAGTTAATACATTACACATTGTTCTTTTAGAAATAGGTATTCAAGTTACAGGATTAAAGCACACAAAGTAGGCACTTTGTTTCTCTTTAAAGAAAGAAAGAATGTTGGAGTTTTTCAAAGGATTTTTGTGCATCTATTATCATGTGATTTTTATCCTTTTATTTATGTGATATATTACATTTATTGATTTGTGTATGTTAAGCTATCCTTGCATCCCTGGAATGAATCCCCTATGAGCACACCAGGCTTTGGCGAAGACACTTAGATAGACATAAGCCATTGTAACAGTTTTGCAGGATATGTCAGCCTGGCCTTGAAATTGTTTACTTTTAGGGTTTGAAACACTTCTCTCAAGATTCCCCTGGCCTGTAAGGTTTGTGTTGAGAAGCCTACTGTGATTTGAATGGGTTTTCCTTTATAAGTGATTTGTTGCTTTTCTATAACTTCTTTCTTTTGTTTTTAAAGTATCTCTTATTTATTGGTCACTGAAAACAGATCTGTCTCCTAGTTTAGAGACTCTGTCATTGCACTGGCTACTTGTGCTATCCATACTTTCAATGTAATTCTTAATCTCCCGGATTTCTATTTGGAGCCCTTCCACAGACTGTAATTCTTTTCCATGTTGGTCATGTATGTTCTGTATCATTTTGTTTAGCTTTTTAATCTTTTTATTAGTGTCTTATTTAGACTCACTGATATTGCTTAATTGGATCAATATCTTTTTGCTTGTATCTTTGGTGAGCTTGTCAAATGCCTTATTAAACGGTTTGGTTATCTCCACTGGTACCATTTTGAATAACTGAGGTATGGGGCTTTTGGTTTCCTCTCCTTTGATGTCCCATGGATCAGCTTTGGGGCAGTTAAGAGTTCTGAGGCAATTTGTTGGACTGTCTTCTCATGTTTCTATGTTTGTTTGTTTCATATTGAGGTTTGTGAATTATTGTAATGGAAAGTTTTGTTTTTACTATGGAGACAATTTTAGTTAATGTCTACATTTTTAGTGGTGTCCTCTATCCATGGTTAATTACTGACCTTTGCCTCTCTCCTAGGATCCAACCACCTCTTTACTTGAGATGGAAGGTTAAGCATATCTGGTCCAGCATCCAGCTCTCCCAAAATGGGCCACAGTATTGTTAATGACCCCCAAGCAATCTAAATATTGGCCTTTCAAAAAAAGCCAATTAATAGCAATAGCTATGTCCCCTTGGGTATAGTGATAAAATCAGCATCAAATATAGCACTGTATACAAATAAAACATTGATAAACCCTAAGAACTCATAAAGGACCCTTGTCCACAGAAGAGAGATCTATAATTATAATATGAAAACTATAATTATAATGAAAAAACAAACATTGACCTACTATTGACCTACAGTAAATATCAACTAAATGAAAGAACTTCACCTTTACTAATGATAGTACAATTTCAACCACAATAGCATAAAGTTATTTATTTAGAGAGTCATAAAACTTAGTAGTTATATTAGTAAAGTTAAAAGAAGTGAGGAACTGGAGAATGAAAAAGCAAAATTTGAAAAATTAATCAACAGGATATGAGAAAGAGGAGAGAAAAGAAAGGGCATTCTATTAAGGGATAAAAGGAAATTAATGGTGATAGAGAACAGCAGCTGGAAAGAATGAACAAGAAAAAGAAGAAAAAGGATAAATAACAAAAACAGGATATGATAGGAGAGATAAGAAGGGGGGAAATTTGGAAAAAAAGATAATAGGCAAAAAAAAAAAAAACTAAAAGAGAAACAAACTGGGAGAAAAAACCCAAACCCCCAAGAAACCCCATGAAGGAAAGATTGAAAATGATACAAAACAGGAAAAAACAGATTGAGTGAAAGAATGAGGGGGCACTTTTCATAATCCACAGTCCCGGGCTCTAGCCAGTCATGAGCTTCTGTGCCTAGCTTTAGGACCCAGAGCCTTTGAGGTGCCCTTCTTGCACTAGAGAGGCCTGGTCTCTGTGTTCCCCCTAAACTGTGGTTACAGCCCAAGCCAAAGTGCCACTGCTCCCGTCTTTGGTAGTCGGGAAACTGGTCCTCTGTTCTCTGAGGGCTGTAGGTCACAGGTGGGAAGTCAAATGTGTCCCAGGGCCTGACCTTGCCAGTCTGGCCTGTGGTTGCTTCCTCCTTTCCCTAGGTGTTTTCCTTAGCCAGGGTTGGGTCAACTGGTTAGTCCACCTCTGCTGGCCACTGCAGAGCTGCCCTGCACTGCCTAGCTTGGGCAGATCTCGTGTAGGGCATAAAGACTCCTGGTCTGCACTGTCGCCCAGGGCTGAGTGCCACCCTGGCCTCTCTCAGCTGGGGGACAATGCTGCTCCTGGGGTTGGGGTGTCACTTGTCTGGTGTAGGTCTGCTCTCTCCAGATTGTTTGTGTTTTTGTAGCGTCAGTTGTAATGTCTCTTTTTCACATGCAATTTTATTTACTTGGATCAAGTGTCTTTTTCATTGGTCAGTCTGATGAATTATTTTAATCTTTTCAAAAATCTGTTTATTTCATTGACTTTTGGGGTTGTTTTTATTTTATTTATTGTGCTATGGTATTTATTATTTCTTCCCTTTTACTAATTTGGGGTTTGGTTTGCTCTTGTTTTGCTAAATCCTGAAATGCACTAGGAAGTCATTTCTTTGACATCTTCCCCACCTTTTTTTTTTTGATATGTGCACTTAGTGTTATAAATTTCCCCCTCAGTGCTGCTTTTGATGTATCCCACAGATTTTATGTTGTGCTTTCCACTTTCATTTGTTTCAGTAAAGTTTCCTTTGTTTCTCTTTTAATTTCTTCCATTACTATTGGTCAGTTAGGAACATGTTATTAAATTTCTATGCATATATATATTTCCACTTTTTAAAAAAATGCATTGAAACTTGAATATTTTCCCTAACATGTGATCTATCTTGGAGAATGTCCCAAGTGCTGATGGCAAGAATGTATATTCTGCAGCTGTTGGATGAAATCTTCTAAATGATAGGTCTATTTGCTCTACCATATTGTTCAACTCAAATATTTATTAATTTTCTGTCTGAGTGATCTGTCCATCAAGGAAGTGTAGTGTTGAAATTATTGTTATATTGGAGTCTATCTCTCCCTTTAGATCTAATAGTATTTGTTTTCTATACTTGGCATTCTAGAACTGAGTGCACATATATTTACAATTAGTGTGTCATTTGGTTGTATTGATCCTCTTATTGGTAAATGATAAACTTCTTTATTCACTTTTACAGCTTTTAAAGACTGAATTATCTGGTTGGGCATAATGTATGCCTGCAATCCTAGCACTTGGGAGATAGAAACAGGAGGATTACTCAAGTTTGAGGCCAGTTTTGGCTACCTAGTGAATTCCTGAACTACATAGTGAGACTCTGTCTAATAAAATAAAAAGTATATTAATAAATACATAAGTAAAACAAAAACGTCTTTATGTGATATGAATAGTCTTTTTTCTGTTTCTATTTGCATAGTTTATCTTTTCAATTCTTCCCTTTCCATCTATTTATTGGTGAAGTGTTTTCTAATAGGCAGTGTATAATTCAGTCCTTTTTAAAAAATCTTTTCAGCTGGTCTATGCCTTTTGACTGATGAATTTAATTCATTTACATTCAAGGTTATTATAGATAGGCATGTGTTTTTTCCTGAGATTCTTTTAATTGTTTTCTACTTATTTTGTATATTGCTTGTTCCTTTGCACTTCTTTTAATATTTATCTTTGTTACTTGGCAGTTTTCTGTCATGCTAAGGTTTGGTTCTCTTTTCTATCACTACTATCTGTTCTTCCTGTGAGTTTTGTACATTCCTGATGGTAGTTATCATCCCTGTGTGTTTAGTGTATGACTCCCTTACACATTTTGTGTAAAGCTGGTATAATGATGACAAATTCCTTTAGTTTCTGCTTCTCTGGGAATGATTTTTATTTCTCCTTCATTTCTGGAGGATAGTTTTATTGGGTATAATAACATTCATCATTAGCAGATTCTTTTCTTTCAGAACTTTGAATATATTATTTCTTTTTCTTCTGACCTGTACCTTGTCTGCAGAAAAATCTATTGTAAGTCTAATGTGTATCCCTTTATAGATTACTTGAAAGATTTCTCTCATTGTTTCTAGAATATTCTTTGTTGTGTACTTTTGCCATTTTGACACTATACATCTCGAAGACAGTCTGTTTCGGTCAAAACTAGTTGAAGTTCTTTGAGCTTTTTGTATATTGAACATTTGGGATATTTTCAGCTATTATTACATTGAATATGTTTTCAATGCCTTTTCCCTTTTGTTCATCTTCTGAAATCTCCATATGTGAATATTTGTTTACTTAATGGTGTCCCTTATGTCTCATGGGTTTTCTTCATTCTTTAAATTAGTTTTCCTCTTTTTCCTCTTCCTCTTCTCCCTTCCCTCCTCTTCCTCTTCTCTTTTCCTTCTTTCCCTTTTCTTCTTCCTTCTTCTATAAATTAATTCTAAAAAACTACCTTCAAGTTCAGAAATTCTATTAATTATATTCTGTTGCAGAGGCTCTTGAATACACACACACACACATACACACACACACACATATATATATATATACATATACATATATATTTCATTAATTTAAGTTTGCAGATGACGGCAATGGGGAAGGTAGGGAGACAAAGGGAGTGAAATAAGAATTAGGATGTGTTATGTACATGCACCAATCCCTATGAGGAATATAACCATTATGTACTGCAAACATATACTAATACAAATAAAAATTAAAAAAAAACAAAGTTTTAACTCCAAGATTTCTTATTTGGCTTCTTTTTTTATGATGCATCACTTTGATGAACTTCTCATTCACATCCTGAACTGTTTTTCTCTTTTCTTTGTATTACCTCTTTTCTTTTTGCATCTCACTGAATTTCCTTAAAATAATTATTTTGATTTATTTTTCACAAGTTTCCTTCAAACTGGGATCCATTTCTGGAGTATTACTATGCTTCCTTGGAGATGTTTTGTTCCTTTTCATGTTTCTTGGTCCTTGTGTTGATGCTTGCATATACAATGCAATGGTTGCCCCTTGCAATTTTATGGAGTGGCTTTTGCAGGAGATTGGATGTAGAGTGTCAGTTTTTCATTGAGATTGGGTATAGTGTCAGTTGAGTGGCTATAGGTAAGCTCATGTGTATGGCCTCTATGTGAGTTCTTTAGCTGTAGTTGATGTTGGCAGAATGTGTGAGAGTCTAGACTGGAGGGGTTCAAGAAGGAATTGTATGACTTTGCAATGGACATGGGCTTTCAAAGTTGCATGTTCTCAGGCCTCAGAGAGCTGGGTCCTGATGGTACTGGGACTTGTGACAGCAATGGCCACAGTCTATGTAGTGTGAGATGTGGTGAGGAGCAACCCTAACTCCCACAGGGCCAGCACAGATGACATCACAGATCATGGCCCCAGGAATCATGGTGTCAGAGCCACACAATATAAAGGAGAGCCTCCCTAGGTTGCTCAGGATACATATGGGAAGAACTTGGGCTTTTGGCACTAGGAAGCACAGTTCTGTGACAAGATGGAACAAGATATTTCCCAAGACCTGTGTGATAACCACAAGTGATACTGGAATCTGTGTTACTGGCAGCTCTGGATTCTAGTTTGTGGGATGCAATACAGTCCTTCTTCAGGTCCTCTGGGGTGATCATGGGTGTCACTGGGGTTCATAGCTCTATTAGAATTTTTCATGGAGCTGTAGGACCCAGATGGGGCCTTCTTCAGATCTCAAGTGACGACAACGAATGATACAAAGGTTTGGGAGCACCATTATCTGTGGCCTTAAGTTCCTGAACTACAGAGGGGACCTTCCCTAGCTCTTGCAAGGCATGTGCAGATGATGTTGGGGCTTGTGGAACCCGATATCTTCATTTTTGGAGGTACAAGATACTGAGATACTGCAAGGTGAATGTAGCTGACACCAGTGGTTGAAGTTTGCTATCTGTGGAACTGCAGAATATGGATGGAAATGTCTTAAGTAAATGCAGAGCAAATGTGGTGATGTCAACACTTGTGGTTTAAGTAGGCACAGTCTTGGGAGCTGTAGGATACAGATGGGATCTTCGCCAGATGCTAAGGGTAAATGTCAGTGGGGCTTTGGGTATCTCTATATACAGCTTTAACATGTTCAAAAGAGCTGTAATTCATATGCCTCACCACTAGGCTGTTCTGAACCACCAGTGGGTACATGCATGACTGCCCTGTCTGGCAGCATGGGACAGTCCCATCAGGTGGTATGAGCTGGCTGAAGGGACAGTCACACCTGTACCTCTGGTAGTTCAAGCTGGTGGGAATGTGTTAAGGCTGTGGGCTGGAGAGGAGACATTTCCCTAGTTCCTGCAGGATAGGGACAGGCTTGTAACCTGGCCTATAGCACTGGTAATTGTATTCCTAGAGCTGCAGAATGTGGATGGAAAATTTCCCAAGGCCCAAAGAACAGATGCGAAAGATGCCATAGCTTTGAACACCAAAAGCTGCAGCCCCAAGTCCATGGCAGGAGAGGAGACTCTTCCTACTTCCTGTGGGGCAAGTGCATGATGGGAGTGAGTCTGTAGCTCTGGCTGCTAATGGTCTTGAAGCTGCAGGATGCTGCAGGGCCTGTTCTCTGCCCTGTAAGGGACTCACCAGGCCAAGGCTTGTGATGGTATCAATGGGCCAGCCTCTATGGTAGGATGCAATCTTGCCATGGTTTTTGTAGCAGCTTGGCTTCTGGAGGGCTGGGGCATTCAGTGTTTCTTCTCTGGAGCACAGCAGTCACTCTGAGACCTGCCACTCCCTAACCTGGACTGAAAGCCTGTGAGGACTGCAGAATTCTCTTATAGTCAGAGCTGCCCCTTGTCTGCTGGCTGGGGGGGGTGCCAGTACTTTGAAGCTTACCTTTTCCCCGGCAGTGATGTGGAATATCACCTTCATCTGCACCCCGCCAGGGGTGGAAGTCGTAGTTTGCTTTGGTCTTTCCTCTAGGTTGCTTTTCTAACTCCATCATGCTATTTAGGGTTCCTGTCACTTCCTTCCTGGTTTCCAGAGTTCTCTCTCAGTCACTCCCCTAAAAATGTAGGAGTTTCTCCTTGGTTGTTGCCCTGGTTTTTCTCTGTGGAGCAGTCACATGTAGGGCTTCTCTGTTTAGCCATCTTGGATCCTGACTGTCCCACCCCTCCAAGTGCTGAGGATGGAACCCAGGCCTCACGCATGCTCAGAAGGTGCTGTGCTACTGAGCGACACTCCCAGCCCTGACTAATTTACAGGCTGACTGTGTGCTATCTTCCAGTGCTCAGTAAAGTTATTTTCCTCTGACTGCTAAAGAGTCTTTTAAAATTTTTTTCCCAAATGAACAAAATCTTTATTTATTTATTATTTTTGAGACAGGGTCTATGTTGCTCAGGCTGGCCTTGAACTCACTTTGTAGCCCACGTTGGCCTTGAACTCATAGCAATCCTCCTGCCTCAGCCTCCTGAGTGCTGAGATTACAGGCACATACCACTATGCCCAGCTCTTTGTTTTTGTTAGATGGAAGGAAGAATTTTTTTGACAAGTTTTTTTTTTAATCACCAAATATAATCTTCAAAAACGCAGTTTTTTTTGTGGCCATGCCATAGGTACAGGCAAGGACCCCCTGAATCAGAATGGGATCTGGAATACATGAAAAACAATGACTCTTGACAGTCATCTTAAGTATGTTGGGTTTTATTTCATTGAAAAGGACCAAATGATTCATTTGTATATGTGTGTAGATATACTGTACCCAAATCTTGGGGTTCAACTGATGGCTGTCTGGTGTGAAGAATGAAAATCTCAATTGTCTCATAGCCCAAGTCAAACCATTCACCATTTCTTAGTGGACTTTGGCAACTCATTCTGCTATTACTTTTTGCTAATTCGGTGTTTAGATGTGCTGAGATCTCGTTCCCCTTCACGCATTCAGTCACTGAGCTTCCACTCTGGTGCCGATTAATCACACGACACAATGGCAAATGTCCTAAAAACAACTGAACAGTAAGGTCCATCTTTAGCCACTAAGCAACTCAACACTCATTGAGAATTCTTGGGATGCTTGTTTAGAAATAAGTCAGACTGAACAACTGGCCTTGGACGGCTCACCTAACTTCTGTTAACCTCTGCCTCTTGCTGTAGAAGATGGGTCTCCATCTCCCTGGACTCTGAGAGCCTCTGGCTTTTATCTTAGGCTGACTCAGGGGTTTTGCCACCATTGTCTTTTCAAGAGAGACCAACTTCCAGAGGAAGCACAGAGACATAACCCATCCTTTCCAAGCAACCTACTCAAATTCAACTCAAATTTCAAATACTACCATGAGAAAGCATGTGACACAGGACAGAGAAACGGAGGCTGTTTAGGGTTGATTACCAAAAGGCAGCCAGTGGTGACTTTCTAGGGCTTTAAATTTGTGATTTTAATGTTGGGTTACCACAGGTTTTGCTTTCAGTATTAATTGGAGTCACTGCAGCTGCTCAGATAGCCAGCTTGAGTTTACCACGTAGCGTGAGGGAAAGCTAGTGTTAAATTGCCTTTTTTACATTTTTTTCACTTGCCTTTTGATTTATACGTCTAAATGCATTAAATTTTTTCTTCAACCTGAACTACAACATCTTTAGCTACTTGATTTTTCTTGTAGCTTTTTATAATTCTGATGGCCTGAGGCAATCTGCTGTGATAAGATTAAATTTTTTAGATGGTATCCAACCAGTTTTTGCTTTTCTTAAGATTGCTTTGAAAGTTTCAACCTTTCTGCCTTCAAAAATCTTGGAGGATGTTAAGAGAAAAAGAAGAGGGATCCTAATTGAAAGCTTAGGAATCTTGCCTTGCAAGGTGGGGTTAGAGACCTTCTACTTAAGAGGAACATATGAGACAAAAATGATCAGAGAATCAGAGATGAAGAAGAAGAATGTCAGGGAAAGTCGGAAGTAATTAAGGGTGACCAAATAGCAAACCTTCCTTTGGAGGCTTGCCCATCATTCTGTAAAAGGACTTAAAACTCAGCCCATCCTGAATGTTTCTTCATGTAAAATGTTTAAAAGTAGAATTTAATAGATTCCTTTACTTCCTCCAGATAGGAACCAGCCACAATGATCTCCGCCTCCAAGCTTCATTTTCTGTTTGATTTTGATTTTGTTTTCAGATATGGAAACAAATGAGATGCGATATTGACCATTCACCATTGTTTTCTGGGTGAGAGACTGTGCTGTAATCAGGTTTACTCAGGCCCAAAACATGGAATGGAGACTGAATTGTAGTCTCGTTTTTCTGGTCTTGTTGACATGACACATTGTAACACTAATGGGCCAATGATTAGGAATTTCAGGTTTTCCTGGGAAGTTTGGAATCAAGGCTAGTGGACCATGAAGTACTAGCTGTGATAGCAGAAGCTCTTCTCTCAGATCTCAAATGATACCAAGGAAGGTTGCAGAAATCACACAGGTGGGAAAAAAACAAAACACAGACACAGAAAACCAGGAACATCTGCTAAGATCATAGCCTGTGATAGTTACCACAGGTGGCTTTTTGTTAAGCATTCACATCCATTTATTAAGAACAGCACATGCATTCTTGCCTGAACAGGTGTAGTAAAGATTTGAGACACAGAAGACCAAAGTCAGAAACCTGGAGACAATCACTTAAGTGGCAGCAGATAAGCAGAGAAGGTAGCAGGTGCTGAAGGGATAAAGGATTGCTAGGTCCCTAAAATCCATTCAGTGTGGAAGTGCCAAAGAGAAGCTTAAGGATCAAAGATGCTGAACTATAAAGACAGAGCTTTCCTCTTACTGAGATACTTTAATTAAAAGAATGATGAGCTTTGCACATCAGATTCCAGCAATGTATTCTAACAGCAACAATTGCAAGACAAATCAAAACCCCCTCAGCAGCAGCAACACTAGAGGCAGACATAGCAATGACAAGACCAGCAGCCACCACGCCTGGCTGAGCTGAGCCTGCTAGTGACTGCTGGACACAGACACATCTGGGGACATGGATACAGGGAAAACAGAAACCAAGGACAGAGCTCTAACTTCCCTAAGCCTTGTTTCATGATCCCCAAGAAAGAGATTACAGAATGTTTATAGAAGTGTCAGAATAGGTAAAGGTTAAGAGGAGCTCGGGGACCAGGAGCACAGAGAACCAGCCATTCTCTACACTGTCACTGCTGTTCTGTCCTAGAATATAGCCCTCCATAGCCTGCAATATTTAGAAGCCTTCGCTGGCTTTTCCTTGGCCATCAGAGAAAGCCTAGCTTCCTTAGCATGGCATCAAAACTCTTCACAACATGGGCTGAGCTTATTTCTAATTTCCAGGCATGTTCTATATACAGTCTATTATTTATACCTAAAACTTTTCATCATAGCCAACATGAGTTCTGTATTCATTAAAAACAGTGGACCCTAGTTTTTTGGGCATCCAGATGAGTTTTGTGGAAGACAATTTTTCCATGGTGGGTGGGGAAGGGATGGTGTGGGGATGATTTAAGAAGCATGCACAACCCCAGATCCCACGCACACACAGTCCATAGTAGGGGTTGCACTCTTATGAAAATCTAATACTGCTGATCTGACAGGAGGTGGATCTCAGGCAGTGATGTGAGCACTGGGGAGCAGCTGTAAATACAGATGAAGCTCTGTTTGCGGCTAACCTCCTATTGTGGCCTGATTCATAACAGGCCATGGACTGGACTGGCCAGTAGCCCAGGGATTGGGGGTCCTCTGTATTAAATAACTCACCTTTTCTCTTGACTCCTGATAATTTGTTCTGTCTCTGAATTTATATACTCTATAGATATTTCCTGAAAGTAGAGTCATAATACTTGTCTTCTACTTTCTAGCTTACTTCATTAAGCATGTTTTCAAGGTGCACTTTAGGTTGGGGGTGTAGGTCAGTGCTATAACACATGCTTAATAGACACAAAGCCTTATGTTCAAGTCTCAGCACCAAAAAATAAAGTTTATCTTTTATGTCAGAATTTCATTCCTGATATACTTCTAACACTTGTGAGGCTGAGGCAGGAGGATCACTTTGAGTTTGAGGCCATCCTGGGCTACATAAGTGAATTCAAGGCCAGCCTGAATGCATAGGGAGACTCTGCCTCAAAAGAAAAAAAAAATAATAATAATTTAGGCCCAAAACATATTGGATTGTGAAAACATACCGCATTTATGTAATGGTTCCTCAGTGAACATTTGAGGTATTTTTGCCTTTGGGCTATTGTGAATAATGCTGCCTGATATGTTTGGATCTGTTTTTAGTTCTTTTGGGGTATGGCTAGTAGTGGAATTGCTAAGTCATGTGGGAGTTCTTAGGTTTAAACTCTGAGGAACTACTAGAGTACTTTTTAAGGTGCACATTATTTTACCTTTCCAATAAAAATGTCTTCATTTCCTTTTCAAAATGTTATTTTCTGTTCTTTCGCCAGCCATCTGAGTGGGTGTGGTGTAACATCTCATTGTGATCTGCTGTGGAGACTGAAGGTAAATACACGAATTAAAGCTCTGGGCTTTGGAAACAGATTGGGATAATGTCCATAGTTACTATGATTAATTAGGCCTATTAAAAGCAGATTAGATAAACTCGTGAGCTAAAATTCCTATTTTGAAGGTCTTTCTGGACTCCGTATCTTCCCTTTCCTTGAACCAAGGCTGCCTGTTTAGAGTATTTTCTACCCTAGGTAGCTGCCTCATTAGTATATCTAAGTGTACTCAGAGGTCCATTAAGCAGAAAACTGCAAGAGACCAAATGAAATCCTTTGCTTTGACTTCTACATAGGTGGAATAGGTTAGGTACAAAATTCAAAGAAACAGTGCTGGGAGGATATAATTGATAGAAAACTAATGAATAATAGCATCTACATCTCCTTTTACCTCATGGCAGGGTGTGATTTCTAGGCTTCCCCATTCTTGTTGCTCCATTCATCTTTGGCCATGGAAACTTCCTTCACAATCTTAGATTGCCCTCCCCATCTGTGGTCTTACGCTGTTCATTAATCTGATATCCTCAAATACAGCTTCAATCCATTTTCTTTGAATTTTTCTTTAGTGCATTTGTCAGAGTAAGACCCTGCTTCCCTTGAGGCAGGAACCTTTTGATTCCATACATAATTCTGCTGGGTAGTCATGTATGGATATCAGAATTTAAAACACCTAACTTTATAAAGTCGGGGTTCATCTTTAAATTACTACAGTCATTATGAAATGAAAGTCATTTATATATATGATCTCACTTCATTTTTCAATGACTCTGCAAAGAAATCTTATCCTTATTTTATAGATGAGGCTCAAAAAGGGAAAATGGCCTGTCTGGAACTTAAACTGAAGTTTATCTCTTGTCTTTTCCTAGTATTATGTGCCCCAGATTTTTACTGGGAAAATTTGGACCTGTGTCCAATTTATTTATATTCTTAACTCCTTACAGTTTTGACACCATAAATATCAAACTTAATGGTCATCCAAGTATACATTTATCAAAGATGTGCTACTGACAAGCTAACTTTAAGAGGAAAATATGTGAGAAGTGATTGGGACCCAATATTAAATGTTTGACAGAAATCCTCTAAATTAGGTTGTACCACAGAGCAGAAGTTCTCAAACTTTCTTGACAAGTGCCACTTCTTGGGCAAAGAAACAGCTAACCATTCTGTTTATTAAGTATAGGTCCTAACAACTTAAGTATTTGTGTCCTAACACAAAAACTATGTAAGTTGCCAGGGATTAGCTCAGTGGCACAGTGCCTGCCTGGCAAGCACAAGGTTGTGAGTTCGACCCCTGGTACAAAAGCAAACAAACAAAAAACTATTTAAATGAATACATGTATCTTGGAAGAAAAATATTTTATTTCATTTTAAAATTACCACAGTCATCAATGGCATGTGTACATCTGTTGGGCACTGTGCCACATTTCAAACCTTGGAAGATAATCACCCCATTCATTTCTTGTTCCACACTGTTTTGTGCTTGATATTTGCTTTTTACCATAGCAACTACCAAAAGCTCAGTTTCATACAGATAAGGAGATTTGAAAAATGTTGTATACAAGAGGGAAACTGGACTAATATTTGGAGTTAGTAGTTTATGTGGCGTCTGACAGAGACTGATGTTTCCTTCAAAATTTATTAAAATATCCCAGGGTACTCCTGTGAGTACATGGTAGCACTTGGGATGCCTGGTGAACCAGGCAAGTTTTTTATATATGCAGATTCATTTTTATTGTCTATATTTCATACCACATGTTGCTCTAACGTACATAGACATAGTGAAATGGTTTCTGTATCTCATATTTTTTAGATGTTGACAACTCTTCTCATTTTTCCCTTTTCTCCCCTGCTTACTCTTATCCACCCTTTCTTTTGTTTCTGTTTTGTAATGACAAAATTTTCTAGAAGCTTTATTCAAACTCAAATTCTCAAACCATGACATTTCATAACATATACAGAAATTTCAACCTGGAGGGAAGTCAACTTGTGAAGCTGGTATATGTTTTAGCTAACATACATATGCAAATCTGATATTTAGATACATTTTACCAGGTGTGAAGTTTTTACCAAGAATTTTTTTAACCAAGAATTCTTTACATTCTCAAATTGAATATTTGATAGTTGGTGAAGCTGGGACAAAAAGGAAGGGAGGAATGAGAAAGAAAAAAAAAGGAAAAATACCCAACTCGTTTATTTAAAATGTTTATCAACCACCAGGTACATTCTTGGAGCAAGACAATACTGAGCGAAGAGCTGGGTTGCTCCAGGATCCAGGCATCCACACGATCAACCCCAGCTACCTATCTGTTGACAGGAATCAAGTTTAGCTCAAACATGGGCTGAGGGTGCAGGAAGATTTCACAGTACAGGAGTTTAGGTTTGGAGCCAGGTGGCGTTCAAGTTCTATTTGGTAGCTCTGAGGCTTCTATTCATCTTGTGAGTTTGATTTTCTCATACCTATCCCCAAGTTGGTTCTTCAGGACTGATTAGCACCTGTATAATACGTATTACACATCTAGTACTTTAAAGCTAGCTAGGTAATGGCTCTTACTATTAAAATAGCAGAGACAGTCTGCTGAAGAATACAAAAGGTACAGAGAAAAAATAGCCAAGAGAACAGCAGAGCTCATGTCAGCAGCTGGTAGCATGTAGACCTGCGCAACCACTTCAGAAAGCCACGTGGCAGTGGTTACTAACAGGAGTACATGCAAATGGAGTGATCCAGCCATTCAACGCCTGGATATTTGCTCTGCACTCAAATATCATGGTCCAAAACATCTGCGCAGCAGCATGGTGCACAGTGCCCCCTCTCAAAAAAAAAAAAAAAAAAAAAAAAAAACCTCAAACAAAACTAAACAACACTGCACACAACCCAAAATGTAGAGTGAATAAATCCCAGACTACAGAATAAATCCTGCTCAACAGAGAGCACCTGTTCGTTGCTGCCATACACAGCAGCACAGACACATCTTGCGCCGACGTGGAGCAGAGGGAGGCCACAGACTGGAACAGGCACCCATAGGAGCATGTGCTGTAGGAATGGCATCGGTCCACAGTGCTGGAGAGGAGCGGGGTGCTCTGAGGGGCAGAGTTAACGGCCAGGAAGGTGCATGAGGAGCATTCTGGGGTTGCCTGGAATGTGTACTCGCTTTTTAAAAATCCTTGTGTCTTGTGTAAGTTTTACTCTTAACAGTTGAAGAAAAAGTTTGCTATCCCCCTGGCCAGTTGGTCACCAACAGGGTGATTGCCACTGGCTATGCTCCAGGCCCTTCTGCAGGGCAGTGGTGTTCGTTTTTTTAGACCAAAGAGCAGAGATAAGCTGCAGCCTAACAGGCCAAGTCATGGTGGTAGTGGGCTGGGGAGAATCTTGGACAGTCCTTGAATCATTCTCTTATAAATAAAAAAGGAGAGAAGGCGTGTGGAGGAGGGGAAAGCATAGAGCTATATGGGGGGTGGGGAGAGAGAAAAGCGAGGTAGAAAACAAAATACTGCATCTCTCTGGCTCCTGGCAGTTTAGGTCTAAAGCATTTTTCATGTCCCACACAGTGTGACTCTGGGCTTTAGGTGGTATTTCGATCACTGATAGTCTTTTGTTCAGTGAGTTCCATGCCTGGACCCACTGTTTATTAAAGAAGTAACGGGTACAGAGTTTAAGAATGGAAGTGGCTGGCAGGCTCCTATCTTCTGATGTCCCTCATCCCCACTCCTGCTGAGGTTGCTGAGCTCCCGACTAGACTCAGCCAGCTAAGCTTTCCACCTTGAATATGAGCTTTTCCTAGAAGCACGTTGCAGGTTTAGTGAACTGTACCAAACCTGAAGGGCAAGCATGCATATGTATATTTTTAAAATTAAATGACTGATGACATAATTAAACTTTAATATGTGCTTTGTAGAGGACACAGAAAAGAAAGGGCAGAATGAGGCCAAGGGTGTAGAGAGGAAAATAAGCAATGGTAACCATAAAGCACTTGATTTACCTGTGCTCATACAATCTTAAGTAACTTACTTCAATTCTGCTAGACAAATGATTTACTTATTACATCAGTTCCTTTTATTGTGACACAAGTCATTTCACTTAGTAAAGACCAATAGTGTCAGGTGGAAATAAAAAGGTGATCTGATTGATCAAAGATGCCAGAAAAAGGGGCACAGTTTGCTTGTGACAAATCTAGGCTTGCAGAGTTTGTGGATGCTGTACAAGTAGGTGATTCCTTGTGTTTTGGAGAATGTTGCCAGCAGTCCTTGAAGTGCTAGACTCTCCTGCACATTCCTGAAGGATTCAGGTTCCAAAAATAGGCTTCCATGTAAACTTTTCAGGAACACATCTGCTGTGAAAAAGATGTTTGTAGCACTGGGACTCCAAAGTAAGCATGATGAAGACATGCCTTAAAATATGAAGGATCAAGAATTCTTCCACATACGGAGAAGGTGACTGTACAGTGGTATTGGTCAGGTTTGCACCTGAAGACTGAAGCCTTTTTTAAAAAATGCAGCCATTTGCATTGCTTGCTAAATATAAGCCAAAAGGAGTTTAATTTGAAAGATACACTATGGCAGCTGCAATTCAGGTTGAGGTCAAATAGCCAATGGGCTCATCTCAGTGTGAGACAGGGTAAGCCTCATTACGAGTGAGCAGAGGAGGAGGCAGCACAGCAAGTCCACATTACCTCCCTCCAGAATTGATGTGGTCACTTTCCTGTTCATTGAAGGTTTTAATTAGAAATGTATTCTTCACAGATGCCTCATTTCGTTGTATGCTAATTATAGACCTTGGCAAAAAAGGCAAAGAGAAGAGCAACAAGAGCCAGGCCCACAGCCACCCTCAATGCACAGTCTTGAAGCAACCTTTGCATTTGTAGTCCGACCTGGGAACTCGCTGAGTCGTGCCGAGATGCAGCAGGGGAACGGGACATCAGATTTGGGTGAATCCCAAGCATATTTCTGAATTCCTACAAAGGCAGAAACAGAGTTCAAAATGATTTTATTTATGGCTATAGCAGTGAAATATGCGTTCCTGAAAGGTGCTACCATTTACTTACTCCTACATGGGCACATTTGAACACCCACCATGGCTCAAGTGGCCCCAAGGTGGGTATGAATTTCAGTTTATTTTTCAGAAGAGTCAAAAACAGGTTCATGATTTTCCAGACCATATATGACTATAGGAAAGAGAATCAAGGCTAAGTTTATGTAGGGTAGAGTCACATCACAAATGAGTCTAACTACAACCCTACCTACTCAGCAACAAAACAATCAGTAAGACAAAACCCCATGGCAGTCATTTTATTCAGCAAACACATCCCTTAGGTCAGAAATTCCAGCTGCTGTGAAGGGCCCGAGTTCCTAGACTCACCCCACACAGTTCCTGCAGCTTGCCTTGGTATATCACACAATAGTGTCATTTTCTCTGCATGCCAGACACGTGCAAGGTGGAAAAGCCAGCTTGGAGAGTGCCAGGGCTTGGGACCCAAGTGCATGGCTTTCTGATGGTCTCTGCTCAGGGCTCCTCAGCAGGGAGAGGAGGAGCACCTGGCTGCTCTCAGGTTGGGACTGGTGTTTCAGAGCATCAGTTGGCTCCATTATATGGGACTTTCAGCTTCTACATGCCCTTTAGGATCGATGACCTCCCACATAGTGTGGGATGCCCTGCTGAAACCTGAGATTTTGAGAGATGGTGGAAAGGGTGGGTGTGATGTTTAAGCTAGACTGTGTCAACCTGACTGGCTTGGGAGCCACCCAGGGGATTGGTGGAGCACACTTGCAGTGTGTCTGGGTCGGGCATGGAGGCATGACCCTGGTGCTATGTCTGGTACCTTTCTCCTTCTCTTTGGTGCTGCTTCCTTGTCACCATGAACCAAGCATCTTTGCTCCGTGATGTACTTCTGCCATGACATTTCCAACTTGGAGCCAGTTAACTATGGACTGAATTTCTCTCCCCTTTAACTTACAGGTGATGAGTGCTGTGCTAGGTGATGGGAAAGCTGATTAACACAGCAGGGAAGGGGCAAATGAGAAATACGGGAAGGCACAGTGGGGTGGGGGGAGGGAGAGGTCACTCGGCAGCAGCGCAGCACACAGCCCCTTTGTGCAGGGAGAAACCCACAGAAGCACAAAATATCCTTCAACTACCCTTTTGCCTGGTCTTCAAGTGTTCCAACAACCTCTGGCTTCTGCTGGGAACTGTATCTTGTGCATGGCAGAAGCAGTGGATGGAGTTTCAGCGGGACTGTGGGGGGTGGGCTGAGGGGAGCAGGGAAGAGAATCTGTGGTGGGATTTGGCAGTCGATGAGGAGGGAGATAATGAGGACCGATATTAGGATGATGGTGCAAGGGACAGGAAGAACAACAGATTTTTTAAAAAATGTAGAATCAACAGGATTTGATTTCTAATGGCAGGATAATGAGAAGCATGAGGAATAGGAATTGGGGATATGAAAATAGTGTTTACAGCCCAATTCCACTGTCTTCACATTTACATGGGATAGCTGTGGAAACACTGACTATAGGAGACTAATTGTAAAATTCATAAAGCTGCTGGCTACCAGGATGAATCTCTCAGCTCCAGTGACACAGTCACACAATTATTTACTTGTGCACTCCTCAGGCATCCGTGTGATGTGCTGTTCTCCCTGTGCTCTGACCACGCAGCTTGGTGGAACACAGCATCTTCCTTCCCCTAGGTGGCCAGTGGCCACGGCAGGTCAGCAGTGCACCCAGACTCACAGCAGCCCCAGGGGACAGCTCTGAGGATGGCTTTCAGTGCGTAATTGTGGAGCTAGGACTGTGCTGGCGAATTTCCACTTTGGTTAAAAACAGTCTCAAGAATAGCACTCACATATATGACAACTACAGGAAAAAAAGTCCTTCAGCTAAAATGATGGAAGCTGTGCAAGTTCCTCAAAAGCAGCAGGTCTAAGTGTGTCAAAGGCAGCCTCGAGTTGCCATGCTGCATGCAACTTTGCCCTGCTCTGAGGATCTGCTCCCAGGTAGGCGCTAGCTTCAAGGCAGCAAAGAACACTACAGTAGCTGCCTCCCCCGGCACGGTGCTCAGGGCCTGCTGTGGACAGCGAGGGAACACCTGTGTCCCCACTGTTAACACTGGCTGCTGCCTGTGAGGGAGTGATAGGGGACATGGAGCAACTCTGGGCTATGTCACCCCGTCCCAGGTACACATTGCTGGGGGGACAGTGAACAACTTCACCTGGCTTCAGCTGCATCCACATTTGTCTTTTTGGGGATCAACTTTTTTCTCTAACATTCAAACACTTAGCACATTTGCACATAACTGACCCATAAAATAGTATTTTAGTGTTGAGGCTCCCTCCTGTTCTTAATGGACAAATCTGCATCCCAAAATAAGATGGAAAAGTAAGAATGTGCATTATGTCACCACAAGAAGCCTACTGCCCTGCCACTCCCGAAGATCAAGTGGGGAATGTGACAAACAGATGCAAAGGAAACGTGGCTCGTCTGTCCTACTGTGCCGTTTTATTTTCACCCTTTCCCAAATCAAGACCATGAGTGTGATGATGCTGTTTTTAAATAGGTGTCTCAGATGACAGTAGAAAGCAGTAGCCAGCTAGCTTTGTACATTTCAATTGTCACTACCACTATGATACTAAAGGAAAAGTAATTTAGAAATGCAGGAAATAGTAGGTCTTTCATACCATCCCATGTGCTTAAACATGGAAATGTTGGACCACAGCAGAGTTCCACACAGGTAGAAGTAGAGTTCATGAACAGAATACAGAATTTCTGTGATACAATAAAAAGGGCTTATAGGTGAACATAAACAGCTAGCAGAAAAGATGAAAGTTGACCTAGATAACACATACAGAGCACTTCTCGTAACTGACTTTAGAGACAGACTTACTATGGCCAACAGTTTCAGAAAGTAAACAGCCTCAAAGCTTCCCTAAACTTTTTAAACATTATGAATAGGTTACTGAGCCAAAATAGAAATTTCTTTCTTCCAAACAGAAATCTGAAACAAGACAGTCTTGCCTATGTTCAATCAAAACTATGTATGTGTTTATTCAGTTAACAAACTAAAGGATGCACTGAGAATTCTATTGGACACCTTGTGTTAGCCTGCATTAACATGGGCTTCTTCTTCCTTATAAATCTCACTCTTCAAGTTATTTCTAAACTGATTTACTTGCTCTTAAACATACTCTGAGATGTGTGTGGTGGTGCATGCCTTTAATCCCAGCACTTTGGAGGCTGAGGCAGGAGGATTGCTGCAAATTTGAGGTCAGCCTGGGCTCTACAGTGAGACCATGTCTCAAAAACAAAACAACAAATCTCCTCCCCACCAGAACTCTAATTTTCTGTAATATTTAGCTCAGTGATGGCAAACCCTTTAGAGTTTTCAATGATACAGGCAGCCTGCTGCAGCATACATGCTATCAGTTCACTACTACTAGTACAGCCTATCAAACCCTAGCAAAGTAATACAATCTGTTAAAGCAGGGGGAAATATATATATTTTCTGTCCAGTTCAAAAACTTGTAAGGATTATATTTGGTCAGTTGAGGGCTGAAAGTGCAGCACAGTGCTTGCTTAGCAGGTGGAAGGCCCTGGGTTCAATTCCAGGCACTGCACCCATGCACACGTGGTAAAGTTGAGGTGGTAGCAATATTCTGTCTGTTTTCTTCTCTACTAGTTATACATGCATTGATGGGAACAGGAAACAAATGTCTTTAAGGTGAGTCATTTAATGCCATGAGGCACAAATGGGGCTGGTTTCAAAGCAGGTGAGTGCTGGGGATTGGATATCCCAGCTCCACCTGAGGTTTCTCAGGCAAACCATTTTATCCTCACTTTGCCTCCATTTCCTCATTTGTAAAATGAGATACTGGTAGTTTTAGCATCATAGTGTTGTTATAATGATGAAATGTTATAAAATATTCTGAATGCTTAAAACTATATGGATTCCACGGTAGTGTGTGGTCCTAATGGAACATGCAAATGGCCTTGGGTATTCTTGTTGTAAAATTACAAAATCACTACTTGCTGCTCAAATATGATTAGCCTATCCACAATATTTCTGTTGCTTACACATAGCGTTAGGAAGCACCAGTGTAATGGATGAGCACAGGTTTTGGATTCGGACAGATCAAAAACTGAATCCATGTTTAGATAGCCAGGTGATCTTGGCCAGGTGGCACAAGCTGTCCACACCTAGTGACTTCTGTGATGTAGAAATAACAGTGACAGGTTGTTGAAACAGAAACAACGTGCTCAGAGGCCAGAGTGCCTGGAATACAGAAGGTTTATGATAAGGAATATGGCTTAGAAATCAGAGCAGCACCCCAGCCTCTCATGGTACTGATCACCAGAACCAAGATGATGGTGTCAGTTCTGGCTTCCTGCACTATCCTCACAGCACTAACCCACCTTGGGCTGTGGAGACAGCACCTCTATCCCAGGGTTACTGAACATGAGGGACCATGCAGTGAGCCTTCTGGAAAAGCACTAACTAAAACCGTTGGCCCCTCTCCTGCCTCCTCAGCTCAGACAGGACCTGCTCTAGGAAATCCTCTCTAAGTGACAGACTGGCCTGGGTGTTCTGTGAATCGGCCTGTTGCTCCTTCTGGTCTGGGTTGGCCTTGCTCTCCAGGGCTCCTCAGGGCCTGGCAACCACAGAGGGGCAGTGACCAGTGGGTACTGACATTCCTATTCGTTCCTTGGTATTGTATGTTCACATTTTATGTTGGTGCAAATATTCCTTCCCTGTGAAATGCTATTTAGCCATTACATTTCTTATTAGATTGTAGGTAAAGGGGACAGTCATACCTCACCAGTATGACATGGTCTAAATGTAAAACTTACAGGGGATGGGGAACGCTCACCAACAGTAAGTATACTGCATTAGTTTCCTAATGCTACTTAAACAAATTATATCAGACCCAGGATATTAAGCAAGACAAATTTAAACCCGGCATCATAGTACAGACCTATTATTTCCTGCACTCTGGAAGGCTGAGGTAGGGGGATCCCAAGTTCAAACCCAGCCTGGGCAATGAACAAGACCCTGTCTTAAGTAAACAAACAAGGGCGTAGTAGTCTGGGGTTACAGCTCAATGCAAAGACCTTATTCAACCTCCAGATCCACAAAATGGTAATTTTAAAAAACCTAAATTTTTATTTACAATTCTAGTCATTTGAAGTTGAAGAGCAAGGTGTTGGCAGGGCTGTATCCCCCTGGAGGGTCTGCATGAGAGTATGTGTCCTTGTCCCTTCTTATTATTCTAAAGTCTTTCTGCATCCACAGGCATGTAGCTTTTTCCTCAATCTCCAAGCCAGGAGTATAGACATGGCAGTGTCCTTGATTTACACTGGACCTCCCAGAATGATCCCAGGTAATCTTCCCATCTCAAGATCCTCACCTAATTACATCTGCAAAGTCATTCTTGCCAAGTTAAATAACATATTCAAAAGTTCCAGCAACTAAGACATGGATGTTCCAGGGAATGAAATTCCCGTGCTTACCATTCATGGCACCTGTACCCCAGCTCTCATCCCCCCAAGAAGGTGCGGTGCACACTCAGGTAACGCTGAACTAGCTGCACAGGAGCATGCACTCCAACAGAGGCTTAGAGCTCCGGGAAGGGGTGCAGGCAGTGTGGCTGGCTGACCAGGAAGCTTCCTGGAGGTAGAAGATGAGCACGCAGGATTCAGCCTCTGTTGAGCTTTTTCCTTATGCTGAGCTTACACAGACCTTACTGAGACCTGAAGGAAAGGGCACCTAAGACTTAATTTCCTGATGAATGCTTGCATTTCTTCTTGTTCCTTTGCATTCTACATTCATATTTTCACTTAGTTGCAAGTATCCTTTTCTAGGGAGCTGGACAGGTTTGGGGCTTCAACAGAAGGAAATCATGCTATTAAACAACCTCTCCAGCAGTTCCTACTTCTCAGTAAAAATACAGATAAACTGCAGTGTGGTAAATGACTGCAGAACAAGCAGCATAAAGACCCAGCAAAACAGCAAAGGTCAGGTTTTTATTGTAAAAAATACTAACTAGAAAAAGTAATAATTTTTACTGTGCCCAGAAAAGTATAAAGTACTTTCCATGCAATCTCCCCTTCAGACCTCCAAGCTACCCAATGAAGGAGTTAACCCACATCAACAGGTTGTAGGCAAAAATGGTCAAGCAGGTGAGAGGGGTCATACTAAGCATGCCCTAAAGCAACACATTGGAGATACATTTATAATCCAATACAAGTAAATAAGAAAAACCAGGCACTGCACAATTATTAAAATGACCCTCAGGATGGAGTTTCCACCACATGTGCTTTATACGCCCTGCTTGCCGCTATGGCTTACGCAGGCAGTGAGTGGTGTTATTTCCTATTTCCCTGCCAAAGGCCAGTGCTGGAAAGCCAGCCTCAGGTGATGCAGGGCCGCTTCTCAATATCTATCTTGCAGTTCCGAGCCACAAGGAGACTTGGTAAATGTGACCTGTAGGTGGCACATCGCTGTGTTCTCTCAGAATGCACCCACGTGTGTGCACGTATTAGAACACGTTGCAAAATGTGTTTTAATGAGGAACAGTTGGTCTGGTTCTGCTCAAATAAAAGACATCCCTGTAAGACAGTTGCCACCTGTCTTCCCATCTTGCAGTGTAGCTTCTAAATGCATTCTTCCGTCCCCGGCACCTGCAGGGGTTGCCAGGGCCCTGTGAATACATGCTACTTGCCAGCTTCCTTCCTTGGTTGACAGGCAACTCCATTCCTGTGCTTCACATCATTACTAGATACCGGGACATACAGGGGATGAAGGGTGCCAAGCTCTCTTTCTCCATTATTCTTCCAGACACCTCCCACAGCAGGAGCGTTTAATACCACATAAGTAGGATACATAATTATCTCCATGTAAAGGTGCTAGTGTTCTCTAGTTCGAGATCTATGTTAAATAAACAATATTACATGCATAGCCCATTGGCATTATAGGAACACTAGACTATAATATGATCAACAAATTGAAGTTGGGATTAATTAGGCCTTTTTATTTGTTCTGGAAGAACATCTACTTTTAAAAACCTCTGTCACACAGTTACACAATGAAAGCTCACTGTCAGCCTTTCTGTATCATTTTTGGGAATGCGTGGTTTCTACATCAGACATTATTCATATGAAGCTTCCCCTTACTGTGGATGTGTAATTGCTATAAGGCCATTAAACTTATAATGAAAAAATGTAAACTAGCACATATACATAAAAATCACTCTAATCTTAGCATCTTGGATGGATTTTTAATCTTATTTTGGTGATAGCAAAGTAAACAGAAGGCTTTGCTATAAATTATTAAACTATCTGCTATATGATCAAATGAATTTCAGATTATATTTGGAAAAATTCTGCCTTGACATCCACCAAAGGAATAGATTTGATGTGCCCTGTGTGGCCTTGGTGATCTGTCTTTCTGGCTCCCCAACTCTCAGACTTGAACAGCACCAAATGAAAGAAAGATAATCACATCAAAAACCAAACCTTGGCATCTGCCTATCACTTAGTTATTACTTTCTGTGTAAGAAAGATCTGTACAATTGTATTTCATGTGACTCAAAAGATATGAAAACAACTCTAAGCTCTGAACTTGTTTTAATGGATTCAAAACACTTCTTATGTGTAAATTTTTCTCACAGCTCACTCAGAGGCACTGTTAAGTGCAAACTAACAAGGATGAAGAAAAAACTGATAGCTCAGACCTCACGATAAATAGGAGTTTATACAGACCCTGAATATATAGGGTCTGCAGAAAACCTCCTGAAACCAAGTCTGTGATCACTGCAAGGAAATGATCTTACAACACACATTACTCAGTGCAGTATTATCTGAAAGCTGTCCATCATAACTGCACTTTCAACCTTGAAACACAAACTTAAGAACTTAACATCTAATGTAAGCATCACTTAATACAAACTCCTGCATCATTCCTCCTATACCTTCTCAACACTTCGCTGTGCGTTTCTAGCTGAATGCTTTCATCTGTGATGTTAATACTTCCTCAATTGAGTGCCAAATGCCCATTCAAATGCACTTACACTTTTCTAATTTTTGGACTCACTTAGCTAAATAAGGGAGGGTTACCATGTAGAAAAATCAGATCTAAAATGAATTGCACGGTGTAAGGACCTTTGAAAACAGTGTGTATTGTCACTTATATATAGCTTCTTTAGATATACAGCCAAAGAAGTGGGTGTATATTGTCAGAGGTCTAGTATCTGAGGTAGAAATACATTTATTATTTTTTCCTCAGCATGAATTTTTCTCCATAGAGAAGCCACATGGAGAAAGTTCTCTTAGTAGCTACCCTTAAGGAAAGTATTCAATGGGTTAAAGTTTGGAAATTACTCTAGAATGTGTTACACAAGGCTCTTCATGAATTATCAGCCACAAATGTATAGGCGCACACATAGCAGACCTTAACATAGAGAAGGAAGCAACAGGGACACCTAGAACTACAGGACCTGCAGTCAGAGTTCAGGCAGGCACCTGAAGTTAAGCAGTTGAACAAATGAAAGCTGCTCTACAGGTGTAGCAAACTAAAAAAAGAAATGTAAACTGGGTTAAGATGCTTTACTGATGATGAAGCTCTTTGAATAATCTCTTAAACTACAACCGAAACTATTCTCATTCCATCAGAGTGCCCACAGGAAGTGGTAAATGAGGATGTTGATAAGCATAACAATTGAGTGTATTGAATCTAATGTTTAGGTAATCAGTTCAACTCAGAATAATTACTCATAAGAGTTCCCATCCAAGTAGGTAACCAGGAGATCATTGGCTTGTATTTTAAATGAAAAAGAAGCCATGTGTGATGTTACCTGTTATTGTAATGTCACCCTCTTATAAGGGTTAGCTGTCATTTTCACTGATACTAGAAACATGGTTTTAGCATGACTGAATTCCATGACCTGCATAAAATGACTAAAGGAGATGTCAGGTGCTTTGTTCTGTCTCAGAGTCTCATAAATGATGAGCTAACATGTAAAATGCTTCCTTCAAATCACCATGACTGTTACTCAGCTTGGGAAATGCTGATAAGCTAGTTAAGAAAAGTTACACTAAACTACATACTATAACTGTACTACACTCAACCATTGGAAGAAAGTTCATACCTCTACGTATTTTCCCATCACTTCCAAAGTTCCATTATGTGTTTTTCTAATAATGTCCATTCTTCCTATTTTTGTTTTGATAATATAGTTTTTAATAAAAGTAAACAGTACTACCCCTATCAAAAGTCACTTAAAATAACTGGGAAAAGATTAATAACAAAAGCTTGGTAGGCCACGTCAAAGATGGCCCCTGATGGTCTTTGCTTCCCTGTATTCAGACCCTTGGGTACTACCTCTCCTTTGTGTGCTGAACCTACAGATGTGTTTCTTTTGTTTGTTTGGTTTTATTGGCGGCGGTGAGGGGTGGGAATTGAACTCACAATCTTGCACTTACCAAGCAAGCACCTGAACCACTGAGGTAAATCCCCGGCCCCAACAGACATGTTTCTAATTATACGTGACAAAAATGATGGGATGCCACTTCTGACATTAATGTTCCAAAAAACCTTAGCCTTCATCTTCAGCCTCTCCTGGTTCTGAGGGCAGCCAGCTGCCTCGCTGAGAGCTGCTCTGGGCAGAAGCCCACAGGAGAAGGGTCTGAGGGAGGCCTGACTGAACACAACAAAGGACTGAGGCCTCCTTGAACAATTCCAAGAAGCGGAACCATGTCATCACAAGAGCGAGTTTAGGAGTAGGCCTTCCTGGGTAGAGCCTTTCAGGTGAGGCTGCATCCCTGGTGGCAGTGAGCTGAGAGAGATGGTGGCAGAGGCGCTTCTGCACGTGCACCTGGATTCTGACTCATAGAAAGTGACGTGGTGGTGATCATGGTTTTGCATTTGATCTTAGCCAAAAGGCCAAGAATTGATGTGATCATGGTTTTAAATAACCACATTATGAGATAATTAGTTACACAGCAAAAGATAACAAGATGCCAAGTAGAGGGCTAAAAACTAACTTACATTTATGGAAACTTTGTTCATAACAACTATTGTAGCCCAATGGGGAAAACGGAGTATATCACATAAAGCACTGCAATTTAATCTCTACCTATCGTGCTTCAAAATCATCTCCATCTGGATTAAATACTTACATGGCAAAGGCAAAACTGGAAACATTTTAGAATGTGGGAAGAAAGCATTTCTAATTCACTAGGTAGGGACATACTTAAATCTCAGAAATATATGGAATTCTAAAAAGCACCAAAGGGAGGTTAAGACAAGCCAAAAAACTGGGAAGAGAGGCTTGTTTCACTTACAGCTGACTTTCTACCAGAAAACTCAGGACGAATGGAGGGAGGGAAGATCCAGGGCCACCAAGAAAAAGCTAGTTTGAGGGGAGTCACTGGGGAAAATCCAGAAATCAGCAAGGAAGTGACAGGAAACCTAAAAGACATGCAGAATCAGGACGGTGGCCCTAGAGAAAACATGAAAGGTAATTCCAACCCCAGCAGCTGGGTGTATGTGTCGGAAATGGGTGAAGGTGGTGGCAGGGTATTCACACTGCTGGAAAGCGGTAAGCAGAAAGGACAAGCATCAGCCTTGCTGTCCTAATGGCAGGGGAAGGAATCCCACAGCCCTCATGGGCTTTAACCCCACTTTGGGAGCTGGCTGATCTCAGTGTAATGCTCAAGGAAGGAACCCATACTGGGAACTCCCTAGCCCTCAGAAGCTAAGCTTCTGCAATAGCTACTGCTAAGCACCATCATGTTTAGGGGCTGGCAACTGGCCCCCAAGCCAGAAGGCTTGGACACACCTCCCAGGATGTATTCATCTGCCTCTCTGTCCCCTGTAGCTTCAGGATCAATGGCTGCCATAGCTAAAGCCCAACTCCTACCCATGCTCGCTCTGTGAGAACTAGAGAAAGTCTCCTTCCAATGATATGGGGTTGGCAAAATGGCTACTGGTATCAATTGTACGTGAGCCACTGGTTGCATTCACCTGGGAGAAAATAGGGATGGTTTCTTTCTAGACTATATACAAATTTGGGACCACAGCACTTGTGCAAAAAGATCAAGTAGCATGAATGCCTGGCCTCTGAGCCTAGAGAAGGTATCATCTGGTTCCTGAAACTCTAAGAAAGTGGCAAAGACTGTTAAAACTCCTGGAATCCTCTAAAGCTGCCCCAAAGGAAGATCCCAGCCTCACCTGTGCTCATCCCATGGGACCTTAAAAAGGGCTTCTGCTGTAGTAGTTGGTGCCATAGGCTAACGCATCTACCCATGTTCATCCCCAGGGACCTGAGTTCTGGACCACAGCCACTGATGCCACAACCCCTGGTGTCACCTGTGTTCACTATACTTCTTTACCACTCAGACAATGGCACTTGGTATCTCAAACTCTAATGCCATCAGTCCTTGCCCCTGTGGAACTCCCTAGCCCTCAGAAGCTAAGGAAGATGGGTCCAGTACAACATCATACAGCTACTTTCATAAACTGCTGCACTGTTACAACCAAGGAACTCACAACACTGAGCAACTCATTTGAACTGACCTATAACAGAAGCACCTACCCCACTGACACCTCATATCCTATTTAAACAATGAAAATTATCTTTTCTTACAAAATTTCACTATAAAATTTGAAGAGATTAACACCAGATGTGCAGACATACTAATGTAAAGGCAAAAGAAAAATAAAAGGAAACCCAAAGAAACACAACAGTACTGCAGAAACAGGTTTCCTTTTGAAGGAAAATGTATCAAATTATGGAAAAAGAATTCAAAATAATCCTAAGGAAACTCAGTGAAATGCAAGGGAATAAAGGCAAAAATATAAAACAATGAGGAAAAAAATTCAGGATAGAAATGATCAGTTCATCAGAAATAGAAATAATAAAGAGCCAGCCAAAAGCCTTGGAATTAAAAACTTCAATCCATGAAATAAAAAAAGTATAATTGAGATCTCGGACAACAGATTAGAACAAACAAAAGAATCTCTGAACTCACAGACAGATCTTTTGAGTTAATCTAGTCAGACTAGAGGGAGAAAAGAGGACAGAAGCAAAATAATAATGAAGAAAGTCTATAAAACATAACTGAGAACACCATTAACTTAGCAAATATTCACATTATAGAAATTCTAGAAAAAAAGGTAAAAGGCATATCTTGTAAAATAGCTAGCAAAAAAATTCCCAAATCTTTAGAAAGGTATAAACATTCACACAAGAGAAAATCAAAGGACTACAAGTGGAATCAACCAAAAAAGACCTTCACTAAGGCATATATACATCAAAATGTCAAAAGTACAAGACAGAATTCTAAAAACAGCAGAAATGTCAACACATATATATGAGAATGCCCGTTAAAATTACAGATTTCTCAGAAGTGGGATATATTCAGAGTTTTGAAAGGAAAAACTGCCAAACAAAAGTGGTACACCCAGCCACACTTCATTACATTAAATGAAATAAACCAGACAGAAAGTAGCACATGGTCTCACTCATTTGTGGGAATTAAGACAACCTGCAGTAAGAATGGAGTGGAAGGGGAAGGTAGAGAAGTTAAAGAAGGAGCATCACAATCAGACAGGATGAGTTAGTTCTTGTTTTTTATAGCATAGTGGGTAATTATTGCTTAAAATAACCTGATATATTTCAAAATGACTAGTTGAGTACTAAATTCCCAGCAAGAAGATGAAAATGATGTAGATGATAAAGACAAAGAGGCAGGAGTAGACAAATGCTTATTGCACTTATCTGACTTTTCCACATTGTATATAAGCATTGAATTACCATAGCATACTCCATAAATATGTAGAAATATTGTATCTCAAAAGAGAAAAATCCTAAACAGAACAATGTTGAAATCCAATATAAATAAACAAGAAAAAGACTTAGCGTATTCTGCACTGAAGAGGAAATAAATACACACATCAAGGAACCAATACATCAATTAAAAATGTTCCACCTCACTTGTAATTAGAGAAATACAAGTTAAAAACACAATGAGGAACCAATTCATCCACCTCAGGTTGGCCAAAGTTCAAAGCCTAACCCAGTCAAGCACAGTGAGAACATAGAGGGCCAGAACAGTGCCCTGCTGCTGGTGCTGGATAAGCACTTTGGGAGTCACGGCATGGGGCAGCTTGTACAGTGGAAGTCGTGCATACTGGAAAATCCCACAGTTCCACTCTTAAGTGTTTGACCTAGACTGGAGAAACCATTACAGATAGGTCATCTTCAAGTCCCCTCATGGTTTATGTGCTGTAATTAGAAGCCCAAGCAGGGCTTAGAGCAGTGATAGGATGAGAGGGACTGGTCAAAGGTAGAAAAAACAGGCTTTACGTGGACTTGAGACAAAGCGGCCAGGCTGCTTGAGAACAAGAGTCCTCCATGGGCCTCCTTCTTCACAAACCTACCTTTTCCTCTTCAGCAGATTTCCTTTGTCAGCTCTCAGTTCTTAAATTGTTCCCCACCCAAACCTCCACTTATTTTTTTTAAACAATGACTGGCCAATACGGAAAGAGATGAGCCATAAATAGCCACTTGACTGCCAATACACACCTCACTTTTTACATGGAAAGTCTGTGGCTCCAGCACATCTCTTTACTTGCTCTGAAGACAGTGAACGTGGGTCCCTCTTGGAGGGACTGTGGGGGCGATCCCTGACTCTAAAGTGCCTGCTAAATGGCACCAGACACTCGGTGTGAGCAGGCAATAAACATTGCTGTGGAGATAAGGCTGGATTAATCCACTGCTGCAGTGTGGCCTAACTGATCTTGGACTAATACATGTAGTGTGGCTAATGTGTTAGGAAGGAATCATATTTCACTTGAAAGCCCAGAAGCCCCAGTCTTCACACTGAACATTATTTCCCTCTGGCCTCCAAATGCTCATAACTGCTTATTGAGGCACAGAAAGACATACTCCTGTGCATTCTGCCACTTGAATTGTGTTCCTTTCACAGTGAGAAAAACTTGTTTCTTCATTTACCTGATTAAGTCCTTCTCACTCTTAAAGTTCAGCTCTAATCCTATCACATCTATAAAACCCTCTATAATGAAAACTGTTTAAATACCCTCTCTACACTGACAGTTCCATGTCTTGTAAATTCTATCTCACCAATACAGATTCTGAGAAAACATTTCCCAACCTTTTCTAGGGTGCCAACAGAAGACCCAGGTTCCAGACAGGCACCGAGTAGGAAGCAGGAGGAAGCGACAGGTGTGGGACAGATGCAATGCTTCTTACAGCAGCAGTCCCTGTGTGGGTCTGATTTGCTGGAAAATTCAGCAAAAATCCAGCGTCCAGCTCTTCCAAGAATTCACAAACTCTCTAGCATCCCTTTACAAGTACTTGTCTGTTGACCACAAAGAACATTCCCTGATACCTCTTTGGAGGCCTTCCACCTTTATGGTCATAGCTAGAACACATTATCTATCTATTGTCAGTCCATTTGGGCTATTATAAAAAATGCACAGCTTTTGAACAACAGAAATTAGTTTCTCATGATTTTAGAGTCTGAAGTTTTAAGATCAAGATGCTGCCAGGATTTTCTGGCTCATACAGAGTGCCTTCTTGCTGAAAGGGTAAAGGCAGCTCCAAGGCCCTCAATCCCAATCAAGGAAGTTCTGCCTTTGTAACCTACTCTCCCCAAGTCCCTATCTCCTCAGCCTATCACCTGCATTCTGGGGAGATATAAACATCTGTATCATAACACATATAAAATCTCCTAGAAGGCAGAATCACATCTGAGACTTCTGTATCCCAGACAATACTTAACACAATACTGGATTTCTTTAGGACTTCATAGGGTGATCACATACTTTATCATCCAAACCAGGATCTTTTGGGCAGTGGAAAAGGCACAAACCCGGACAGTCCTAGACAAATTGAGACACAGGGTCATACTTGGCATTGATAACAGTAAAAAGGCATAGGTAGTTGAAGGAAAAGTAAAGTCGAAATGAAGGTGCTGAAAGTAATTCTGGAACTTGGCCCTGATGTCATGGAAGGTAATGTTTTTTGAAGTCTGCAGGGACAGGAAGGACTCCAATGACCCTTGAGGTTCAGCTGCTTCTGACAGCTTTGATTTTCAGAAGGAAGAACTTTCCACTTGATAATGTCATGATGAACAATACCTCTTAGTAGATTCACTTTAGATTTGGTAAAAAATTACCCATTAGAACTTGGGGCGCTGGGAAAACAGGCAGCCAGCATTCTGCTCTGGTAAGTGGCTGTGGCCTCCCAAGCCGTGGTTGCCCCAGGGTGAGAACCAGATCAGCGTTTCCTGAGATCTGTGCCATGATGGAACTTGGAGCGCTGGGAAACAGGCAGCCAGCTCACTGCTCTGGTGGGTGTCTGTGAGCCTACTGGGGCGCGGGCTAAGAATCAAACATCTATCTCAACCCCCCACCCCAGTGAGAGCCAGAGATCTGAGTATCTCTTGTGAGTCTGACTATATGCAATATAGCAAATAAGGGGGATTTTCTTCTGCCATCTCTTTAAAGGCAAATATTTTTATCTCTGTTTTGCTTTGTTCTGATCAATGGTATTGCTTTATTCAATATTCTGTTTTTATAATTTCGGTATTTCTTTCAATATTGCTCCACCTGATTGAAGGAACAACTATTGTGAAGAAAACCAGATGTACTATTGTACCTATTGCTGTTGTCCTGGTGGCCTGCTGTGAGGTTCTGTACAAATTTCACTGTGCTGCCTCAGTTGCCTTTGTCCTGTCTTGTTCTGCTATATTTTACTACCTTCAAAATAAAATAAAATAAAATAAAATAAAATAAAAAAAGTAAATAACAACAACAAAACAGATCAGTAAGGTACTAAGCAAACTGAAACATGATATAACTAAACAGAAAATGGACTTAAAAAGCAAAAGGAAGAAAAGAAAGTGCTCTAAAGGATATAACTGCTTGTATATTTAAGTGTGTAAGATTGATAACCATGTTGCTAAGTTTTTGTTGGATCGGTGAGCAGAACTATTTGCAGCCTCACTGTTTGAATGTCCACCTTGTATACTTTAATTTTGTAACTTGAACAACTATATCCAAGAAGACAATATGTAATGTATCAACTAGTGATTTCTTACTGTTTATTTTTTTTGAAATTCTGTATTGTTTCTACCCTTTTTTTCTGTTTTGCTTTTTTCCCCTTCTCTTTAAATAAAATTATAAAAAAACCATACATACAATTATATGTATATAAAAAATTACCCATTAAATTATACTTTCATCACAAAAGCAATTATGTCCTACAGTGCAGGTGGGGTACTTCCTGAAGGGCCTTCTGCTCAACTGCCTGTTCCCACAGGTTCACAGCAGAACAGCTGTACCAACAGAAAGGCAGCACAAAATCCTGAAGGCCACAACTGAGTCAAGTGCTCAATGAAAGTGGAAACATAATGAGTATAAGCCAAACATGACCTGTGTGGGTGAATCTTTGCTCTTGCTCTCAGTTTTCCTTGCACTGGGAATCTGCTCGTGCCTTTGTCTTAAGCCCACTGCTCCTGTCTCCCTACTGTCACAGGGGACAGGGGCTGTGTCTGCCCAGCTGTACCCTGCAAGGCTTTTTTGTGAGTGTGCACAGCAGCATAGAGGACAGTGTTCAGTTGCCCTGGCCCAAGCTCGAGTAACAAACCAGAGCATCACAAAGAAAATCTCAGTATTAAGTACATAGTAGAGGCTCACTAAATGGTAGTTATTATTATCAAAGCACAATTAGTTCCTTGATGCATGCAATTCCACCTCACCATGCCCCCAGCTACAACCCTCAGGAGGAAAATTATTATCAGTAATTGTGCAATTAGTGATGCAAGTAAAATGAAAGCTAATTGTTTACCATCAGCTCACTCTGATGATACTCAAATTGGTACACATAAGGTATTATACACATGCTAAACACAGCTTGCACTGACATAATCACACTAGTTCAGGAACAATGTCCAATAAAACACAGCTCAACAGTAGTGAATAAAAGCTATGTATGTAGAGGCTGGAACTCAATCATGTCCTAAATATCTACAAAAGAAACTAATTAGATGCAATATGAAAGAAATGCATAAAATATTAAATGCATGATGGTTTTAATTGTTTGTGACACCAACTTAATATATGGGCAATAAAGAATCCACTCTTTTATAAAGTTTAAAAAGAAAAAAGGAACTGGAAAAACTTCTTGGGATTGAAGCCAGTGTCTTGGGGGTGGGAGGAAAATAGGAAGGAACACACCCTCATTTGCCTCTAACACAGTTAGCTGATCTGTTTGAAATTAGATCCACTTGTAACTGTTTTAACTTAATTATTAAGCCATTTCTTAACCTCATGAATGCAGTTTTCATGTGCTTTCAAATCTGGCCCTGAACTAATAGACCCTTTCACTTTAGTGGTTTTGGAAATGAATGTTAGATGGAGAGGAAAGCATTTTAACAGTGTTTTTCTAAGGGCCAAAGCTCTGAAAATACTGTATAGTTTATACATAAAACTCACTACACCTGAATGTCCTGCTGGCCTTTTGTCTGGTAATGAGGAAAACTCTACCACCCTTTAAAACCTCTGCTTCCTTCCCAGGCACAGCTGGCTGTACTGGTGCCGAGCTATCTAACCATTCAAGTGAATCCATTATTAGGATCAAAGTCCCAATAGATGGGAAACAGGTGGCAGGCAGGCTCCCTGGGGCTGCTTCCCTTAACTTGTGAGAAGCAACATAAAAGCACCAAGTTTTCACTCTAGAATATTCTTCCTTAAAAAGGGATATAAAGAGTAAGAGGAAGAAATGCCTGTTAACAAAACCAGCCAATGCTATAGAATTGCAACAGAATCTCTGATAAATTCTCACTCATTATGTGGAGGAACCTCATCATTTGATCAGGCCTCACCTGCCACTCTGTGACAAATCCATGGCTGAAGAATATATTTGAAAAGATAAAATATGTGCAAGGTTAACCTTCATCAATTAAAGTAAAATAATGTCATAGCATGTATCCCAAATAATGTTATTAATGACAAGAACAGTAACCAGCATTTATTGACATGGAGCTGTTTTGATGTCTGTCCTAGAAAGCAGATACTAAGATCAACCTCACTCACAGAAGAGAGAACTGAGAGGCAGAGAAATCAACTCTCTCCAAGGTCATGTGCTTTCTAAGAGGTGGAACAAAGACTCAAACCCAGGTAATGAGAATCCAGAATTTCTATTCCTAGTTATATTATACTATATAGTGAAAAACAATGGAACCTAAATTCTTTAAAAGGTTAGAAAAAATAAAAGCTAGGAATTTGTGCTTTTTAAGCCATTGTTACTGAGCCCTTTCATCACATATTTAATATAGCTAGTAGGAGGTAGGCATTTTGTCTAACCCCACTTTAATTTAGGGATAGATTATATTTAATGATGAACAGTGAATCAGTTGTCATCTCCATTTTGCACACACTACAATTCATGGAAGTTGTGCAAAATCACGGGAATTGTCATGGTAATGTGAATCCAAATCTGATAGACTCCAAATCCTTGCTCAGTTTTTTACAAAGTCACTCCACCTTTCTTTAAAGTGATTCGTTACTTCTAAGAATGAATCATGAGAAATCTCTTGGCAATAAACTGGCTATTTGTAAGTTTAACATTGGAGAAGAATTTTTTCCTATCTTCTACTGGACATAGAACAACTCTGACTTAAGTATTGATCTGAGAAATGGTAACATTCTAATGATTCTTTATAAAATGGGCCACACAAGGAGAAAAAACCCAGTGGTAAAAGTAGTTAGCCTTTAAAGAGACAAACCTATGTTCATATTTTTTCTATAGCCAACATATCATTCTAATATCATCTGTGAACACACACAGAAGATGATTAATACTGTCCACCCTCTCTTTGTATCCAATCTAAGCTTATTCTGGTGTATAAAAAAGGAAACTAAAATCCAGAATAAGCCTCCTGCACCTGAAACTACAGTCCAAATAAGCCTCCTGCAACTGAAAAAGGAAAATCATAGGACCTGGGTTTGAAATGCAGGATTGACTCATATCCTTCAATGAGGATGCTATCAAAAACCAGAAAGTAAGTGTTGGTGAGGATACAGAGAAATTGGAAGCCTTGGGCACTGTTAGTGGAAATGTAAAATGATATAAATTCTCTGGATAACTATATGGTAGTTCCTCAAAAAAAAAAAAATTACCAAAGAATTGAAAGCAGAGACTTGAAAAGATATGTGTGTGCTCATATTCATAGCAAGCATTATTCATACTTCAAATGCAGAAGCAAACCAAAAGTCCACTGACAGATGAATGGGTAAATGAACTGCAGTTTCCACATACAGTGGAATACTATTTAACCTTCAAGAGAAGGGAAATTTTGACACATACTATAATATGGATGAAACTGGAGAACTTTATATATTGAGTGAAATAAGGTCACAAAAATACAGACACTATAGTTCCACTTAACTGAGGTACCAAAAGCAGTTAAACTCAGAGAAAAAAAAAATAGATTAGAAGTTACCAGGGGGCTGGCAGAGGGGTGATGAAGACTTACTGCTTAATGACTCAGAGTTCAATTTACAAGATGAGAAGAATTACAGAGACTGGTTGTGTAACAATATGAAGGCACGTAACATTACTGAACATACACTTAAACTAGTTACAAGGGTAAATTTTATGTTATGCATATTTTACCACAATTAAAAGACAGTAGTAATAGGTCAAGGTGTAGCGGTCCAAGTCTGTAATATCAGCTACTTTTGAAGCTGAGGCAGGAGGATCCGTTGAGCCCAGGAGTTTGAGGCTAGCCTAGATAATATGATGAGATCAGGTTTCAAAATTTTTTTAAAAAGGTTGTAGCTCTGCAGTAGAGCACTTGCCAAGGTATGAGGCCTTGGGTTCATTCCCAGTTCCAAATGAACTAAAAACACAGGCTTGAAAGTTGGTAAGATCTGTATATAACTTTTGGCTTGTCTTTCTCACCTTTAATTTTGCAATACTGGGTAAGATTTTCACTGCATCTGATGCTCACGTCTCAGTGATGAAATTGGAATAATGATAGTAACCTCTTCACAGGTTTAAGGATGATAAGATTAATGTATATAAGCTACAGAGCACAGCAATGGGCCCATCAAAAGCACTCAGTAAATGTTGGCTTTGGGTCACAGCAGTAGGCGTGGAGCAGTTATCCAGTGGCAGTTAGAGGTAATAATTTTGAGATTTGATAATGTATTATGATTATATTTTTAAAAGGAATTTTCATCTTAGAGATATTTACTGTGTGTTTCTAGATGAAATAAAATGATAAATGGGATTTCATTACATGTAATCAGGATAGAGAATACAGCAGGAGATGAGAACATGGATGACACAAGACTGGCCATGAGCTGACAACTGCTAAAGGGTGTAAGAGGTATGTGGGATGATTATACGCTATTTCTGTATGTTTGACAATTTCCATGAATAGATGTCCATAACAGAGTTCAAACAACAACCAAAACCAAGTCCCAATCTTTGATCATTTTTATATTACTTGAGTGGCCATAGATTTGGTACAGGTGACAGTAGGTCTATCCTCCCACATCTTTTCTTTAGATAGAATGATTGAACAGCCTACCAATGTTCCCTAGATTTCAACTGCAGGAAAAAGTCATTGTGATTAAATAGGTGATTACAAAATTAGGCTGCATCTGAGTGCCTGGTAAGAATATCAACCAATGCTCTTAAGATCTTAAAACTGTTTTATGCAAGGTTTTTGCTCCCTCTGGTCCTCTTTCACTACACACACACACACACACACACACACACCCCTTGCCTTTTGCAATCCCCTTTTGAAGAGTCATTAAAAAACACAGATAGGAGACAGAGTCTCCATCATCCGAAGAGATGCTCAACTGCAGTTTCTAAAGTCATACAGGGCAAGTGTAGTGCTACTACATGAAAACATTCAAATTGCTTTTATGAATAGTGCCTCCCTAGAATAGTGGTTTCACATTTCAATGTGTATCAGTGTCAGCCCAGAACACTGCTGAATCCCCAGTCGTTCTCTGACTGAGAAGGACAGGGGGAGCCTGGAAATGGGCATTTTTTTATGAGTTCCCAGATAATGCTGACAGCACTGAGCAGGGGATCACATTCGAGGGTTAACATCCACATGGACCTATGTATCCCCTGCTCTCCTTATCTTGTCTCCCATCCTAAGTACAAAGTTCCCTAACAGGCCCCACAGAAAAGCTCATGATCTATATTTCCTCTTATTTATATTTAAACCCTTTGAGCTTCGATAGAGTATCACACAATCTTTTGTTGAAATTAATTATATTTACTTAAATTTGGAGGTGACATTTTTATTCCTATCTTCCCTAAAACTGATCAGATTCTCTTTCCTGTTTCTCTCCTCCTTTCTTGTAATCAAACTGAGGAAAGTAAGAGTGATATTCACAAGGATGTTTCTAAATGCCTTTCTCATGAGATTGTAATTTGTTAGAGGACAGTAATCTTTTCATGTTATTACAGTTTTCCACTATGTTATGGGCATCTGCTTATTATTATTTGAAGGTAACAAGGTCTGATTTCTATTACTATTTCTGCCACAGGGTAGACACTTGGTTAATTTTTGTCAAATGAAATATTTCATTCACTGAATCTTGGAGCTAGAAGGTTCCTAATGACCACATTCACTATCATTTTACATGTGAGACAGCCAAGGTTTGGGGAACCTAATGACACACACAAAGCCAGCAAATCTGTCACTGAAAGAACCAGAATGCTGTAATCTGGCCCTCCTATCTCCTAACATGGACTTCCTCCCTTTGCTGCTGTTTCCTCTCCAGTGTTACTGAAAGGAGTTTGCAGGGCCTCAAATGAGACAGAGGAAGTCCAAAGTACAGGGTTAATGCTCAAAGGATAACCTTACAGTTCTCAGGAAAAGCACTCTAATCATAGGAAAAAATTGTAACACAGTGTTTTGCTTTAGATACTTTGGGCTTTCTAGATTTCTATGTAAAGTAACATTCTAGAAAAACTTGGGAAATGTGTAGAAAACTCAGAAATTCTGATCAATGAATGTAAATACATCATAGATATGAGCCAAGATTAACAATATTAAAATGGATGAAAATGGGGTAAGGAAGGAGGGAAGGAAGGAAATTTTAAAAAGAAAGAAAAAGCCAAGCTATATTATGTATATGCACCCACTCCAAGATGATGACAAGCTGCATGTACTGCAGACATGCATTTACTTGCCAAATAAATAAATAAATAAATTTGGATGAGATTTGTTCTGTGGCAATGAAATGGTCATCCTAATAGAGAAACACCTTCAACCCTGCCAAACGCAACATCTATGGGGTCAAATCATTAAGAAAACAAAACAAAAAGAACATGTCAGTGTGAGATAGTGTTCAGTTGGTTATTTTTAAATGCAATGAAATGGGAAGGGACCATTGAGGACTCTGCTCCAGGAGTGATGCTAAGTGGTTTACTTGCACCAGGAAGGCGTCCCTGTTGTCTGCACTGTGAGACACTCATGATCATTCACAGGCACAACTAAAGCCCTGAGGAGTTATGTGCCTGGTGAACTCCACAATCCAGATGAACACCCAGGTCTATCTGACCCCAAGGCACACTGCTACAACCCTATAGAATTAAGCTGATTTCTCTGTTTGCAACTTCCAGCACCTGTATCCACTGTCAGAGAGCTCAAAGCCTCGTGATCACAACCTCTATCATCCATTTTAAAATCCTACAAAACAAAGTTTCTCTCTTTCTGTTTAATTCATTTTGGTTCTATTGTCAGCAAAAGTGTATGTAATATTAGGGCAAATTCACTAATGAGGCCTCTTGGTCCTGCTAGGTTTGGCCTATCTTTAAAAGCATTGAAAAATAACATTGAAGAATAAAAGCCATGTTCTCCTATTTATAGGAAATCATGATTGGTGGTAAAAGAATTGCCTGTTATTTTTCTGAATGCACATATACAGATCCCTGTTTCTACTCCTTTAGGGTCATGCACACTATGACTCTTTCGAGCAGCCAGGCATGGTAGTGCACACCTGTAATCTCACCTACTTGCGAGACTATGGCAGGCGGTTCACAAATTCATAGGTCAACCTGGACAGCTTAATGAGATCTTGTCTCAAAATAAAAATTTAAAGAGGCTGGGGACACAGCTCACTGTGGAACACTTGCCCAGCAAACATAAAGCCCTGGATTCAGTCCCTACTACTTTAAAAACAAAGAATGAGTGAGTGAGAGCTAGCTTCTATTTCTAGATGCTCCGGTGGGCTCTGTAGTCACCTGATCTTCCTTCTTCTTACCTAGGACCCTGAGCCAACCCACACATTGCAAGGCAGGTGATAGAACTGATGACCCTATTTTCTAGGTTGGAAAGAGGGAAGGGAGAGCAGAATAGTCTGTCTAACAGAACTTAAGTGAGGCTGAGCTTCTAGAAAGGAATACTATAGTTACGGAACTAGTAGAAAGATGTTACCTTTCTTTACTTATGCATTATAAATGGTGGTGTTTTAGAACACTATCCTCTTTAATAGGTGTGTATGAAGGCAGGACCTGTGAAATAACAATTTGCCATGGATGTGAAATCCTTTTCACTTTAACAATTTAAAATCAGCCATCATTCTTGAAAAAGTTCAAAAATATTAGCTAACACACCAAAAGCCAAATCTCTAGTAATATGACTTAATTGCTAGATTACTGTTCCCTCCAGGCCATCCATCCCAGCTTCCAGATAAGATTTTATTTTTTTAAGATTTTTTTAAAAGAGCAAACATTAATGGGAATGCTTTTTGGCTTTTAGCAGGATGATACACTCAAGCATTTGACAAAAGCTAGATCTTCCACAATGGTCAGATGTTTCACACACACCTGTCATGCTCAGGAGAGGTGCCACTCCTGCTGGACAGAGCGGAGCACCACAATCAGCAGGGACACAGAAAAACAGCATCCTCTTTGTCACTATTCTCAAAGTAAAGCCAGAGTTGCTTTATTTTAATTAACACACCCTTATGATTCATCTAAAGAAAAAGCTACACACAGATTAAAACAATTTTGGAATTACATGGTCAGATGAATATCGTTTATCACTTTTTCTGTATGTTAATTCATTGCTATATACTTTTTTTTTGGAGTGCTTAACAATTGTGTTGGAGAAAGGACATCAAATGATGCTTAGAAATGTGATACACATTTTCATTTCACACTCCATCAGCTTTTACAACTGTAGCTCAGTGAAATGTAAGAGAGAGCTTGGCAAACAGCCATATTTACCAAGGTATAAAATAGGGGTCAGGTTACTTTTTTATAGGAAAAAAAAATGTTTACTTTTCACTCCACACAACTGAAGTAGACATCCAGCTAACACCCCAGTGAAAGGCACCATAACCATATATGTGGCATGCTTTAGTGCCTGTTCAGCTATAAGGTTTTACTACGTTATAAACAGCTCCGCAGGCAGGAAAACATTTCTTTGCTTGTGGAGTCTATGGGTATAGAAACATACTGGGTCAGATAATCTTCAGTTAAATCTTTTACCTGCATATAATGGCTTTTATCCTTTGCATCTAGCTTGCAGGCAGAAACAGCTTATTTCCTTTACAGGCTGAGGAGCAAAGCTATAGGCATCAGCAAAAATGCATCTTTCTAATTCAGATTTCAATCTGTCAGAAAGGATTAAAGCCTCATGCATACATAAAAAGGGAACTATAAATGATAACAGAAGTATAGTCTGGAATCCTTGTGCTTCCACAGCTGCTGTTTTACTGCCAGGGCAGAGAGGAGAGCATCTTTTACTTACCTTTGTTAAACCTGAGACTTCTCCCTTTGCTAATGGTTTGCTGATGGATGGTGTGTATACTTTGGCATCCGATACTGGCTGCCCTTTCATAAAATGTTTTCCTGATTCATAAATGTCCACTTCAACCATTTTCCCCATGAATGAAGGGTTCTTTGGAACTAAAACCTTTAAAAAAATCAGAAACCTTAATTTCTTAAAACAATCTTTAAGAATAATTTTAGATTTATAAAATTATGACAAAAGCAATACAGAGAGTTCTTGTATGCCTCACACCCAGTTCCCCCTTTTCATTAGTATCTTACGTTTCTATGGTATACTTGTCATAACATATAAACTAAAGTAGATATATTACTATTAACTGAAGTCTATACTTGATTCAGATTTCTCAGTTTTGCCCTTAAAATGTCTTTTCTCCAGGGCTCCTCCCAGAACTGCCTTCCCATGGCCAGATGCTAGGAAGTCCTCAGCAGTCAGCCAGCCTCTTTTGAACTGGGCCTTTGATATTCTGCTTGTGGCTGCCCCATGCAATGAAGAAAACTGAGACAGGAATGATGAAAGCCTTTTACTTTTAATGCCTTCCAACTCAGCTGTTTTAATGGTTTGAGGAGACACTTCAAATGAAGCCTGCATTAGAGTATGCATGTGTCTACTTGCACATGCGCAAATACATGTTTCAGGGGAAGAGGAAGAATATTTAAAAGCAGTCTTTTCAATAACACAACCCACTGGTGTTCAGCACTTCATGACTCCCCTGCCTAATGGCTGCTGTTCAGTTCTTTGGCTCAGTTAGAAGAAGCTTGTGTGTGCCGGGAGGTGGAGCCTACTTCCATATTGAACCAGCTACTCTGCGGTACTTGGCTGGCTCACAGGAAAGTATCAGATGGTCTCTTTCCACTAGAGAGTACTGATAGAAGTACTTGTTTACCTTAAGTAAATGCTTCCCCTCCTTTGGGACTAATAGGTAGTTTATCGGTGTTAAGTCTCCCTCACTTCTATTTTAGTACTATAGCTACTTGCCAATCTTTTCAAGTTAGGATCCAAAATAAATGGACTAATTCTAAGTCTGTAATACTTTGAAATTTAGATATGATCTTCACCTCTGGAACTCATCTTATTTAGAAAAAAATTCTAATGACATCTTAGATAGGCTTAGTTGTAGAGATAAAAATGTCTGATGAGAGCCAGAAGTTACACGGCTAATTTCTCTAAAAAGTCAAACTGAATCTTGGTCTTTCTGAGTTGGATTTTTACAGCCATTGGGTTCACTTCATCAAAGTGCAGGAGAAAGGTCACCTGGGCAGCAAATTACTCACAGCAAGCAAACAAACCAAACAGCATTGGTGTCAGGATATGAGAGCCGTTTGGAATCAGATTTTTTTAAAATAAGAAAATCTCTAAAGCAAACGATCCCTGGAGGATTCAGTATATTCTTGGGGAGAAAACCCTTGTAGATCTGCTGTCCTGATCTGAATGAAGGGCTCAGCTTTTTTTCTCCTCTGGTTTTAATAATCTGAAAAGATCCAAGTGCTTTGAATGGGAGGAAACAGCTAAGGAGGTTTGCCATTGGCTTTAAAATTCAGGGACAAATGTTCCCGGCTGAGGCTCAAACCCAGATGACAAGAGAAAGACAGGGGACACTGATGCATCCAAATACAGTCCCACTCCTCCTTCCCCAGGCTGAGCAGAAAGCTGCCTGATGGGGACCCTGCTCTCCTGTAATGAGCTGCACTGGGGAAGAGACTTGGCTCCCAGATGGAGTGTTCGGAGTCCTGTCTCCACTGCAGCCTCCACTACTGCTGCATGAAGTGAGTTTAGTGTGCCCCTCCCCCAGTCTTTTCTAAGGACCTACAACCTAGTCTGAGATTATTCCCAGTGGACACCTGTGCGGAGACCACCTCAGCCACTGCCATTCTGCTCTCCAGCTGAGACAACAGCTTCCCTTGCTCATGCCCCCTCTGAAAGGTCCCTGCTCTCCAGTTCTGGCCCGGAGCCGAGAAAAAGATCTCCATCTCTCTCACTCTCTTTAGAAATAGAAAGTGGGAAACCACTTGTGATGTTAAGACAAGTTAATGTGATCCAGAATGATCCACATAGCCCTGTGTCCCTGTGGGGATCCCTCAGAACTGCTAAGGGAACCTGCTTTCATCCTCGTGCTGGACTCCAGAGTTGTTCATAGTCTGAATTGAGTCCAAGGAATACTCTTTTTCTTCTGCTCCCAGCATTTTTATTAAGGTAGAAGTTAAAACAAAACAAACCAACAATCAAAAAACTAACACTGAACTACACTGAAAAACCAACTGATGGACCAAAACTAAAAAACCACAGAGTGATGTGACAGAAAGAGGAAATCCCTGCACTTTTGCGCTGACGTGGCCCAGGCAGACATCCTGCTGTCTGCACTAGACTTTGCCCCCATTTCTCCAGCTGTGGGAACTTTGGCAGCGCTAACTGCTTGGTTCCAAACTCCAAAAAACCTAGGGCTGGCCCTATCAAAGATTAGTGCACACTAAAATGCACTAAATACACCTATTCCTTTGTGAAGAATGTTCTGTAGAATGTGCCACAGAGATAAACCCCAGTGTAGCCCGGGTCACTTGGTGCTGCAAAATAGCCACCCTGTGACAGGATTCAACCCTTTCCCCTTTAAAATCCTCTTTGCTTAAACTTTCCAAATTCATTCCTATTTTGGAGAAAACTCAAGAATACTGAAGTGCCTCTTACCTGCTCATAAAATCGATTGTGTGCAACATAAAACTTGGAATCAAAAGATTCTTCTGTTACTAACACTTGTTGTTTTTCACCAATCTGTGGAGAGAAAGGAGAAAAAAAAATGAAAAAGATAAAGACAAGTACCTGAGAATACAAAAATACATGCCAGCCCAAATAATTCTGGGCCCATTTGGGTCCTCTCGAGTTGAAAGTGTAGATAGCTAATTGCTAAGGCGAACCACTGTTCAAATGACCAGTTGAAATTTCTTCATTAACTATGCTTGTGACATAAAATTAACATATTAGGAACTCTCCTCTTACATAACTATGAGACAGAGCTTCATTGTATTTTTTTCTTCAATGTAAGTAAGATAATTAAAGCTTCTAAGACATACCAAAATCTTCTAAATATCACTTTGTTTCTTGAAACAAAGTTGCAAAACAAGTCAGAACAAGCTGCTTCTAATCCAAATTCATGAAAATATTTTGGCAATATGAAATAGTAATAAACATTAATTTGACTTATGAAGGATATAACACCAAAGAAAATGCCTCCAAATGCTACTCATTAGGCCCCTGCATCTCAACATTTCGCACATTGCATATGGTTCTAAAATTACTAACTCACATAGCTATTTACTGATTATATACATTTTTTTCTTCTTTGCTGGAGTAGTGATGCTATGATCCCTTAATTATTTTCTTTTAAAGAGAAGAACAGCAAAACATTATGGCACTATTTGATCTACATTTACATTGGATCTACATTTACAATCTAAGCAAGTATTTTTAATAACCAAGAAGTTAAATCAGCCAAACAAGGGTTAAAGAAATGTGACTATCCAAAAACAAACCAAACAAAAAAGCACACAAAAACCCACCACCATTTCCAAGTTTATTCTGCTGTAAAGTGTAACATTTGAAGTATCAATTACTTTTTTTTAAAAAAGGTTGTCAAAATGTCTCATCTAGCAAACCAGCTGTATTGAATAATAGTTCCTGAAATTATTTTTGCCATTGCTGCTTGATAAATACAACCCCTGAATTGAAGTACACTGGCAAGATGATTTCCTAAGAAGAAATTCCTATTCTTATTTGTAGAAGCTTGTCACTATGATCAGGCAGTTATCACTGCAGAAACATAAACACAGCTGCACTAACTGGACCACCTAACAATTAAAAAAGAAATCAAACACCCCTCTTTATCATTCAATGCCAATACCTAAAAACACCATGATTTGCCATCTAGTTTACCATCTCATTCAAAATGTAGCCCACTTCAGCAAAGGCTGCAAGGTCTTGGAGATGGTACTTAATCAGGACTAAACCCCTGAAAACCTGGGAAAGCTTCTCTAACATGAGAAAATCAAGTAGCCCCACAGAAGTTTTCTAACTTCTATATTGAGCTTGTGTGGCTCTGTTTATCAAAAACAGACTGGTGAATAATGGGTTTCACTTAAGTATATTCTCTTGGAAGAAACTAACAATGTTTGCACACAGTTCACACTGTGAGTTGCTTCTAACTTAGGATAAGTATCTGTCAATGGTTCTTAAGGAAATCTGCAATTATACTTCATCTAATATTAAGTTTTCAGGAAATTAATGACAGTGTCAGAATGCAGAGCCACTGCATTCTGGGGGTGCTGCTGCTCTGCTCCTGTTAGAATTCATGTGGCCAGGTGCAGAAATATTTTTGTGCTGTTTTATTTCCTCTGGTATCTCCAATGATTTCTACAATGACAACAGTAAAATATACACATAGTTAGAAAGACTTGCTATGCTTATATGGTAGAAGACTTGGTTTTCAACTAACCATCAGAGAACTATTTGTAGGTGAGTATTTAGCTATTATTTGACAAAGGGGCTCATAGGAGAACTGTTTTGTGCATTAAGTAATACAGGCAAATGCTTTTCAAGTCATACTGTTTGTTCCCTGGGCCATGGACTTTGTCTCATTGATAAGGCCCTTAGAATTCTCCAAAGGACACTGAGCAAACATGAGCATAGAAGGTGAGGGCTCGATCAAAAGCTGCTGCAATCCATGTACACTTTCTAAAATGTATTAAAAAACAAATAATAAAAGCTCTGAGTATTTTTTTTATGAATGAACTTACACTGAAGAGAATATCCAAATACAACCTTTAAGAGAAGCAAATATTTCAAATAATCTTAAGATCAACAAGAAGTTAAGGAAAGGAAGAGATCAAATAGAACTCTGGAAGAGCAACGCTACCTTGGTCACAATAAAAGAATGTAAAGGCTAAGCAAATGTACATAAGCCTCAAGTTTCTTTCTAAAATAAATTGCCTCCTCCTTCAAGTTCCAACTGTTCTCTCCCCATCTCCATGTTATAATTTATTGTGGATAAAGACCTTCAGACAAGAATTACAGTAATCAGTTGATTAGCCATTTCCTAAGAGGCCTCCGCAGCAAACAGGCAAGCTACTAGTCTTTAGGCCACTGAGACCACACTCCCCAGCAACCTGCTATGCTAATGCAGAGATAATCAATCTAGCAGCAAGGGCCAGAGCTTTTCTCAGAGGGGTGGCATAGCAAGCCCATGTCTCACTCACACTATTCTCAGAAGCAGATTTCTGTAGCAACCACTCTATCAACAGCAGAACCTTATCTAAAGACTGAAACCACACAAAGGGATGCAAGGTTATATCACTTTGAAAATCCAGCACACAAAATCCTTGAAATCATGGTTTTCATAAAATTTATTACTGATAGCACAGATGGTTGTTCGGCAGAGAGGATTAAACCAAAACCGAAACTGCAGAGCCACAGGATGGTCTAGAAGGTGGTTTCAAGAGAACTGTTGCACTGAAGGACAGGAAAAAAGGAATGACAAGAAGTGAGGGGAGGGATCTGGATGGAGGGTTTTCAAAAAACATCAAATGCCAAAAACAACAACAAACCATCAAATGTTACATATTTGGCTAGGGCAGTAGTGGAAGAGGACGGGTAGAATGTTTTAAGATGAGAGAAACTTGACCATGTTTGGTCACTATCCTTATCTATAAAATGACAAGTTTGTAAAAGGCAGCATGAAGGAGAGCTGAAGGGAAGGTGGATCACAATACTGAGGGTCTTATTTGTTCTAAATCCTTGAGTTAATCACGGCAGATCAGTAGGTCGGGGATTGATATGCTCACAAGACACAATGGGAATCAGATCAAGATAGGCTCTCTCCTTTCTTTAAGTGTATGCTTAGAGCCTCTGCAAATTACTTAAGGTAAGTTATGCTTAGAGCCATTCTGTTGCTGCACTTCAATAACAGTAATCTTTAATATCCACCAAAGAACACTTACAAAGTCTTTCAAAAGGCTATCAAGGGACTTGAAGTTTTCTTTACAAAGTGTCAGAATTTCTACAAAGCCCTTTTTATAATCCTAAGAAAGATGACTCTTTTTCTTATTTGCTGTACTAGTATGTGATATTTATAGTTAATTTTAAAAATATTCAATTTCTGTAACATGTTAGAGCTGAAGGCTTTTTCTTGGGACTGTAACTCCCTGGGAAATCCAGTTTTCCTTCTCTCAATCTTGAGAATTTTATTAAGAAATTAAATTGATTCTACCTCTTTGAAAGATAGTTCTTACCTGCAGTTTGTCCCTTAATTCAGCTCTATGGACTTTTGAAAGTGAATGAGTCTTTATATTTGCTTTTGCAAATCAGGTATACTTTGTAATTTATTCACAGTGTCAGTGGAGAAAGTAATTTTTCCTAGGATGCAGAGAATTTCATTTAGACCACCGTGACCTTACTTTTAAAAGCCATTTTGTAAAGAATGCATTATAAAAATGGTCTTGTAAAACTATCCTTCCATTTTACAGATTTGGTCACTGATGGAGGGACAGTGCAGGAAAAACAAAATCCCTCTAAGTCCCTGTATGACTGGTAATCATCCAGAGCTGCCAGGAATGAGGGCCCTCAGCTGTGAATGAGCGAGTGTGGTACCATGTTCAGATGTGAAGATACAGGAAAAACTCAACGTTTTTTAACTAGGAAAGCAGAAAACAAAGATAGCATTCCATTAGCCACATAAAGGCTGCAAGACCTCAGAAGGGGCTTAATTGCTCTGATTTCAAAGAGGGATGCAGGTGCAGCAAGATGGGTGATTTGCTCAGTGGCAGAAGCAGAGAGGAGCAAAGGAGGTCTGTGAACCGTTCCCACTGCTCAGAGCCTCTAGAAAACTTAAGCACTGTGGATCTAACTCTGCAGTGTACACCTTATCCTGAAGTAGAAGAACATCTGTGATAAACAAAAGGCAATATTTTTAAGATTCAATTTCTGGATAGATTTTCCAGCATGTTACATAATCAACTAACTGTGTCATTTCTGTCACATCTATGCTTAAAATTGCCCAAGTGCCTGAAGTTGTGAGAAACATCAGTTCTAACCATATGGCTGGAGAACGTGCAGAAAACACACACTTGCTTTAAAAAACAGTGGTTTCCAACATATTTTGGTTGTTGGATGAATGCTCATTTGAGGGTATTCTTTCCCCATTTGTCCCGAACAGTACCCTACACAAGGCCATATAAGGACTTAAAGAGAAAAAATGAAAAGAATTGTCTGAAGAAAGGCAGATGTTGCCCAAATTAAACAGGCATTAGTATTTGGGTTAATACCTTTAACTCAGTAAAAAAATGTTTCTTGTACAAGTATTCTGTGTACTAGTAAAAGCAAAAGGTTTCTCTTCTACTCACACATGGCTGTAAATCTAAACTTTACATAAAGTTTACTTTCTTCTTTGCTTCTTTTTTTCCTCTCATCTCTGCTTTACACTTAGCAAACCTGAGATGTGGTTTGGAAACTAATGTCAGTGTCAATTTTATTCTGAAGTATTGCATTAGAAATATTTTAGTATTTCAATGATTGTTTATAGTAACAACAAAAACCTTACGAAGGTCAGATATTTATATGTATAAAATTCACAGATCTTCAAATTTTTTGAGGATCCACTTAGATTCACATTTACTTCTTAAATACAGTTATCAGTTGAAAATGAAATTATTTTGCTTCCCCTTTGAGTCTCTTTTCTTTAAGAAAGCAGTGAAGATTATAAAATGTACATATCGAAAGTTGTTACAATCATTTATATCATAGTCCTAATAAACTTGGATTTTATCTGTTTATCCTACAAAGTATTCTGACATGCTACTTTGGCAGCTAAGTGGTTTTTTTTTTGTCGATAATAAAATACAATTTTTCTACCTGAGTGGTTTGTGAAAGCATGACACTGGGAAATGTCAAACGTCTTTCTTTAGCTGCAACCAAATTAGTTTTTTTTTTCTTTCTTTCTATCTTCTCTCTTTTTGCAGGCTGCCTGGAACATGTTAAACATAAGTCTGTGACCTTAAAGTCTGAAATAATATTTCTAGTGTCTGTGCAAAAGCCTGCCCTCTCATACACCTTTAGACTAATTACTGCAGTGTAATGTTTCCAGTGAACTGCTGTAATTACACTTGGAGAAAAGTATGGTCTTGTTCTTTCCTAGCTAATGAAAATGATAACCTTTCCATTTTGATTCATCATTCACAACAGGCAGAGCATGTGATGCTGGGTCTCCAGGGTATTCAGTCATTTTCCTGACTATGTACACTTCTGTTTTCTGGTCCTGCAGACGCTGGAATTAAAGAACCAAGCATACTTATGCTAAAAACAGTCAACAGTAATAATAGCAGTAACATTAAAATTTAATATCATCCTTATTCCACAGTGCTATTCTATAATGAAATAGGGCCATGACACAGGAATGTGTGTCAGAAATGATGATAGCGTAGCTAACAATAAATGAGCCTCTCATTCATCACATTCAAAATGCCATCAGAGCATCAGAGCTTGTGTCATACTCTTACTAAACAGTCAAAAAAATACATTTCATTAAGGTTTTTTTAAAAAATTATCTTCTGTGGAAAAACAAATCTTGTTTAGCTACACTTAGGATATTCATTCAAAAGGTAAAGAATGTTCCTCTGAAGCAGAATGTCTCTGTGTTTAAGTACTTAATATATGGTTATCGATTAAATGCCATGAGTGTTTTAGTGGCCCTATTATTTCTTATTTCAGAAATAACCTGAACACAAGGAAAACTTTAAACACAATTTGGCTTTTCCAAAATCTTTCCTCCTGAAACAATAATGTAGACTACAAAGATCAGACTCGGGGCAGTTCTGTGGAATTGAATCAGACCATAAAGTCTTTTCTATTGTAAATCCACTCCAGCTTTTTCCTTCGATTTCTGACTGGTTTTTCTCCAGCTACATGCTCCCAGTAAGTGAATCTCAAGGTAGCCTCTTCCCAGCTGGAGGCAAAACCTCATTCTTACCAAAGACACTATTTGCACCTGCTAGTGGAAAGCCAACAGCAATGGCAAGTAAGTTACATGACACAGGATGACTTGATCCTTGTCCAGCATTAAAGATCTGTACCTAGTGTTGACTATACTTCTATCTTGGAAACAAAGCCAAGTTTGAACTACCTCCCTCTTTGTGGTGTTCTAGAACCTTCTAAAGGTATTATCTATAGTGCTCTAGAATTTATCTTTTGATTGTGTGAAATCTATCCTTTTAACAAACTCAGATAAATTGATCTCCTTTATCACAGACGTTCTTTATTGCAGATCTGTTTTCCTCCACAATGAACAAGTTGTACAGTACCTGAGCAGTATGGGAAAATGCTCCACATTTAAAGACCTACACAGGTCTAACTTTCAGGCCTGAGGATAGATACTGCCAGTAAAATCTATCCATGAGATCTTATGTATGAGAATAAGTGGGCACAAGGTGGAATGTGCATGTAGAGCCCTTTCTTATTAAAACTGAATCCTAAAATTTGAACGTAACTTCCATTCACCAGGCTGATCTTTTGCCCTCTGTCCCTCACCACTTAGGAAACTGGAGACAATTTATAGTCTTTTGCTAATTTTTTTAATTTTTTTTTTTTTTTTGTCTTTTTGAGACAGAGTCTCGCTATGCAGTTCAGATTGGCCTTGCACTCACTTTGTAGCCCAGGCTGGTCTAGAACTTGTGAACGATTCTCCTACCTCCGCCTCCCAAGTGCTGGCATACAGGAGTGTGCCACCATACCCAGCTGTTAATACCTTTTTAAACATAAATGTCACATTGCCATAAATGAGAAGCTTTTAAATACGTTTTAAAAGCATTGTTGCTCTCTGGGTTTGGGCTTACGTTGAGTCGACATGGCCAAATGCACCAAGAGGTCGGCATTGTCAGTACATAGGGGACCCACATTGGTGCCTCCTTCCGGAAAATGGTGAAGAAAATTGAAATCAGCCAGCACGCCAAGTACACCTGCTCCTTCTGTGGCAAGACCAAGATGAAGAGACGGGATGTAGGCATCTGGCACTGTGGTTCCTGCATGAAGACAGTGGCCAGTGGTGCCTGGACCTACACCACTTCTGCAGTCACAGTCAAGTCAGCCATCAGAAGACTGAAGGAACTGAAAGACCAGAAGAAGCTCTACTATTTGAGACATCCTTAGTCTATAGTAAATGGGTTAATTTATGTAAACAAACAAACAAACAAACACCATTATTAACTGGCTTTCCCTCATCTGTGATTTTACTTGCCACAGTTTCAGATACCCTTGGGAAGTTGTGACCTGAAAATATGGCATAGAAAATTCTGGAAATAAATAACTTGAAAATTTTAAACTGCGTACTATTCTGGGCAGTGTCATGAAATCTGAAGCCATTCCAGATGCCATTCCATCCAGGATATGAATCTTTTCTTAGTCCAGAGTATCCACACTGTATGTGCTACCTGTCCATTAGTATAAACACACTGAGATATTTTGAGAGAAAAGTACAAACATATTGAGATATTCTGAGAGAAAAGGTGAGGCTACATTCACAAAACTTTTATTATGTTTTACCTTGTTATTACTTCTTGTAGTAATCTTTTACTATGCTTAACTTATGACTAGACTTTACTGTAAGTAGATATATGCATATGTGTAGGCAAATACTATATATATATATGTATATATATATATACATATATATATATGTATATATATGAATGATTTGCTATTATTCTTGGTTTCAGGCACTATTCTTGGAGTTCTTGAAACATACAGTATCTCCTAAAGATAAAGAAGGACTAGTGTATCAGAAGTAGTGACATTAACAGGTTTAAAAGTAACTGAAAAGTATTTGCAGCACTTATGACTCAGTGATATATGATGAACTACAATATACATACATATTACTTATATAAATATTATATACTACCTATGTCAATAAAGAAACTTAAGAAAACAATGAATCCTCCTAGTAGAAAAATAAAATGCTAAAGAACCAATTAGAAACAAATAAATCTAAGTTATCGATATACATATGTGAAAAACCATTCACCTCACTTCAGGCAAAGAACAACACTGAATAAAGAAATATGCTGTTTCTCACAAATGGACAAAAATATGTAAGAGTACTGAGATATGAATATTTCTGGGGAGAAAACATTACACACAGACGGACAGACACTGTTTGGAGCTCTTGGACAGCTCACTTTCTTGGGAAGGTTAAGTTTAAGGGAGTTTTTTCAGTGAAGATATAATACATAAGCCCAATTTAAAAAAAAAAAAGAAAAAAAGGAAGCAAGGAAGAGAAAGGGAAAGAGAGGAAAAAGGCAAAACTGAGTTAAAGAAAGATTCAGTGTTTATGTAAGCTGGTGGTCTGCACTACCTACCTGCCAGCCCTCTATAGCCTCTGGTCAAAAGCTTCATTCCCAGCATCCAGAGATGAATGGCAAGAGCAGGGCACCTCCCTCAGCTACACCTCCAGCTGTACTGCTAACAGTACAGGTTGCTAGAAGAAAGATGCAGACATTTGGAGGAACAAAGGTGTAGGTGTGGTATGCTGGACACTTTCCAACTTCCTTTCTGGCATAAGAAAGCTGTTTTTCAAATAGTACATTATGAAAGAGGCTGAGTAAGAGTGAATTTTTAAAATCACGAGTTCCGAGCTGGCATGGATAAAAGGGAAGAATTAATAGGTCACTTAGTTCAAACGCAGGAGAGAAAACTAAGGTCCCTGAGAGACTGTGACTTGGTCAAGGTCATACAGCTCATAATATTTAATCTATAACTTTAAAGATAGATTTTGGCTTGACAGGTGTATCAGGCATGCGGTAAATTACTCAATTACTTTGAACAGCTCCATCTCCTGCAATAGCCACTAGCTACACACAGCTATTGAGCACCTGAAATGTAGCAAATCCAAATTGAGATGTGCTATGAAATACATACAGTAAATCACACACTGGGTTTCAAACACTTAGCATGAATAAAATAATGTAAAATATTCAATTGTGTGCTGGTTACATGTTGAAATTTTACTTTGACATACTGAGTTAAATAAAATGTATTACTGAAATTAATCACTTGTGGTTTTTTGCCTTTTAAATGTGGCTACCAGATAATTTAAAATAACATCTGTGGTTCACACTGTATTTCTATTGGAAGGGTTACTCTAAAACATCATGATACTGTTTTTAAGGATTTAAGGGAAATGCCTCATCTCACAATTTAGAAAGGATCACATTGGTCATTCAAGACATTTTTTTTTTTAAATCTAACCCCGCTTTTAATTGCAGCAATCATGTAAATACAATGCTTTACTTTTAAAACAATGTATATGTATGTATACATTGTAAATGCAGGGATTTTGAATTGGTAAATTGCTGTTTTGACCATTGCATCATTTGTCCATTTTTTCTGGCTGATTCCAGCCCCCCTAAAATCTTAAAGGTATGATAAACTTGCTCCTTGTTTTTTACGTAAATTCAGACAACCAGGGAAAGGCTATCTAAATTTTCCAATCCATTGTTTCCCATTCCGTCTGGCTGTAAAAGCAACTATACAAATAGCAATGCCATTTGGACTTAACAAAAGGCAGAAACTGATCATTTTCAAACTAATTTTTTAAAAAGATGAACATGAATATCTGAGATACATACTGTTTTTGTTAAGATAAGTCTTTCACAAACTCACCCTGATGTCAGCAATAAATAACACTGTAGCACCCCACCATCTTTCAACCATTTGCCCATCAGGATTGAGGCTGAGGAAGCAGAAAGGATTAAGCAGAAATCAAAGACAGTGAAGCTCAAATAGGGTCTAATTAGCATAACAAAAGACATGGCCACAATCTTTCAGAAGTGGGCAATACATCTCATTAAAGAAGACTGAATAACAATTATCCTCTCCTGCTCCCTCCAACCACCCCACTGCTTCTTGGCTTAGCTCCGGAGACCCTGACAGCAGGGCTGAGGGCTGCTGCTTTATGGGCCAGGCATTCAGGCTACGGGAAAAAGCCCACTTGTGCTACTCTGCACCTGCATCTCCACCCTTTATTCCCATTTCCTAGAGCTTCCTCAAGCACACACAAGTCCTGCTATCCAGCTTACAAGAAGATAATATTGAGAGAAGTCAAAGATGGCCTGAAAAAAAAAAAAATGCAGCCTCCAGTTTAAATGGCTTTATTTAAAGAAAACTGATCTATTTGTTTCCTTTCACCTATCTTACCCCACCCTCCGACCATTTTTGTTGCTTTCCTTTGACTTAATGGAGTCAATTAAAATTCTACCAAGTTTTATCACAACCAGTAATTATCTGGGTGCACATGTTAGCATGTAGGCGTGCGCACATATGCATGCTAACATACACACAACTTAAATGGGGGTCATCTGGTTAAGAAGTAGCTTCTCCCTATTTCCTTGTAAGGATAGACAAGTGAAAAAATACGAAATTCAACACAAGAAAATCGAGGAGGCAGACAAGCACGTGGGGAGATTTTATATACATTTAAACCAAGAATAAAAGATTTCACCTAAACCAAGCATTAAAATTTTTTTCCTAAAGTGATCACCAAGAAAGATGAATGTTCCAAGGCATTCTATGAAATTTTTCCTATCAGTGAACTCTGGGGGAGGACTGAGTAGGGAGGAGAGAAAAAAAAAAAGGCATAATGATTTAATCCAAATAATTTTTAATTCTGGGCTGTACATTTTCATCAGTAACACCTTTCAAGGGGTAATTCAGTATGAGGGTTGCTTTGAATTTTTTTCGAATGGCTTCTACTGCCAAACACAATACTACATTGTTCTGCCTAAGCCTGAACACTGCCATGCCTGCAAGCTGCTCCAGGAAAAGCTGTTTATCACAGATGTAGACAGGAACCACTGTAATCATTCCTGAGACTAAATAGCAGAAAGCCAGCCAACTCACAGGAGCAGCAAGGGAAAACCTTCTGAACCTGTTCAGTATGTCTGGATTTTTCCAAACTGCTGTAAAATTACTGCTTTGCAGGAACTGAGAGGCCTTGAGAATATTCAAGTCATTAAAATCATAGAGTGGACACCCAAGGTGAGACATTTTAATGCTATAGTATACTCTGCATGTGACAGTACAGTGTATATAGTTAAAATAAACCTCAGGACATCACTTTCATCCTAAAAGGCCCTTCTCTATATGGTAAAATATTCAGCATACAAGACTTGGTTTCTGCTTTCCATTCCTTGGGTGCAGTGGAGGTTTTGGTTTTCTCTCCCACTGAATTTCTGTTATCACATTGTTTTATATATATATATATACATGTATATATTTACTTCTAAAATTTTGTCAAAAAGTAGCATGCATATTTAACACATTATTATGAATTCAACACTGCTTCTATTTTAAAATTTATTCTCCACACTTTTATAATTTGATCCCCATCAGAGACTGAATCTCTCATGAACCATGGGGGTAGGTAGTAAGGTTTCCTTCTATTTTAAGACAGAACCTGGGCCAATGGATAAGAGCTGGAAGAGTACTGATCAGGGAGTCAGGAAGCCTCCACTACCTTCAACCCCTGCCTCTAACTTGCAGTCTGAATGCAAGTAAATCATTTCACTTATGGGCCTCAGTTTCCTTATCCTAAAAGGGAGTGGGTGGAGAAGTCAATAGCCATAAAGTTGCATGTGGCTTACACACTCTGTTTCTCAAAGAAGAGCTAAGACCCTTCTGGCCTTAGCTCTCTGTGGATGTGGATGGGCCGGCCTTGGCCGACAGCCTGACCTGGGCCTCAGCCTCCTTGCTCCTTCTCCCTGTTGCCAGTGCTCACACATTGTGGGTATCAGCAATGTCTGCCAAAGAGTGGATGACAGAAGAGAAGTGGCATTTCGAAATTTTCAGTTACTTTCTCAAAGAAACTGTCAAAAATAATTATGTGAGTTAAGACCTGAGTTGTCTTCAGATTAACAGACTGTCTTTTGGGAGTCAGTAGTGGAAGTCAGCAAAGAAGAGTCCACAACTTGTGATGGAAAAGAAAAGGTAGATCATCATCGGTAATGCAGCTGACAGCCCTCCCTGCTCTGGGGAGGGGGTTGTGTTGCTCAACTAAATCTCAACTTTTCATCCATCTTCCATTTGCCATAAAAAAATTTGCTTCTGTGGACTGAAATGCATTTATGATCCCAGCTTTAGTAGTATGTATCTTTACTGTGGTCCTGTAAATACTGTATAGATATATGACTAGTAAGAGTCTAGATCAGTGGTGTGCCACAGCAGGTTGTTTCTGTCATTAAAAGCTCTAAAAGGCTCACCATCTCTGGTCTAGATTATTTCTCAATGCACTACAAAGTGAAAGGCTATAGGACGAACTAGGATGCTGGATGCACAAAGTAAAAGTCAGCATTCTTGGAGGGCCAGTACTACAGTCCCTCATGAGGAACCATCCATGAAAAGCACAGAGAACTCTTGCTCTTGTTTCGAAGCCATGACTCAAAAAGACTGCAGAGAAGACAAAACATATTTAATGGGGAAAAGGTGGAAGAATTGCCAATACTAATAAATCTGCAGTTCACTTTTTTTTCAGTAGCTATTAAAAAGATGAATTGTGCTGGGAGAAAAAAAAACAAACCCACTAAAAACCAAGCAGCTTCGTGTCATTTCTAAAACATGATCCTGTGCCTGCCTGAAAGAGTTAAGGGTATATGCTGTATAAATATTTATTGTTCTTCTTTCAAAAGGATAAGAAAATTTTCCCCTGAATATATGAATTTCAGATTGCTAAGCAAACAAGAAGATATGGTCAGAGACCCATCATCTTAATGAGGCTATGGTAATGATAATGATTTTTTTCTTAGTCTGCTTACATATGATCAAAACCTGGAGGTTCTGATTTTATACTAAGGCACGCACAGACCCAGGAACAGTTAATGCTTTTAGAAGCATATGGACAGGATGACAGGAATACCATCAAGGGCTTAAAGTGGGACCAGGGTGAAAGATTCATTAAAAGTGATAAATAGGATATGCCTTTCCTAATGTTTTGCAATTGCATATTCAATACAGCAGGCCAGTGACTATGCATTTTAACTGTCTTTATTTTTAAGAGAGCTGCCAGATTTTAATTACAGATTAAACAGTTATTTGCAAATGAGTACCTCTTCATTAACATACAAGAATCATAACAATAAACAATTCTGTTACTAAATACTACATAGGACGGCAGGAAGTTTAAGAAGATTCTATTACAGTAGGACAAAATTTCTATTTGCTTTGAGCACACTGATTGCCTTGAAAATTTTTATGGTAAATAAGTAAAGTGCATGAAAGCTTACAAGATTCTAAACTGTATGAATAGAGGTTTTGTTTCTTCTATTGGCAGCTCTATTTCCAGTTTCTAAAAACAATGCCTAGCTCAGAAAAGGTTCTCAATAAAAATTTGTTGATTGAATGAATGAACTAGTATTCTTAATAGGTGTGCAGTTACATTTTTGCACATAAATTGTCAAACACATACTTGTTGAAAAACTGTTGAATTGAAATCTAATCATTTGTGGCATTTTCTCAAAGGATTTAATTTATTCTAAGGGCTTTAATAGAATTCCATCTTTTTGTTACTACCTAAAACAAAGAGCAATTACACTAATCTTTATGTAGTTCCTTATTTTTCATTCTCACATATACTTTTGTTGTTTCTAACTCATAGAAGAAACAATGAAGTAAGTTGCTCAAGGCTACCACGAATGTTAAATAGAGCTCCCAGGTTCAGGCTTCCTAGCCAGTTGTCTTCTTTGGTATACAATGCTGTATATATCATTTCCATCTCTGTCCTACTTGTGCATCTATAGAGAATTTTTTTTTTTTTTTTTTTTTTTGCACTGGGGATGGAACCTAGGGACACTCTGTCACTGAGTTAAATCCCTAGTGTTTTTTTTTATTTTGAGACAGGATCTCACTAAATTGCTCCAGTTTCTTGAATTTGCATTCCTCCTGTCTCACTTTCCAGTAGCTGGGAATACAGGAATGTGGTACAATGCCTAGATAAAAGAGGCTATTCAAGAAAAAATAAAAAGTAGTGTAATAACCTCTAATAGCATATGTTCTATCAAAATAATAAAGTAGAAATATAAGTGAAAGGGAATTTTCATTGCATTCATTATTTAGTAAAGGAAAAATGGAAAATAATGAAAACATTTTCAAAATGACCATCTAGAGTCATTTTGCTTTATATTAGGTAGCACCATACGAAGTACAGAACTGGTAATGTAAAAATGCAAACTCAGAAAACTGTGTTTAAAAGAAATATGTAAGATTTGCAATTAGATCTCATAGTCCAATTTATGCTGCCATCACAGAACACCTGAGGCTGGGTCATTTATAAAGATAAAAAGTTCACATTTAATGGTTCTGGAGACTGGGAAATCCAGTCAAGGGACTAGAATTTAATGAGGGTCTTGCCATGTTGTAACATGGCAGAAGGTGGCAAAGCAGAGAGAAGGCAACAGAGTGCTGGTACAAGAGAGCCTAAAATGTCCCATAACTAGCAACCCACCCGCCGAGCAACAGCATTTAACAGGGGTTCATAAAGAAGAGCTCTTAGGCCTGTCTCTCAAATGCCCCATCTCCCAGTACTCCCACTACAGGGATGAAGTTTCCAGATATTAAGTTTGGAGGATACAGTCAAATCACACCAAAGATGCATTGGGCTTTTGCTATTCAGAGATTAATAGAATTGGGGAAAATGAAAGATAGATATGGACAGACTCTGCTTATCAGGTCACAATCGGGAGATAAAACCACAAAATTTTCTTTATAAGATATAGACGCCACCATCACCACTTGAAGGAACACACAGGATGAATAAACAAGTAAAGCTGGTAAGTAAAAAGATCACTCATATTTACTAAAAAGTTTAAAAGGCTCAGTGTTTTTTTTTTTTTTTACCAGTTATTTATGATTGATTTAGACAGTCTCCTTCTGAAGCTTTCTAAGAGAAAGTCCAAATTATTATAACTGTGACCTAACATTTAACTCTGGCTTGCTCCTTGAAACACTAGCAGCTATAAACAGCTAGCTCTTCCAAGGCCACTGGTGAATTCCAGTTGGAATATTCTTCGGTATCACAAAGACTAACAAGTGTTTTTAACTTTGAACTACCAAGACTATGACCACAAGCACCACCACCATCGTGTGTCCTAGGGATGGACTGGTTTACCTTATTTCATTAACAAATAACCTCTAGGGTAAGTGTTATCCTCACTCTACATTTAAGAAAACCAAGCCCACCTAGACGGTCTTAGCCCAAATTACACAGTTTGTAATGGTAAAGCTGGTCGATTTCCTTTTTTGTTCAACATTGTAAAATTCAAAGTGATAGTAATTTATTACTTGGAGTATGTAATGACAGACTCGTATAGGAAATATAAATTGTTTCAGCAGCTGGGAATGTAGTACGTGGTGGGGTACTTGCCTAACATATGTGAGATTCCAGGTTCAATCCCTCGTAACATAAAAATAACAAAAAAACCCAAAGAAAAAAAGCGAGAAAGAAAAGAAGCATTTTTAAAAATGAAGGTGATAGCTGATAACTTACAATTATTCAGTCCCCAAAACTTTGAGTTTTAAAAAGTACAAAGATTTATTATACTGAGTAAACAACTACACCCATGTACTACATAATGACATATTGGTCCATGGGATTGTATGTATGATGGTGTACCATAAGGTTGCTTGTATCACCTATTGACATTATAGCCGTCTTAATTTATAGAAATACATTCTGATATTTGTACAATGATAAAAATACCTAACTACATTTGTAAGAACCTGTATCTGGCATTAAGTAACACAGAACACTCCCAAATTTTTTAGTTTGCCATAAAGCTACTAGATTTTATAACTAGAAAAGTCCAATGATGCAGAAATGATTATAAGAGTTACTGTCTAGAAAAAAACTAATTATTAACCCCAGTCCCTTGGCCCAGCATTTCCCAGAAGATATAAAAGGAATTCTCAATAAGGAACCACTTCTAGTTGCCTCTAACTAAACATCTTTAGATTTTGTCTGTGACTTTGTTGGGTATCACTCTTGAGGTTAAGTAAGCCCTAGACTGACCAGGAAGGAGACATCCATGAATATGCAAACCCTGTAATGATAATGAATTGTTGATTCAGGCCAATTTGTTCATAAGCCTGTTTCTGGGAATGTTTCCATCACAGTCTTCCTCACCAGTATCATGTGGACACTTCACACCTCCTCTGTGTGAAAATCTAGGACGGTCTTTGCAAAACTCTGGTAGCCGTTCCTCACCCCGAACTGGTGCCATGCCAGCCATAGAAAAATCACTTCCCTTCTAATGAGTACATCACTTGCTGGGACCTACATGAAAAGATAACAGAGATCATGGCACAAAAGAGTTTCTACACTTGTCAAACCAGTCTCACAATCCTGTCAAGAGTTGGAGTTGAAATTTCATTGTCTGGTTAAGAATTAAGGAAAACTGCGCCAGGCTGGAAATGTTCCCAATGCTGCCAGCTCTGCTAGAGATCTGCCATGGTGCTGGAGGAGACATGTGGCACTTGCTGAGGCTGAGTCTGGCTTTGGGCCCTAGAGTGCTTGGCTTAGTCCTGTGTCCTCACTTAGATGCAAGAGCAACTGGTTCTTTCAACAAGTGAGAACAGGCATATCCCTTAAGAGACTGACAATGGCTAGGTTGTTTGGATACTGATGTATGTCACTGTTGCAACTAGAAAGGTCCCAGGATGCCAGAAGTGATTACAAGAGTTACTGTCTGGAAATGCTGCTCTGGCTGCTATTAGTTTCAACCAGACTAATTCCTTTTGCAATGAGTTTTCACAACTCAGTCTTCCTTTTTTTTCTCAAATAGGAAGCCTTATACACAAGATAAAATTAATGTTAAAAACAAAAATTTAAAAAAACTATGTATCTCCAACATTTTAAATAAATATAGCATCTTCATTATTTGAGTTCAGAATTAACAGGACACATCATATTAATAGCACATTCAAACTTTCTCTACAGTCACTGGATTTAAAACATAAGTGGTCATAAACTTAGAAGGAAACCATAGGCACTGTGCAAAAATTCCTATTTAAAAGACCCTTGAATATGTAACCTCGTCATATAGTTTGAAATGACGATAAGAAATGCACCTCTGTTCTCTAACTTTTCCCCAGTATAGTGCTCTTTCCTTGGATATCATATGCTTGCTTCTTTAATTGCCACTTCTCAGCTCACTTTTAGGAAGCTCATACTTTCTAATTTATTTGACAGATTAGAAAAAGCATGCATTGGTGTTAAAAAGGTTTGGTTCAAGTGATATTTTGACTTTTGTTTGGATAAACTGTTCAATTTACAATCTAACTGGATGTATTTAAAAAACTGTCTCTGTCTCTCCTTTCTTCATTTCTTTCTTCCTCCTGACCTTTCTCGCTCCCTCCTTTCCTCTGTGTGTACCTTTCCTTGAGGTAGATTATGCTGACCTCAAATGTATTATGTAGTCCTGGCCAGCTCTGGACTCATAATCCTCTTGCTTCAGTCTCCCAAGTGCTGGAATTACAGACAGGTACCACCATGCTGGAATTAAAATTTCACTTCTTATATTGGTTTATTCAACATTTTAATTAGATTGTGAGGTTATGAGGATTTTTTTCCTCAAAAATACATAATAATGCATTTTTACCATGAGGTCCTCACATTTTTTTTTAAATCATCAAAGATACCAATATAATGGTTCTCCAATTTCCTTATAACCAATGTTTGAGTGGATGAAGTGGCTATTTTTGAGATAATGTATAATTCAATTACTGAAAAGGAAAAAAGTGATTAGTTGAAAGCCTTAAAAAAATTCCCAGCCAGTTTGAAGATCATGTCACACTCTTTAAATCAAACTGTTGGTTATAGAAATCAAGTGTTCTTGTTTTGTTCAAGACTCTTACTTTCTTCATATATTCAGTTTTTGTAGTTAATGAAAAAAGAGTTAAATCCTCATAAACTAAAATTTTGACATAATTAAGCAATTAAATCAAGTGTATGAAAAATTCAAAATCATTACAACCCAGAACTAGTTGTTCCATGATGATAACATATACTCTTACAAAATAAAGTGTATATGGATGGTGGTGATACTGGCTAGTGTTCAGTTTATCAAAATAATTGTTATCGTGATATACACAAATTAAATATTATAAAAATGAAAATTAGACAATATATTGGAGCAGAGAGAAACAAATTCTCTAAAACAGAATGGAGGAGGGCTGGGGATTTAGCTCAATGGTATAAGCACCTGCCGGGCAGGCATGAGACCATGAGTTCAATCCCCGGTACCGCAAAAAAAAAAAAAAAACAGAATGGAAGAATCCTAGTCTTAGAAAACAATTCAGTACGTTATACATTTTTATTCGGTTCAAGTCTGTTTAAATAAACTGAGAATTCCCAAAAGACTAAAACTCGTATTTCAGGGCCGAGGATTTAGCTCAGTGGCGTAAGCGCCTGCCTTGCAAGCATGAGGTTGTGAGTTCGATCCCTGGTTAAAAAAAAAAAAATTATATTTTACTATGGTTTTAAGGAGGAGAAACCTTGCTTATGTAAATATTTCACATGAATAGCAAAGTTGTGGATTTTTCTAATCACCATTCTTCTCTAATAGTCCAGAGGCTGTGAGGATTCCTTTTTAGAAACAACTTTTTTCCTATGAACATATTTCCAGACTATGGAGGCAGGAAGTCTCTGCCTAGAATGCTTTGGACTTTTAAAGATTTCATCCTGGTACCCACACACACTTTCGTTTGTGTGTAGCAAGTTACCTATACAAACACACTGCAAAGAGAGCAAGCTAATGAAAATAATATCGCCCTTGAGGAGAAGACCTGCATTTTCACTTGCTACCTGAACAGTTTTCTGAATGCCATCCTGGTCACTTCTCTTGATTTCACAGCCTGGTTTTGTAGCAACAGTAAATTAATCAGCATGCATGTTATTATATAGTCTATGGTTTGTTTATTTATGCAGTGCTGGAGCTGGAACCCAGCAGGTTCCCGCAAGGAACTTGCCTAGTATATGCCAGACCAGCGCTTTACCATAGAGCCAGCCACACCCCCAGCTCAGTCTATGATTTCAAGTTGATTAATGCAGAGAAAAATGTTTTCTTACATGCTATAATCATATAGTCTTAAGTGAAAATTTTAAATCTTCCTTCCTTCTTTCCTTCCTTCCTTCCTTCCTTCCATCCATCATCCATGGTGCTGGGGATAAAATCCAGGGTCTCATGGATGCTAGGTATTGTGTTATATCCCCAGTCCTTACCTTCATATAATCTACAAAAAATATGCTGGAGAAGAATTCTCATTTCATTTTCTCACTTAACAAGTAACTATAATACGTACTTTACAAATATCAGTGAGCTGAATGCTCAAAACCCCTCACTTACTAGGAATCTCCTGGTGGTATGTTAGAGACCCAGAAGCACTAAGTCTCTTGGCCCTGATCCCATGCTGGTAGGTGACAGTCTGGTTTTTAACTGTGTACTCTAACCCACCATGTTTTGCTACCTCTTCAATTTTAAAGTCAAGTTATAGTTATAAAATAAATTACAAATGCTTAATCCTAATGAGCTGACTATTACAAATCTTTTGCTATGGAATTAAAATGGTTCCTTTCTCATTAGAAGACATTTGCTAAAATATGAAATATTAAAAGTCAAACGACATCCTTAAAGTCACCAGGGAATCAAAGAGACTATGCAGCTAAGATGGAAATTTCAATGTGCATTTATTTATTAGCAATTTAAATCTGTCTTGTTTTAAAAAGTGAATCAGTATACAATAAGGGGTACACATGGCCATGTAACCTTTGACAAAGAAAATAAAAAATTAAAAAGTGGAAGCTAATTATACTTTAAACCTAAATTTAAGCCTAGTTTAGGTCATTATAGTTGAGCACTGAATTTGTCTCCATGCTTCCCAAATTCAGGACAAAGGAAAGCCAGGGTTACCTAAGCTCCATCTACTTTTTTAAAAATGGGAGGGATACAAGAAGCTCATTTGGAAAGCAAATTAAATAAAACTAGGAGAGTTGTAATTCTACTCAATTTAGTAAACTGATTTTATAGCCAGCAACTATTTTATCACCCTTGCCAGGTAAAAGCCCCATATGGAGGAGTTGCCCAAATTACTTTAACACAGAATACTAGCATGTATCACCATATCTAAGGACTTTTTGGCTGTGTAACAGCAGTTTCAGCTCTGCCATGTCACACAGCCATCATTAATGCTCAACTGGATTAACAGCCTCCTACTGGGATTCGTGACTCTATTTTGTGTCTGTCTGATCCATTTTCCATAATCCATCCAGGGAGATATTTTAAGAACTTAGGTCTGGTCATGTCATACCTGCACTTAAAACCCTGTAATGGCTCCCCACTGTTCTCAGGAGCAAGCCCAACACTTCATGTTGCCACATAAAGCCCTACTTTATTTTCAAATGAGTGCACAGGAGGCCAAATAATGAAGATACCATAATTTATTTAACTACTTTCCTAGTAATAGACATTTGGCTTATTTCCAATTTTTGGATATTACTAACAATAATACTTGTCTCTTTGGGTACATGGTGAATGTTTTCTTGAAGTAGAATTACTAGATTGAAGGACAAATATTTCCACTTAAGATTTTTATTTATACAGCTAAACTGCTGACTAAAATGGCTTTGTCAATTTATACTTTCCCACACAGTTTATGGGAACTTTCTTTCCTATATACAACAATATTACATATTCTTAATTTAAAAAAAGAATTCTGCTAATATAAAGGCAAATAAATATTTTTGTGGTAATTTTTAGTTTCTTAACTTACATCGAGGACATTTTTTTTTTTTTTTTGGTACCGAGGATCAAATACGAATGTTTATTGAATGTCTGAGCCCATTTTTTTGGTTGAGTTTCAAAACCCAAATTACAATTATTACTAAGGCATTTTCTGGTTTCTTCCTTATCTTTTAACATATCATTCATGATGCAGAGGTTTTTACTCAATTTACTTATTTGTACTAGAGATTATATTGCTTTGTGGGGAAAGTTGACATTATCATTATATTACATTATCCTATACAAGAATATGCCATGATCAATTGAATATTTTTTGTATTCTTTTAAAAAGTATCAGTTTTCAGCATCAAGGGCTTGTATTCTTATTTCTCTTGTTAGATTTATTTCCAGGAGTGTTTGCTTAGTTTCTTTTGGGAACGAGATCTTTTTCCATTGCATTCATTTAAATTGTCCTTTTCTGTTCATTTAATTTATAAAGAAATCTTACAGCCAATCATACTCAACTGTCTAGTTTTTCAGTTAGTTTTCTTGGATTCCTGTAATTGTGCTCTTGATTGAACGTTCTATTACATCACTAAGATTCTGATGAGAATGAAAATTAGTTCTACCTCCACTGCCAAGTTCTCACTACCTAGCATAACTTTGGACACACACAGTAGATGATCAATAAATACTTTTGAGCTGGCCAGAACTGAAAATGTAGATTTAGCCTTTTCTCTTTTTATAAATGGGCATCAAAGCATGTTCATTTCCTCCTACACTGGTCACACTTCTTGAAGGAATGCATCTAGGATTCTAATATCCAAACATCTAGCAAATAACTTATGAAAGCAAACATACATGAAAATTATATGTTTTCCCAAATAAACACTGGACAAAGAAGGAAACACAAGTTGAAATAAGTTACTTTAAAAATAATCAGAACACCACACATTAGATATGGAAGAATTAAATAACAACAAAATAGTCAACTTTAGCATCTAGAAAAATAAGAACTATCTTAACAGTATGTATACTCTAAGAAATGCAAAGAAAAAATATAATTACAAATATGAGAATAGATACAACTATTTAATCAAGTGTGTTTTTTGGAAGAAATCTCACAAAAATAATCTATCAGAAAAACAAATCAATACTAAAGCAAAATTATAGTAAAGCCAATCACAAAAAAGATAAAAGACAAATGAATGAAAAGGACATGCCAATAATCAAAAGAATATTGCATACAACTATATTAATAAATATGAAAAAGAATCAATGAAATGGATAGTTACTATTTGAATGTACTATAAAAATTAACATTTAAAGAAAGGAAAATAATGCATACATAAGCAACTGAAAAAGTTTAAATAATTTCTTTCTAAGTAACTCTGGGCAAGAAAGCCTTTATACTTTCAAGAAATCTAATCCCATTGCCATGAGAACGGACCCCAGCTTACTTAATCTTGTTTAATCTTGAGGTAGGTCATATCCTTGAGTAAAGAGGAGGCTTTGGAGGCTGAATCCCAACTTAACATTTATAGTCATCCTTCCCTATCTTTAATTTCATTCATCTGTAGTCAACAGCAGCCCAAAAATGTTAAATGGAAAATCCCAGAAATAAACAATAAGACTAAAATAGTTTATTACAGTGCATTATTACAACTGTTCCATTTTATTGTTGTCAATCTCTTCTGGTACACTTCATTTATAATTAAACTATATCAAAATTATGGATAGGAAAAGAATCATGAGTATATATACACATTTGTACATATTTATACTGAGCATGTTCTAAGCATTTAGATGTCTTAGAATATATTCCTCACAGATAAGAGGGGATTGACTACTGCAGTACATATGCCACATTGAACAAGTTATTTTCTTCTGTAATGTCCTGAATTGTGAAGATTAATTGAAAAGTAATACAATTTTGGATGGCTTTAGGGGTAGGATTGTCCATGACTTCCTTAAAATATGAAAAAAAATCTATATATTTATAAATGCCTCTCATTTTTCTGAGGAAGGTTCATGGTTTTAAAAGACATTCTTTTTTTTTTTTTTTTTGGTACTGGGGATTGAACTCACGACCTTGCACTTGCCAGGCAGGCGCTTATGCCGTGAGCTAAATCCCCAGCCCTTAAAAGACATTCTTAAATAAGTCATGATCCTCTAATATACAGATCCACTGTTACACGCTAACCTTGTGAGCCTAGGTATAGAACCATACACTTGGTGAAATATAATAAAAATAAACAAAGGTAGGTACATTAAAAGATTCATTCTTCAGTAATAAAAAAAATTGTTCTTTGGAATTGAAGGCTATCTCAGACATTGGACAGCTTTTCTAGAAAGCAATATGGCAGAATTTTTCAAGAATCCTCTAACAATAGATGTATTCTTTAGCTTGATAATTGTGCTTCCATAAATACACCTAAAGAACATGGCCAGTGAGAAAAAATATGTATAATGTAATTATGGAGTAATTTATACTAGTAAAACACTGGAAACAACCTGAATACAAGAGGAACAGTTAATAAATTGATGTACAGTATATTGTCATTTAAAACAAGTCCTGAGCAAGAGTCTCAATGCCACAAAACAGCGCAGCAATAGGATTTTTAGATATAATTCATATATACAGTATAGTCACATTTTAAAATAAGTATGTATGGTTTAACTCTATCAAACTGGTTACAATGGTTAACTCTAGGTTCTGGAGTTATGGTGATTTACTTTTTAAAATTTTCTTTACTTTTTAGACTTTCTTTTCTTTTTTTTTTGTAATGGGGATCGAACTCATGACCTTGAGCATGCCATGCAGGTGCTTATGCTGCTGAGTCAAACCCATGGACTACTTTTTAGATTTTCTATCACAATCATTTTAAAAGAATAAAAGCTATGAAAGCATCTTAGTAACAAACGTAGATCATCAGACAGATCATCAAAGCTATTAACCATGTTGTGATAGTAACAAAATATTTCAAATTTTTATTTAGTAGTAAGATAAATTAAGACTACTGCTAGTTAATGAGAGAACTGTAAACAGACTATCATTTTCTAAATCACCTTGCAGTGTTGGTTAAAAGCAAATGGAATCTGTTTTGAGAAGTTATGGTGCTATCATCTCTAACCCTTGTGATTTGTATGAAGTTTAACATTCACATGAAAATATTAGTTAAAAAATATTCACTCAATCAGCAACATTTTAGAAACAGTGCCATCACTGTTTTACTCCAAGCTTTTAAGGAAGAAAAGAAACCTTTAAAAAGTCCTTTAGTAATAACGTACATAAGATAATAAAACTGCTTTTGTTGATTTCCATTCTAACAGTAGTTCCACAGTAGGCAACGGATCTAGCAGTGTGTTTTCTGTGGACAGTACAGCTCTAGTAATATAGATCTGGAAGCCAGTCTGGCTTTCTATCAGATAAAGTGGGGGACAGTGTACACCGGTGCTCCACTCCTGTGTGCCACAGAGTGTTAGTGATCTTTGCTATTCCTCTGCTTCTCTCAATAGCGGGTAATAATCTGTCTACATGATCAGAAATTTCATGGCTTTTGTATGAGTTTTCTTTATCCTATCAGAAAACTATGCTAATCTAGTAGACATCACTTTTAGAATTATAGACGTTTCTGGTGACAACAAAACACTTGTAATATTCATTCATTTCTGTTGTCATCATAGATAGATTTATAAAACATTCTATTTCTTTTTAGTGCTCAACTTTAAGACTGTCTTATTTTGCTTCTCCCTGTATTCTTTCTATCCAGATAAAAATCATCCTGTGTTGGTTCCTACTTTCTCTAAATGAATAATTTCTTCTCACTTTTCATATGTATTGCCCCCAAGTCTTAAGTGGCCTGGAACTTTGTCATGTAGCTTGGGAAGTGTATTCACATATTTATGTTTTGAAGGAAGATACTTACAAACAGGAAGAAAGGAGAAATGGGGCATGAAAAAGAGAGAGACAAAGATAGAAGGGAATAAAGAGCAAGACAGAAAAAAATATTAAATTGAAGCTCTGTTGGCTTGGGGGTAAATATATTACCTATATAATCAGGTGGCTATCAGCCTGTTATATACATGGGTATGGGCACCATAGTACATTAGACATTTTTGTTTGTTTGTTTGTTTGGTGCCGGGGATCAAACTCACGACTTTATATTTGCCAAACTGGCACTTATGCTGCTGAGCTAAACTCCCAGCCCTAGAAATTGTTTTTGTAGCGCTCTGAAACTACATCAGTTTTTAAAACAATCCCATTAGCTGTCAGAAACAGATGGCATACCTTTTATTTTGAAATTACCCCTTCTAGCTTTTCCCAACTGAGGTGTACTACTTTCTGATTTGTGAAACAATAGCTTTGAGTTCAAGGAAATAAGCAATTATACACAAAAGAAATTTTCCTCATGTGTAGCTATGTTGGTTAAGTATTAAAGGTTCTTCCCACTAGTGAATCAAAATTAATCTCTCTGTGGCTTCTATACATTACCTGTACAGCATCTTCTCAAATTAGATATCTTTCTAGACCAGTTGATATTTTAGGATATTTATAATGATCTCATCTTGATTTAATCTCAAATGTCCTTTTTGAGCAACACCTGGAAACAGATGTAGCACCTTGTGCTACCTGGTTGAATCTGGTTCTCACTCAGAGGAAGGGGCTGGCTGTGAGAATTCTCTACTCTCCTTACAGAGAAGAGCTGGCTTGATAACATCTGTTTCAACTTGATCACCTTGGTTGACTTGCTTGCATTTTCTACTTTTGGGCTGAAGTCACTGGTCAGTGTGCTCCCTGTAGTCAGCTACAATCTCTGGCTACATGCAGGATGGCCCCAAAACAGCCTGGAATGCAACCTTATCAGCCCTCAGATTTACTGCCAAAGGTTAATGGTCTGCCAGTTCTGTAAACCTTCTTGGGTGTGTATGTCTGCAGACTATTTAACAGCATGCAGCAGTTGTGAGGGCTTGACAACATCTAAGGAATGAAATGAGAGTCTCACAAGCTCAGACATAGTCTGACATCAGCATGCAGGTCCTTCTGTCTTCCTAAAGCCCATGAAGCTACTTGATAAATGTATTTTCATCCGTTAAATAAAATGAGCTTGATAACAGGTGTTGCACAGGTGTTGCAGAATGTGTTAAATACAATACTGTCAACTGGCCATCCATTAACAAACTTAGAATTTTGGCCACTTAATCAGTTTATAATCTTTACATACTGAGAGTAGACATCTCTCAGGAAAGTAAAAAAGAGAATACAGAAACCATTGTACTTTTCATAAATTTCATGTGAGCATGTTGTATATTTCTTGACTACAGCGGGGCTTAGAATTTTTAAATGTTTCTGAGGACCCAAGGTAAGTGATAAAGTTTTACAGTTATTATTGCATAAGGTCCTCATGTCCGTTATAAACTAGCTGCTATCTGTGTTCTAAGCTGATTAAATATTTTCTGGTGTTTGAAACGGTCCTTCCATGGTTCATATCAATCAGTCATGGTTACTTTCAGTGGCACATTCATTAGAAGCAATTAAGTGAATTAATTATCAGCTTGGACAGTACATTTGGCAGAAAAATTTGGAAAAGCGACTCTAAAGTCAAAACATTAACAGTAGTATTACTCAAACTCCTTCTCACCTGCCTCAAAAATACCACTAAAACAGCCAAATTTAGTAGAACTAGAGGATAAACAAAAAGGTTTTAGAGTCCACATTCAACAAATAGCTTAGCAAGATACAGTGCCTCGGGCACTCTTCCGATCTCATGCCGCTGGTTTCCATTACCTCACCTGTTCCTCAGGACAACTACAGTCGTACCTAGGTTCACAAACTTAGTTCTTTCCACGGCTTTTGTTGCAGAATTTATTAAATTGTGGAAAGAATTATGCTTGTGAAGCGAGATACCACTGTATTGGAGGTGTCATTATTTCCAGGACTCAGATAAGGAGAAAGGCTTCCAGAGGATAAGTGATACATCCAAGGTCACCTGGCTGGTTAGCAGAGGAACTAGCCATCAAACTGAGGGTCTTTCCCTGTGAGTTGTTTTTCTGCACTTTCCAAACTGCCTGCATAAGATAGTACTGGTGTAGATACAAATGGCAGCAACACATAAGACAAAGAGGGTCATAATATACATAGGTTTTTCCTCACTGGAATTATTTGATTATTTTACCAAAAAAAGACACATATTACAGATAGTACAAAGCAAGTATAAAATTTTCCCTTTTAATAAAAATTTTCCACTATACTCTTTTGGATTCAGTTATGCAAAGTTGAACCTTTGTCCACCAAAAGTTTTTCAATAGCTAGATTTGGGGTGAGGACACTTGATGGCAAGTGTACCTGACCTATGAAGAAGGTATTAAAGCAATCAGTGTTTAATAAGCCATAGGCATGAGAAGTGTTGTGTTCCTTCCATGGCCACCACTGTAGGTCTATTGCACTTTCTAGCCTGGCATGTCAGGTACGATCAACTCCACATTACTCTTACTCTCTTCTCTCTGCCTTTTCCATTAATAACCTTAAAACTGGCAAGAGGATTTTCCTTAAATAGTCTAAATCTAGTCACCTAAAACCTTTTAGTCATCCTTGATCACCTACACAATAAACTGAAATTCCATCTGTTTGCATATTACCTACCTCTTTATGTTCATGTATAAAAATCTCACCTTTTAGCAATATTGAAAAATTCAATCATACATTTGTACCTCTTTTTTTCCCCCTTAATTATAAGGTCAGTTCCTTTAATAGTGAAATCTAATTCTGAGTCAGGTATTGTTTGTTCTATGTAACATATAAAACGTGTAGCAATGTATGTGATGCTCACGACAACTCTATGAGGTGAGGACTACTTTTTGCGGAGGTGGGTACTGGGCATCAAACTCACGACCTTGCGCTTGCCAAGCAGGCACTTATACCACTGAGCTAAATCCCTAGCTTCAGAGGTAAGGACTGCTTTTATTCCCTTTTTTCTGATGTGGAAAATATTGGCATAAATCAGTTGTTTTCAGAGGTCACACAAGACCCAAATGGAAGAGCCAGGATATAAACATAGGCAGTCTGCTTCCATAGTGGCCCTGCATCCAGGGACCGACCCTTGAAGCACAGGTCTCACTTTGTCTGAACTTCCTGAGTGGCCTCGCCCCTGGGTAGGTGAGATGGCTGCCTTTTCAGTACGCCCGCATCACACATGTGCTGCTCCATGTCGCTGAACAGACTCCCCTAAGGACTGATTTACCAGGCCCACGGGCAGAGTTCCATCCTGCTGTGTCCTCAGCATCTCTCACCTACTCAGGACACAGCCAATGCAAAGCAAATGCCCTTTTGATTTAAGCATTTTAGAGACATTATTAAAATGAAAACAATGTATCAACACAGTCAAACTAGCTGCTTCTCAGGATTCTCAAATGAAACTACTGAATATTTCCTTCTCCAAAAACCAAAGTGGATGAGTAATTATAAAGATTTTTAAGTGTGAAACAAAGCTTTTATTGTATTTGTTATATCTTTTTAGAACTGTTTGAATAAATAAAAATAACCTAATGTTTCCATTAGCTATCAGCTATTTTTTGGGCTCTTTACAGTCTGACCTCGGGATTCTGAGATAATTCTCATTTTAAAGTATGACACAAAAAATTCACCACCACACTTTAGAGAGTTGTGCAGAAAGAAGTTGCTTTTAGGAGTGGAATGATCAGCCCAAAATTATTAGCAAAGCACAGTGATTTTAATAAAGCCAACGTGGCCCTTCCTCTTAAGAAATGGAAGGTGGAAGGTAAGGATTCAGGAAGTAGATGTGAGATGGTCACCCTCACTGCCACCCAAGCTTTGTTAATTACTTTGCAACAAGGCTTTAGCCAGGAAGGAAGTCTTTTCCTCTAAAGACACTGGGCAAAGGAGAAAAGAATTTTTTGCTTTCATATTGATTAACCGCATCTTAGCTGTGTCTTTGCTCATTTCAATTTTAAAAAAAAATCCTCAAACTATGTACTAAGACTACAAAGATACATGAGACAAATCTCTGTCATGGAACTTTGTGGCTTAGTGATGACACTAGGAATAAAAAACCATGGAGATTCTCCCCAGTACCACATGCAAGCTATTAGAAGATGGGGTCTGCTTGCCCATGCTCAGGGGCATAGCAGAGGAAAAGCTGCTCATACATCAGGTAGGAATTAAAGATCACATTTTGTGTGAAGTATCCTAATATCATCCTGTCCTGGTGGCCTTGCTGGCTGGGGTGTGAAGTCAAACCCCTGGCAGGCTATCATATAGGGGTCAGGTATGGCACTAGTTAGGATAGTCATCCAGACAGGCAATTTTTAGGTCTCTCAGGACAAGCAAGAGGCAAAGAAATTACAAATATATTCCCAAGTCCAAATGAACCAGATGGCTCTTATTCTTTTCAATATTAGAGCAAAATCTGAATGATCTCAAATTCTGCTAACTCAAATCCTAGGGGCAGAGTTGGTCATACACAAACTACTGAATGATCCTCATAGTTCTATGGCTCAATTCCATTAAAAGGCACAGTATTTAGTTCAAGGGTCTCTTAAATGTGAAAATGTTGACATGTATCCGCTGAGGAAATTTTTGTTTTCATGACCCAAAATAGATTAAGATTTTATGGGGAATTAGGAGCCAACAAGGAAGTAAGATAAAAGTTGTGCCATGCTATGGTGTGAACGTGTCAGTGCGATACTGCTGGGAAGCAGGGCTTAGAGGGAGGTGTTTAGGTCATGAGGCTCCAGGTCCATGAATGGCTGATTTGCACTATAAAAAGAGTAGTGGCTTAACTTCTTAACTTGTGCACAGCTGCTCTCTTATCCTTCCACCTTCCAACATGGGAGGACAGCAAGAAGGTGCTTACCAGCTTGGGCCTCTTAACCTGGAGGTCCCATTTTCCAGACCTATAAGATATAAATCTCTTTTCTTTATATATTAACCAGTTTCAGATATTCTGTGATAGTAGCACAAAATAGACTAAGACACAACCTATCTGTGGTCCTGACAACCATATCTCTAGGAAAGATTCTTGGATGGTTGCTAGACTGGGAAGGAAACAATACATTGGCCAATACTGGCTCAAAATGAAAAAATTTTTAAAAACCAAAATTTCAAAGAATTTTGTGGGATTTATTTTATTACCAAATTCCGCCCCAATCCAAATCACAGATGTCATACTCACTGATGTATTTTATAAAGAATTTTAAAAAGAGATCAAAACCAAAGGACATTATTGAACCAGAAGACAGCAGGCTGTGCAGTGTAACAGATCATCCCAGAGTTCACTCTGCAGAGATTGGGAGTGGTCCCAGTGTTTTACCTCTGACAATCTGAAACACTTACTTCTAAGATTAAAAACTGGCTTGGCAAACTGAGTCACATTTTTGGAGTTTGAAACCAATCCTTTGTTTCCTAAGGCGTATCTCAGTCTCAAACCTCTATTGCCTGTGATTAACACTGTTTCAGGAAGATAGCAGCATAAATTAACTCCTGTAAGCAGTATCTGTATTATTTATTAAAAGCCTCATGCTAGGCACAATAGACACTTGCAATTCAAGTGCTAAATTAATGAAAATGGTGCTGTGTATCATCCATTCAAATGTGCCTCTCCATTGTACCACAGTTTAACTTCTTTCTAAATGTAGCTTTTAGTAGAAAATGACAATGATTATGAGCCCTTTGAGATTTAAAATCTGAAACCCAAATTATCAAGCCTTAATAAAAGTCTAATAAATTCTTTTATGTGTTATATTATGTCTGCTTAATTACTCCAAGCCCATCAAGGAAGTAATGTAAAAGCAGAGTTTATGCATTAGCTTTGCAGAAGAGTGAATATTGAGGCTTTCTCCTGTAAATGTAATTTGTATGTGTACATTTAAAAATATATATTCAAAAACATTTTAAACTTGAAATGTAGATTATTCCTCTAAACATATTAAGTGGATAAATCCTCTTGAAAGGCAAAGAAGTGATTAAAATCACTAAAAAGTTCTTCTCCCAAGTAGCATATTCTCAGGTGAGTGGGTATCTCTTTATGATGGCTAACAGCTTCTCTCATTGAAGGGAATTTTACAGATTCGTTTTTGTCAGAACTAACATTCAATCTTGTTTTTCTACTGAACATAGCTGTTCAGTAGCTGCAGCAGGTGGTCACTACAGTCTTTTTTATTGGCTGCTGTTTAGAAAAACAAGAAATAACATCATGATTCAAACCATGCTGTTCCTGAACGAGACTGCAGGGGGAGGATGTGCCATCCTGTGAGAGCCATGTGGAAGATACACTCAGTTAATATGCGGTTTTCACAATGTCTCCAACTTGGGAGAAAGGGTGATCGTGGATGTCCCAGTCATCTATCACCTTTAGCGCACACCCCTCTCCTTGTATTATAAGGAACTTCAGAACTTCCTGTATTCTAATTTTTATTTTCCCCTTTTCTGGGGCCTGTTTTCTTTCATTCTCTTTCCATACTTTTATTTTTGGTGGTACTGGATATTCAACCTAAAGCCTCATGCATGCTAGGTAGGCACTCAACAACTGAGCTACACACTCCAGCCTAAGAGCTAGTTTCTTGACTGGACTCGCCATTGTTTAGGTTTAAAAAAAAAAAAAAAAAAATATATATATATATATATATATATATATATATATATATAAATTATATAAAAAAATTATTTTTCCCCCTGAAACTTAAAAGTTAAAATACCAACATAAAGTGTGTTACTCTGGACCTTTACGTATGACCTCTGGAAACACATGATAAGCAAACACTTGGGCCTCATTACAAAGATCTTTCTCAAGAGTAACTGGAAGTCAATAATCCCTACTCCTCTTGTCTCTTACACAAACACATTCTCAAACTCAATCTGTGATAAACTACTAGAGGGAAACTTTCAAATCTCAAACCCTGCCTGAAGTTGGAGTTTGCTTTTTAAAAGGTTAGTGCATAGTACAGAGAACAGGAGGTAAGATTTCAACACGTAATAAAGGGAATTAGGCGGCCCCGTTAATGGTGGAATTCTGTTGGAACTGTGTAAACCAGGGCAACTGAAGACATACTTTCACAAAACAAAACATACTATGGATACAACTGTCTTCATTTAACTATTCCAGAACTTTTCACTGAGCATCTACCATATGCTGGGCAAGGTCCCTGTCCTGGAATTTACAATCTTGTGAGGGAGTTGAAGTGTGCAAATGTAAAATGGCAACGGTCATGTCTGTTGAGTGTCACAGGTTGCTACGAAGAATGAGGTCACATGGTGATTTGACCTAGTCAGAAAGGCCAAGGAAAGGTTCATGAAGAAAGCTCGAGAGACAGAGTCTGCAGGGTGAGCAGAAGGTAACAGGATGAAGAGGAGTCTATCATTCAAGATTTCCAACAGTATGTGGTGGGGAGGATGGGAACCAGCTTGGGAGGTGAGGAGAGACTCAGACACATAAAGGTTTTGCATGTTCTTTAAAAGAAATGGAAAGCCACTGAAGGTATTTAAGCAGAGAAGGAACATGATGGTTTTGTTAGTACAAAAGATCAGTTTAGTTTCTCTTTGGAGAACAGATTATCTTTCTCTAGTTCTGGGGAACGGACCCAGGGATGCATAGTTGCTAGTGAAGTGCTGTCACAAGGTGACATCCCTAGACCCTGGAAAACAGACTTGAGAGCAGATCAGAAATGGACGCATAGGGACCAGTTCGAAGCTAACTACCATGGTCCAGAAAGAGAAAAAGGCTGCTTGGGCTAGAGTTGATTTTCAGTAGAAACATACAAATATTTTCTGTCCTGCAATCAAGACAGAACTGTTTACTACTGGAGATTTTCTGTTATCTGAATAAGAAACATTTCATTCTAGCTGATAAATGACTTTATTTTTTTCTTTTTCAGTATCAGTAGTTGAACTCAGGACCTCATGCTTGCCAGGCAGGTGCTGTGTCTGAGATATATCCCTGGCCCCGAGAAATGACTTTATTACTTTCAGTTCTACTACACTATTTTCAGTGATACTGTAGAAAATATTCCCTTGACATCATTACAGAGCTTGCTTAAACGTTAAATAGGTAAGACGGGTTCACAAAACAAGGGTCAAGTAGTCCCAGTGTAAGGCATTAAGCACATTTAAAATTATGTTGACAATGGTCAAAACAAACACATTTGGAAAGCCTTAATTGTCACAACAGACCTTCATTTTAGAAAGGCAAATCATGTATAATTAAATATACAACTATAATTACATAAAGTAAAACTATGTAATTAGGTACATATATGCTTCTAACTGAAAACATAAGAGAAACTGAAAACTTAAAAAATTAAATGGGAAATTCAAGTGAATGTTTAGCTTTTCTGGTGTGAGTCTTATAGGAAAAAGTATCTAAATCAAATAACTTGGATTATAGAACAAATACTAGTAATCAATGATGGAATTCACACTAAGCAGAGAAATAAAAATACATATAAACTAGCAGCTATACAGAAGCCCGTGGTGTGTGTGTGTGTGTGTGTTTTGTGTGTGTGTGTGTGTTTGGCCCCAGAGAGTAACACAGCAGGGCATAAACCCACCCCAAGTTTAGCAAGCAAGGTAACCAGTGTTTGCTATTATCTGGCCTGCAGCCTTCACTGTGCTTGAGTTGCCCTATGAGCAGAGTGGAAACAGCAAATCAGATCTCTGCAGGGGTGAGAGCAAAGGAGAAAGAAGAGCTCTGAGACTGTCACTACAGTGACGGACAAAACAGACTGCAAGGAGCAGCAGGCTAATTCGATGCCCTGGGACCTTAAGCTTCTCCAGTGCTGGACTCAGGGATGGTAGACAAGGATAAGGTATTTCCTGTTGTGAATAATGTAGGGTTGGGTGAAAACATAAGAAATCCTCTTATATAAACTGAAACCAGTTCCCCAACATGCACATCCTCAGATATACACTGCAATTCACATACGTATACTTTATTCATAGATTTAACAAAGGCATGTAAAACATCATACTTACACACGTGCATAATATATAACTCGTCTATCTGCCTAATCATGGGTGACTAGATAGAAAAATAAATGCTTGTGGAGAATCTCTAAAATGGAAAGAACACTCTACTGGTATTGAGCTCATTTAATATCATACTGCTCCACAACAATCACAATTAAAACACTTCTGAATAACATTTCTTTTCCAAATAAACAAGCGCATGCAGACAGAGTTTGACTGTGAAGATTTAATTCACAACAGAAGGATGTTGCTTATGGAGTGAGAAGTGAAATCACAGTCCCTCTGGGCACATCCAGGTGCTCTGCCAGTTTTCCACAACAAGGCGGAGTGATGTTGCCTGCATTTCTCAAAGACTGGTCTGTTTCATGAAGGCTAGTTGAGGTGACTGGTCAATGTCATGAGACATAAGTATTACTCAACAACTGATTCTGGCTAGGGTGACTCAGAATAAAAAAGCAGCTTACTATCATTGGTGAGGATTTTGACTTAGATATTTTATGTCAATACTAAAGAATAAAAATAACATAAAACCCAAACAAGATATCAACACAAGCATATGGTTTTGTAATAATGATGCACTGTGCTTGTGTAATCAAGACCAGTGGAAAAAAGTTATCTTAAGAACAATAGGTAAAATTTGGTAGCTGCCTATTATTGAACAGCATGGAGCTACAGAGTTTATATACATTTATCTTGTTTAAGGCTTGCAAAGGGATAGTTATTAGCCCCATTTTAACACTACTGACTTAGCGCACTGAGAGAACCAAAGGAATGAATGGTTACAGTGGGCTCAGAGCCTATGTTGAGTCACTGAGCCAGTCAGAGAACAAATCTTTATCCTTGGCAAAATTTATCAAGTGTTCAAGGTTCTTTCCCTACCTACTGCATGTGGCTTGATCCTCTTAGGAGGATTCCAAGTCAAGACAACGGGAGGTAGAGCCATCTTGCTCCCAAGAGGGGTATGTATCCCTCTTCACTGCTTGAATTTTATCAAAATCTCCATATAAATCATTTGGTGACTGCTCCTCTCAAATGTCACCCATTTCTGTCTTCTTTCCAAATACTCCTTTCCATCTGTCCCATTCCTGTCTCCATTCCTTACAAATGGGCTCGTCCCACTACACTATAAAACGGCCCTGGAAAACTCTCCTTTCTTGCTCCCTTTCTTCTTTACAAAAGCAGTAAGTTAATTTCAGAAATTTTTAAAACTATAGAAAGACATTTAAAAAAAAAGAAAATCACCTAAGATTCTGCCCCTTTCACACGATTATTAACTTTATGCTCTGTTTTATCAGTTTGTTTCTAAGTAAATGTGTATTTTATAAAAGTAATATCACATATATATGTTATAATACTTTTTCAATTTTTGATACATCAGTAAACATTCCCTCCCACAAATACGCATTTGTAATGCGATTGTAATAACTGCCTGGCATTATATCATACCAATGTCACATCTAGCTCATAACTGACTACTGGATACTTACATTGTTCCTTAATATTTTATTATTAACAGTTTTGTGATGAACATTCTTACAGATCTATGTTTATTCAGTCCCATGAGTTTTCTTTAAAATATGTTCATGAGCACATTTCAAAGGACTTCAGACATCCTGTAGGTTACCCCTCTTACAGATTTTATGAAATTTCATTCTCAGCAAGACTAATTACTAATGCACAGGAAATAGGTCTCTTGAACACAATAAATAATCACCAAATCACAAAGTGACTTATAAGTGAATTAACTCACTCATTTAACAAATCCTCATTAACTTTCTACATGGTTGTCCTAGGTACTGAAAACAGCAGGCAGCCACAGAGAGAACCTTCTCTGTCCTCAGGGAGCAGATGAGGTGGTAAGGACAGCCTGTGTAAGCAGCAATAGCGGAGGCAAGGGAGCAGACACCCTGGGCTGAAGCCCTTCTCCGTTCTCTACAAATCAAATCCCTCACCTTCACGCCCTCATATCTATTCTCCCTCCTTAATGCCATGTTTCCTACCTCTATTTCCAGCTTGAGTTGGAGGTAAAACCACCCCTTCCCAACTGTAAAAAGAACTGGTATCAAATATAATAACTTCTTAAATTACCACCTCAACACACACACACACACACGCCCCAAATAGACTGATGTGTGAGAAAAACTAGATAAAACAGCTTAAAATCTACATTTAAATATCTTCTAAAAGATTATGAGGATCTGAAATATAATATTTTTATAACTATATTCCTAGATATATCAAAATCAATACAATGAACATTTTAAATAAGCATAAATGCCTACCAAAAATGGTCAGTAGCAAATGGTCTAAAGTTTTAAAGGGAAGCAATTAAAGCCCAATAATTACAATCTTAAAATAATGTCATCATCCTTGTATTTTAATATTTTACATAGTGTACCATTTAGCCACCACTGAAGCTTAACCAATTTTACAAAGTAATTTATTTTTCCATTTCATGTAGACAAGACTTGAACGATTAAAACTTTTGGCATATTAAATGAGGCCTTGTTACCTCCTTCTGCTTTACAAACAAAACAATGCATCTTTCTCTCAAGAGCTAATGTATGAGGATTAGAAAACATGTCAAGACTGATAAAATGTTGGTCTTTGTGTAAATACTTGGCATGGCAACTCAATAAAACTGATTTATAGATATTGAATTACTGATTGTTTTATTTTTAAAAGGTATATCTACAATACTTTACATTTAATAGCGATGAAGTGGCTAGAAATAAGGGAGACCAAGCTAACTTTGCTTCCTTAGAATGGGTTGCAGTGTAATACTTCTTTGTAATCAAGTTTAAAGTATATATGCAAATAAGCAAACACAAATCTTCTAATATGTATTTCCAAGCATATGGGTGTTTGCACAGTATTTATCCACATTGCCTTTAAGTAACATTTTAAAAAATCTTTACATGTATTAATTTATTTATCAAGACAACCTGCTATTAAAAAAAACAAACCCTGACATTTGATTGTCCCCATTTTTAGGATAAAGAAACTGAGGCACCAGGTGATGAAGTGTCTTTTCCAAAGGTACATAGCAAGTAAAAACCAGAGTTTGAAACTGAAGCCAGGCATGAACATCCGTGAAATTCATATATCAACTGGGGTCTCCTGCACCTTGAGATCTAGATGGATTTGTTTAACTTCCCTTCCTTGCCCTATGGAAAAAAAGTTTCCAGTATGCTTTAAACATCTAAAGCAGTATTTCCCAATCTTTTTGGCACTCATGGTTTCATGAGTATGGGGGAGGTGCTGGGTTGGGCTGATTCATAGGCAAGTACAACCTAGATTCCTCGCATGCACAGACCACAGTAGGGCTCCTGCTCCTATAAGAACACAACACTGAGGCTGACCTGACAGAGGGTGGAGCTCAGGCACTGATGTGAGCACTGGGAATGGGGACTGACTGAGAATAAGGATGCAGCTTTCCTGGCCCACTGCTCCATTCTTCCATGTGTCGGTTCCTAAAAGGCCACAGACTGGCGACTTCAGACTCCCCTGACCTAGGGAACTTGTATTTCCAAGGTCCTATCTATGTTTTATCAGGAGTTCCTCAGACAAAGACAGTTTTTTTCCTAAAAGGAATTCTGTTGCTAGTTAAGAGATGATACCTGTATGTGTACATAAATATAGAGGTGAGGCATACTATAATTAATATCAAATATTACTATTGATGATTAAACAGCTGCCATAATAGAACAAATTGGACATATGCTCACTGACTTAGAATACAGGCAGAAGCAATTCAAGCTCACATGACATTAGGTTACTTCATTAAAGTCTTAAATCCATATAGAAGCAATCATTTTTTCTTTGTTTCAGAATCTATGGTTAGAAATGACAATGCTTAATGATTTGAAAGAAGAATTCACATTTCTGCACCCTGCCAATGAGGTTGTCAATACAGATGACAAGCATTAAAAAGTCATGTCAAAACACTATAGAAAAAATTAGGTTAAGAATATAATTGGGGGCACAAATTACTAAATCATATATATCTAATGCATAGGAAATAAATTTTCAAAACATCGCCTACTTCTGAGTCAGTGAATATGAATTATCACACAGCTTTACATAGTAGAGAGATTAACAGAAGAAAAAAAGACTAAAAATAAATTTTAGAAAATGGAATAGGTATCAAAAATTGCTGGTATTCTGAGTCAAATGAAAATAATTCTTGAGCACTGAAATGCAAAATCACATAAATGGAGATGTATCTGGTGCCCATGGAGCCTTGTAATTTGATGGGTAATAGTTACGATAGATAAAAAGTATTTTGAGTTTTGAAAAACAGGCCTCACCTTCAAAATCTATACAGAATATCTGCTTTAAGTAGACTAGTGATATATATAAAAACATACTTTATAATGAGGTGCAGTAACTAAGCTCAAGCTCCGAACGAGAGCTACCCCTCCTCACATGAACTCCAGGAACAGCCCATGCTCCTTGAGAGCCAAGACTGGCCTTGCTAGTCACCATGGCACCCGAATTTGACCCAGCACATGTTTGTTGAGTGAATGTTTGTGCAGTTGAGACACAGAGCACAATATTTATTGAACAGCTTTGGCAGTTATGAACTGTTAAGAGAAAGAACTCTTATTCAAGACTGTATATACCCTTATTTCTTGGCTCAATGCCCGTGTTGACTGAGGGCTCAATTCATAGTTGGCAAGTTAACAGCAATCAGCAAAGATAACAGGTAATGCTGGAGACTTACTTTACTCTGCCTAACTGAGAGCAAAGAGCAGGGCACTGCGGAGGGAAGTGATGGAGATTATCAGAGACAAGTGACAGGAATCCAGGCAAGACCCAACTCAGAGAGGAAGTGAGGCGACAGCTCTGTCGAGGAAGAGGAAACCCTCCTTCTGAGACAAGAAGGCAAGGAAGGAAGATCACAAATGAAACCCAGAAGTGTCTGCAGGGCCAAAGGAGAGAGCAGAAAGGGTCCCAATGTCTCTACCTCCTTCATGAAAATGATAATACATATTTGAAAAGAACTAGTATATCTGGGCATGAAGACGTTACAGCAAGGAGGATCTGAGCCTCCAGAATGGTGGAGGCTGAAAATAATCCCTGTGTGTGCTGGGGCAGTGGCATGGTAGAGAGAACTAGAAACTTTAAAAAAATTTAGATAGGAACCATAGTTTTCAAACCAATGCTTCCATTGTTCCATGTTTTGTTTTTTTAATCAAGAACTGTGCTGGGCACTATGGAGGATTTAAAGAAAGGCAAGATATGGCTCTTGTCCCTGAAAAGTTAAATAACAACCCAGAGATATGTCATGGTAGAATATGACGATATGCCAAAAAAGGAAGTGATAAGGGCAAAATGTTCTGTAACAATAACTACATTCATTACACAGTATTTCCTTTTAAAGTCTAATAATGATCTCTGCTACTCTTTTTAAATTATTTTGTTGTTCATAATCAAGAAAAAGTTATTTTCAGGCTTTCATATTGAAATAGTTATTTTCATAGATACTTGAGTTCTTTGGTTTGTGAAAAAATTGCTTCTTCTCAGGGTTAGATGAGCAAAACAGGTTGCAGGGCTTTGGCTAAGCACAGTCATGTCTCAGGCAGACAGAATTCCTTGTGTGTGCTTTCCTTCCTTTAAAGCCCTCTGCAAAAGTAGACAGTGTCTCAGCACCACACGCTGTGTTTACTACCCAACCACACTGCCTGGGTCTGTGAGGGTTAAACTCCAAAGCAAGTTATTGTTGCTCCTTTGGTTTAGTACAGCTTTTCTATAATTCTCTAGAGCTAGGCAGCTGACAGCATGGATTTTTATTGAAGAAATGCTATGACATTTGTTCTAAATGTCACATTTCTCCCCCACAAACTAAAAATAGCATGTCACCATACCTCTACCCCTACCCCTAATAAAATTGTTGGCTTGGAAATGACATTGATAAGCAAAATGAAGCATATAACCTTTTTTCCCGTTTTCTATAAATGTTTTATTTATTCCTGAGTAACATTTGGTATCTTTGTAGGCTGAGAGCAAAGGGACAAATCAGTAAATTTTACTGCTGAAGTAGTCTTTACAGTATGGGACTGTCAGTTTTAAAGCATGTTTCAGGCAGGCTCAGCTGTCATTTCAGTAGTGATCTAGTGACTGACAGAAAATATCTGTAGAAATAATATGTGCTCTCATAGTAATGTGACATTTTATGAGCAGTTTGACTGTTTTCATTACTCTGATTTCAGTCTGGTGAAGAGTAAGTTAGAAAGCCAGCGATGGAATGTGGAATACACAAAGGCTGTCAGGATGAAGCTGCTAGGACAACCCTGAAATTGGGATGTTGGATTTAATAAGACTTGTGGCAATTATCTGAAAGCATCTGAAATATCCAGCTGACCTGAATGCTTAATCTGATCAGTTCTAAGGTCACTGGATTTATTGATAAGAGTGTTTGGCTAACAGACACACTGAAAGCCAATGGAGGCTTTTGCAACACTTGCCTCTGTTGACCCAACTCGTTTTTAAGCGTGAAGATCGTTAAATAGGGAAATTTTCATTATGACAAACTCTACATCTAAACTGTTCTTGTCAGCAGTGGAACTCTATTAAAAAAGAACACATTGCTAGAAAACATGGTCCTGGATTACAGGAAGTATCCTTGAAAGCAAGCTTGTCCTAGATGCTCTTTAATGCATTGCTAGGAGCTTTGCTAGTTTTTAGCAAGGCAAGTAAGGAATACCTAGCATACATCCTTTTCTTGCTTCTGGAACTGTGTGCAGTTTGGCAATGTACAGTTTACATGGGAATTCTTTACATGCTCACTGTTACTAGTTTGAGGAGGGATGTCCCGGACATACTTTTGTTATTTTGTTAACGCCCAACAGGATTTCCTGAAAAGATTCACTGACTGAGTGGTTTCAGCCACCTTCCCAGCATTGGAATCAACACAGGGCTTCTTTACTGCTAGTGTAAACAGTCTCCTTCAGAAAGGCTTTGAAGATGGCTGTAAATTTTCAATTGCTTTTACTTACATAATTTAAGCTACTATACCACACTAGTGTGCAGGAATTTGAAAACTCACATAGGTTTTTGGATGTATGGCTAGAAAAGACCAAAAGACCATATACAAATTACTACAACTAGATTAGTGCTACCGATATTCCTCATTTAACAACCTACCTGATTAACAACTATTCAGACTTACGACTGAGGCACACCATTTGGACTCACCCCAGCCACTCAGATTTATGACCCGCATTCAGGCTTACAACATAGGAACATGAGTAACAGTGCAGCTTTATGGTTGCTTCTATTATAGCACAGTACTGTAATTTTCCTGATTGTACTGTACAGTACTGTAGTTTTATGTTCTGCTATACATTACACTATTGCATGTAAGAGTTGTGCAAATAAAGCAGTCATTGAGTTGGAATTTGCTTTGGCCGTTTCTTTGTTCTGATTGTGGTAATGTGCATACTATGTACGATTCTTCGATTAGTGACCAATTCAATTTATGACCTACTCAGAGGAATGGAACTCAGTCATTAAACAAGGAATGTCTTTATTTCCATTGTCTACTTCCAAATGAATTTTAACATCTAAATCTCTTTAAAAAATACATTTTTAAAAAAGTAAATTACCACAATTCCCTACTTTGCTATATACTTCTTACTCCTCTATGTTTACCACACTGACTGTCAGCTCCTTGAAGGACTTTTCTGTCTTAACTATCAGCATCGCTAAGCACCTGGCAACTAGTAGACACATGTCTCATGCTTTAAGCTCTAAAATTTTATCCTGCTATTTTAGGACTTAACTACAGATCCAGACTTTATAAAGCTTATAATTTTTTAGTCACCAGTGGTAATCTTTTGAAATTGAACAGCATGTGTACCTATTTTTGGTCAATAAATCTGCAGCTTGTATTATGTCTTGCTCCCATTCTTCATATAATTTTTATTACCTATTCCTACAGATTTTTTTTATCAACATACTTCCAATCTTTGAAATTATGATCAGATGCTTTTAAATTATCACTGTTTTCTTTAATTTTGAAAATATAATTAGTGTTTTTAAAATGCCTGCAGTAATAGTTACTAGTGGAGAAAGAAAAACACATTTGGAAAACCTGTCATGTAATAAAAATATGATGAAAATAATTTGGAATTCTGTAATACTATGATTTGTGGAAGGTATACAGAACATTTAAAAATTGTCCTAAATTTTATAAGACTATCACATTTTCTTTCAGAAGATTACATTGCTCTGTATATTTTATGCCAGACTAAAATGATTTTTGAATAGCTGATGGTTAATAATTTCTGTTAGATCTTATTTTTAAAAAATGAATTACCTGGTAAGCAGCTGGGGGCCTAGCAAGTCGCCGGTGCACTGGGGAGGGAACTATCAGTGATTCCTGAACTCTGCATCATGTTGGAACTTTGGGCGCTGGAAAACAGGTGGCCTACTCGCTACCCTGGTGAGCAGCTGGTGGCCTGGAAAACCACTGGCACACCTGGGCAAGAACTATCAGAGACTCCTAAGCTCTGCATCATGTTGGAACTTTGGGTGCTGGGAGATAAGGCGGCCTGCTGGCTGGCCTGGTAAGCAGCTGGGGCCCTGCCGGTGCGCGGGCTAAGAATCAGACATTGATCCACCTCCCCACCCCCACCCCTGTTAGCAAGTAGGCACTGGTGGTCTGAGTATCTTTCTGGAGGATGAATGTATACAGCGTGGCAAGTAAGGGGGATTTCCTTCTACCATCTCTTTGAAGGCAAATATTTTTATCACTGTTTTGCTCAGTTTTGATTAATGGTACTGCTTTATTCAATATTCTGATTTTAAAAGTTCGATATTTCCTTCTATTTTCCTCTACTTGATTCAAAGAACAGCTAATGTGAACAAAATGGGCTGTACTATTGAGCCCATTGCTTGTGTCCTGGTGACCTGCTCTGAGGTTCTGGGGTAGTTTTATTGCAGTGCGGTTGCATGGGTTTGTTCTGTCTTGTTCTGCTGTATTTTGCTACCTTCAAAAAAAAAAAAAAAAAGTAGATAAGAAAGTAACAAAATACATCCAAAAATCTCCCAAATCCACCAAAGCTGATCCATGGATCATGGATGAGGAGAAACTCAAAAACAAGGCAACAGAATTATATAAGGTGATTAAAAGTATATAACAACAAAACAAATCAGTAAGGTACTGAGCAACCTGAAACAGGATATAACTAAGCAGATAATGGACTTAAAAAGTAAAAAGAAGAAAAGAAAGTGCTCTAGAGGATATGTCTGCATGTATGTTTGAGTATGTAGGATTGATAACCACGTTGCTAAGTTGTTACTGGATCATTGAACTTCTTTGCAGTCTCACTGTTTGAATGTCCACTTTGTATGCTTTAATTTTGTAACTTTAACAACTAGGCCTAAGAAGACAGTATGTAATTTATCAACTAGTGATTTCTTACTGCTTTTTTTTTTTTTTTGAGATTCTGTATTGTTTCTACCCCTTTTTATGTTTTGCTTTTTTTTTTCCTCTTTAAATAAAATTTAAAAAAAAAAGAATTAACAGCATGCTCCCAAGTAAAGGTAGCTGTGAGGAGGGTCAGAGAAGGGTAACAACAAATTCACAATCATACAGGCCCCGCATTTGTACTTCCTAGCCCCTCAGTTGAGATGTAGTTTCTCTAATTCATTCATAACCATTTCATCTTCTTTTCTGCCTTCCCACTACACTCCAAAACAAAACATTTATTAACTGAGGCTTCCAACTGTGACAGAAATTACAGTCAGGTTAATGGTACAGATGGTGTAAAAAATGCAATATAAAAACATGATTAAAAAACTCGAGAGCTAGGTAACCCAAGTTCCTCTCAGACAGGGCTGACCAGACATCAATGAGGAAGGAAATAGATGTTTTTGGTTAATTAGTTTGCCTTTTCTCCATCTTTGTAATTAGAACATGCTTTTCTCCTACTTAATCCTAAACAGTCATTAGATTTAATAAACCTTTCTAGATCACCACAAATGAGAAAATGAATTAGTTAAAAAGCATTAAGTTGTTTTAGCAATATGATTGTAACATCACATGAATAAAAATGTTTTTGTTTAATTATTAGACTAAATACATCATTTTAGGGCTTGTTGCAAAAAAGATTATGTAGGCTTTTACCCTTCTTCCTCACATTAGTTCATGCCATAGTAAAGGTTTAAAAGTTGCCACCACAGATTACAGTTCATCAAGTGGAAGTGACTATTAGTCATTCTTTCTAAAAATTAACCCTTACATACCTTCTTCTCAAGCCAAAGTAGTCAGGATCCAGAATCTTTTGGTCACAAGAATCCCTTGTGACCAAAAGAGAGGTGATCTTAGTTGCTGGGCTGCAACTACTTTCACGGTCCTTGGATTGACAATGGAAACAGCTATAGACAGCATTGATTATTCTCACACTTATACCTCTGAGCCTCTGTGTGATTTTCTCCAACAAGTCCCAAGTGAGCCCCTCAAACTCCACAGCTTCAATAGCCCCCAACATACTCTATTTGTCCACTGGATAAGGAAGTCAGTTACTTTCAAGGTATTACTTTTTAGATGACCACAGGTTAACAGCATTTTTAAAGGCAAAAAACAATATACAATACAAACAAATGTACAATAATATAATATGCAATAAAAGGACCCACGTTCTCTATGCTGTCCTCTTATTGAGCATTCTCTGTACAAACAAAATTACTTTTTTATGTTAAGAAGCATCTGAATTAAATGACCTCATGTTTTCAAAACTCAGGTTGGTCCTCATCTGAAACTTGTAATACACTTATAGCAAAAAACCATTTGTTGGACAGCTGTCCTGTGGCCTAGTGGGACATTTCCCCAACTTACCTTCCCACCACTGCTTAGCAAAGAAGCTGTTGTTTGTGGCATTTATAAATACCATTGGTGATGGATCATGGATACTTGAGGGCTTCCTAAAAAAGAGACTTGGGCCCAGATCAGATGAAGAATATGCGGGGGAAAGCAGAAGTTTGGTTGGATGGTTAGTTTATTTGGGTGTTAATACTGGGGATTGAATCTAAGGAGTGCTCACTGCATTCTCAGTCCTTTTCTATTTGTGGACACAGGGTTTCACTAAATTGCTCAAGCTAGCCCTCAAACTTGCAATCCTTCCTCCTCAGTCTCTCAAGCAGCAGGGTTTACAGGCATGTGCCATCATGCCTGGCCAGTTAAGTATATTTTGATCACAGACTGAAGGAAGTCTTGGTAGGAAGGTAAATTAAAGTATCTTATACAGATCAGTCTACCACATGAATAACACTATATGCCAGAAATGATTCTGGATACTTTCCTATTCACTCCAAAATTCTTATAATCAACAGGAAGATAAAGGGGGTCCAGTCCAGTCTTTCTAAATTGGGTTCAGTTTGGTCTATTCATTTTGAATCCTCCTGGAATTTGTAGGATATACTGGAAAAGTTAGGGTCAGAAATCAAAACCACTCCCCCCTAGGTTATGGACATGAACTACATTTGGGTTTTCTTGTAATGTTGGTAGAAGAATGGTACTCCATGGGATATTAGATGGTCACATCAACTGTATTACTACCTGAATTTTAGAATAGGGAAAAAGCCTAAAGACATGTTGGAGCTCTAATAAAGCCGAGTTCCTAACCCCCAGGGAGATATTCATGATGTTCTCTTTCCTGAGGCAATTGTATTACATGTAGTCCAGACTTAATAAAGACAGCAGAAGGAGGTCACATTGAATATCAGGAGCTTATAAGTACAAATTCTCCAAGCCAGTTTCATATACATTTATTTAAACAAAGCAAAACAGTTATACTGTACTCCACTGTAGTCTTTAGGTTGTCTGTTGCAACAACACATGGAATCAAGCTATAGGCTCAGCCACAAAGCAGTCATGAAATTTCAGAGACTTAGCTTCTCTAGGCAGTTACATGGTTAAGTAAGGGATCTCCATGATCTTAAAACAAAATTTACTTCATCTCATTTTATTTACAGTATCACAGATTGCAAATCTGCTTCACTATTTTTGTTGTGGTGGTGGTTGTTGAGATTAACTATGTTCCTTAAAATAGAATGTAGGCATTAGGCCGGGGGTGGTATAGTTCAGTGGTAAAGTGTTTGCCTAGCACGTGAGAAGCCCTAAGTTCAATTCCCAGCACTGGGGGGAGAAAGCAGGGCATTAAGAGTAAACTGTTCCTTTATAAATGAGGTGGAATAAAAGCTGTGTGTTAAGATAGATGCTTGACCTAGGGGTTGAAAGAGTTCCAGTTTCCTGGAATGTTGCTAACACACTTTCATAGGAGAAAAAAATACCTCTTTTCATAATAAAGTTAGAAAGCTTTTAGAAATTTTAAAGAGTTACTACAAAGATGTTTATTCTAAATGTGAAAGGATCAGTTCAGTAAACAAAGATATTTACATTATTACTGCCATTTAAAGCTTTTATAGACTCTGTTCTTCATCACTGAGAACAAAGACAAAAATCTGCACACTTAGTAGTTCAGAGGTTGCTCTGAGAGGAAAACGTGACCGTGAATTGGAGAAGGGAGGTATGCTCCATGCCATCCACTCTGTACCTCCCCAGAAACATATGCAAGACATTAAACTCCATAAAGCTCCAGGTCACCAAAGGGGATGTGGCCACCTAGGGCTCAAGTCTAGCAAAACAGAACTCATTTTGGACATGTGATGAGGTTTGTGTAAATCTCATATGCAGATAAATAAGGAAAGTTCAAACAGAAAAATCTCAGAAAATATGTGAGCATTGCATTCTCCTTGTTTTCCTCTTCAGCTAAACCCATGGCCTGCTTGGTCTCACACCCTTGGGTTTCCAAGAACCAAGAGGTGACTATGGAAAATGCCGTTAGGATGGATGCTCACCGCACAGTACTCAGCACAAGGTACATGCTCTAAAAACAGCTGTTGATTTATGTGACTTGATTGAAGGGAGAGTATTGGCTCTTATGCTGCATGAGAAAGCTCTGTTACCTGAGCTGCACAACTCTATGAGGATAACAGGACAACTTGAACTTTTGTGCTCACTTTCACAGATCAGAAAACTGAGGATCAGCTAGTGGTACACATCTGTAACCCCAGCTGCTTAGGAGGCTGAGGCAGAATGATCACAATTTCAAGCTTAGCCTGGGTCAACAATGAGAGATTCTGTCTCAAAATAAAAAGGTTCTGGGGCCACAGCTCAGTGAGGAATGCCCCTGGATTCATTCCCCTGTATACAGGACTGGGGATGCAGTGCAATGGAAGAGATTTTCTTCCCCCCCTTTTTTTTTTTTGTACTGGGGAAATCAAACTCAGGACCTTGTGCTTGCTAGCAGATGCTTGTGCTGCTGAACTTTATCCCCGGCCCATGATAGAAACCTTGCCTAGCATGCTTAAGCCCCTGGGTTGTGTAATCCTCAGTACAGAGAAAAAAGCAAAACAAACAAACAAAAAACCTACCAAAATACTCAGTTCAAGAAAGTTAAATAATCTGTTCAAGAGAACATGGCTTGGTCATGAGATGATTCTTAAATAGCACTGAATGAATCAAAGTAATTAATATAATTCTGATACATGTCCACAAATTAAGGCACATAGAATGATGTACCACTATTTTCTGAAAACACTATGCCTATTAAAATTTTGGTATTTTCTCCCATCTGAACTTCCTCCTTATCCATCCATGAGCGAGGGGGCAGTTCTTTTTCCTGGAAGAATAGCAGGCAATTTAGCATCGTGACAAGGGCTTTTGTACCATCTGGGTTGCTCCAGACCAGAGAGCACAAGTACCCTCCATACTGGGGGTGGGGGATACCCCTTGAGACAGATGGAGAATTATGGCATTGTGAAAGGGTGTTTGGTGCCATCAGAAGCCTCTCAGGCTGACTTAAGGTAGAAAGAAACTAGTATTAAACAATTATGCTGCACTTGAGCATTCTACACAAAAGTACATAGTTGATCACTTTTATGATTTCATAAAAATATTTTTACTTGATTACAAATACACAAGGCAACTGAAACATGTCTCATAGAATGGCATTTGACTGGCAAGGCACCAGTAAAAAATAAAAACCTGACAAAGAGTAAAACATTAGTTTCTAATTTCACTAACACCAAGTCAGTTTTGTCTAAAAACAAAAGCTAAGCGTTTGTTTCATGCTGCAAGTCACCCTGATTTTTCTTCAACAGGAAAACTACCAGAAGAATATCAGTGATGAAACACTAACATTAAAGGTCTAGCTGGTTCTACCTTGCATTCAAGAAACATATTTATCATTATAGACACACTCGCTTTCATGACATGCTTAAATAGAAAAGGGGTCAAAAACAAACAAAAAAGCCCTTACAAATCTGAGAAATGCTGAGAGAAAAACAAGTCTTTTAGAAATTTATTAATGTGTGGTTTTAACTTTCCTAACTGAGGATGCACTGACTTTACTATTAGCTGATTTTATGTTTGGTCTTCTGGAAAATTTACATTTTTTAGCTTCTAAGAAAAGAAATATGACTAAATGAAATATGAATTTAGAAATTTCTGCCTTACCATCTGAAAATAAGGATGAGAAAAATAAGCAAATTAATTATGTTTCCTAGTTTTTGAGCCTAATAGAATGATGATTTGGCTACATGCTGCATAGATCATGAATTCTTCTCTGTAACAAGGCAAATTAGATATTTATGTCTTTATTCCAAACAAAGCAGACATGCTGTCTGGCAGGATTTTTTTCTACACTAGTTAGAACTCTTGTAAGTGAAGCTTATGAGTTTTATCATGTGGCACTCCAACCCCGCCATACATAAACAAGCTGTAGGAGGGTTGTGCTACTTCTTATTTAAGAGTTAATAAATGTACTATTGCCATCACCACCTGCAACTTCCCCTAATAGTTTTGTAAAAATGTTTTCTTGCTTGAATTTGTACAAAACTAGCTCATAGTTATTCTTTAAGTTTCCTTTATTATATTTTGTAGTGCCCCTTTCTCTGAAAACATTCAGTTTTTACTCTTACCCATACTTCTGACTCAAATGCTCAGTAGCACCATGCATCAGAATGATCATAACATCCAACACAAAGCTCCTCACTCCCCAGGCAGGGTAGCCACTGCTGCCTACAACCTGCTTCCTTGCTGCCAGTGAGGGTCTCCAGCCCATGAATCCAGCCAGCCTCACTTGGTTCTTGCATTAGTCGCCCTCCAAATGGAGACAGAATAGTGGCTATTCCTTCTCTATTTTTTGCAAAAACAAACAAACAAACAAACAAACAAACAAAAAACAGATTTGCCAGGAACCAATTTCTTAATAAGACATGATAAAATAAATGACTAGACAAATGGAATTGAAGACAAGTCCTAATTTTGGAGAGGGGTGGGTAACACTCATTACCTCATGCTTGCCAGGCAGGTGCTTACACCTCTGAGCTAAATCCCCAGCCCCTGAATGTTTTTTAATATACCATTTAAGAAACATAAACTTATTCTGTCAAATTCCTAAATGCTTATTTCAGTACTATAGTGACTTCATTTCAATCATTTGTGGGCTGGCTGAGTCCAAGATCATGCTTAGAGTACTACTGGCCAGGTCCCTCTTTCTACCATATCCCACACAAGGCCACAGGGGCTACTGAATGAATGAAGCTTGAGGTAGCCCCATTCTAAGCTCTGTTCTCTCCTCCTCTCCCTTAACCCCATATAAGGAAGGTTTGTTGCATCTGTAAACCAGTGTTGCTGTTACCTTCGCATGTCTCAAGCTGGTGCTCTTCCTAGTTATGAAGAGCAGGCAATAAATATTTGTTGAATGAGCTAATTCCAACAATGTCACTAGTTGGTTCATTTAATGAGAAAATTATTTACTAAATACCCACTATGTGTCAGGCACTGAGTACATTGCTTGGACATGCAATTTTTTTTTTTTTTAAGTAGCTTTTAGTCTAGTGGAAGAGACAGACAGTAAGCAAATAACCACAATTCACTACAATAAATGTCATGCCACAAAGAAGCAGAGAATGCTTGGAAAGCTCATAACAGTGCCATTCTTCCTAGGCTGAATTTGTAACAAGCAATGGTTTCATGGAGGACATGGTGTTGGAACTGAGTACTGAAAGATTCAAAGACATTTTCTGAAGGAGAAAGTAGGGCAGGAACAGAAGAAACATCTGCAAAGATGTAGAAATAGAGCTTAGCATGATCCAGATTGAAGAAACTCAGTAAGGCTCAAATACAGAACACAGGAAGGAGGTGGCAAAATAAGAGGGTCCGAGTAATAACAAAAGACATTAAGGAAGTCAGTATTTGTTAATGATGGGTGCTAGTGGTACTGCAGGACTCTATTTTTTTTTTTTTTTTGTGACAGACTGTGCAGTGTTCAGGATGTTTAGCACCTCTGGCCTTTGGGTACTCAATGCCAGTTGCACCTTTACCAATGACAAACCTCTTCTTAGTTCCATGTACTCTTTTGAGAGACTAATCTAGCAGGTTGGTGATTTGGTCAGAAGTGGACAAGTCTCTTAGGCAGGTGCAGTGATACTAGTTTGCCTGAAATATGTGTTGTACTATTGGTGTGTCCAAGGAGAGAAATAACCCACATCAGCCATGACATGTAAAAAAAACCACCACCACCACCATCACCACCGCCACCAGCAGTCACCTCCTACAGCAGACTCTTCTAGGGTTTACCCTGGTCTCAGTGCAAGTAATTTTAAATAACTTTGCCATAAATTTACCAAGCATTTACTCAAAATCTATTAAATGTCAACTATCAAGCCTTGGTTCCTTGAGGGGCACAGTCCCTACCACTGAGAAATTTACAACCTAGAAACAAGATATAATTAAGCAAACACACAAGGTAGTATATAACCCAGTGTTTGACAGTGTATTATTCATATGCTTCATGAGCGTATTTGGCAATGAAGTGGATTCCACTTTATTCCTTCTCCTTGATCTTTCATGTCTGATCCAAATCCCCTATTAGAAGAGTACAACAAAGAAAGAAGCAAAAAGTCAGCAGAAAGTGAAGGTTACCAACAATTACCTATGAGTCCTTGCAGTCTTTTCCTTATTAGGAATTGTGAAGAAAATATCTTTGTAAGTTACCTGAGGGGTAAAAATGACATTCTTGCCTATAATATTAACAACTAACAACATTTTTCACTCACTTTCAGATATTTTCTGAAGACTGTAAGGACACAGCAAACAAGATTTTGATGACCAGGAACAGCTACATCTGGTGGTTCCACTGCAGGTGCCATCTCTGTTCTGTGCCCAATCCCCCTCCTCAATGACATTGTGCATTTAATGGGCTGCATGATCACAATGTATAATGGGCTTCTGTCTGGAGGGAGCCATTCCCAGTGATTTGTGGCTCTCTTGGCTCAGGTCACAAGTCATCGAAAGGAACCACTTAAAGAGGTAAAAGCCAATTAAAAATGATAATTTTCAGGGACAATATAATTGGCAAGTTCCAGAAAGTCTGCTACAAAATAGAAAGGTTCATTTATACATGAAAATCTACAATCAGTAGTTAACACATTGGCTTAAGTCCTTGTCTCCTTTGTGAAAATTAAAAGTAGCCAGAAGATTTTCCTGTTGATCCTCTTCAATAATTTATTCCTTGTCGCAGATGTGGTTATCACATTCTCCCCTGAAAGAAGGCTTGACTGTGGGTGACTGGAGACAGCAAGTGGTGGCAGACTTCAGAAGCAGAGAGCAGGGTACAGAGAGGCACAGAGGAGAGTTCACTACTGGAGGAGGCAAAATTGCAATTTCCTCGAGGCCTGGAGCTGACTTTGAACTCACGTATACTAATGGGATTGACTTAGCCAATCCTTGTATGTGTCTTCATTATGTTATTTTTTTTTTCAAATGTCATGAAAAGACAAGAGGAGTAAGGAAACATGAAAATACTTAATAATTCAGCATCTCCAATTGTCTAGACTACTAAGCATATTACAGTGTAATTATCTGCAAGGAAGGGAATGGAAATGGGCAAGAGATTTTATGACTACATACTACCAGTCAGTTGTATTCAGTTTTATTTCTCACAAAAGTAGATAGTATTTTCCCTGTTTCACAGATGACAAATGTGAAGGTCAAACAGACTAGGAAATGTGCCCAAAGTTTCACAGCTAGTCAATGAGAGAATGCACATTGCAAGCCAGGTTCACTTGGCTGCAAAGCCCTTGCTCTTTCTGATATACAACATCTTGCTTAGATGCTTTAGCAAATTTGGATTACAAAAAAAATGATGTCATTTAAAGGAGGGGCATTTAAAAAGCTTTGGGTTGTGGTTGCCTGTGGTTGAAATGATAAAATGATGGTTCTCCCAGACATACACATGCACGCACATATGCACGCATGACAAAATTGATTGTTATGGGTGAGTCACTGAATTTATTTAGAGGGGAAAATTTTTTTTTGGCATGATAGAGGACAATAAACTACCTACTCTTCTTGGTGTTGAAGGGTGAAAACCATTTGAGATTGAAATATGACTCCAGCAATGCATGTGAAGTAAGTTACTTGGTTAATGTAAAAGGGAGAAAGATAGAAACAAGGAAGGAAAGAGAAAAAAATGAATAAAATAGCAGGAATAAACTGCAATGATTCCAAGGGAATAAGAGGAAAACTGTCTCTGAGCCTGAGGCATATGCAGATGCTACACAGAGAGCTGTTTAGAGATGTTTGTAAACAATAGGTGTTTGTAGAATGGAAAGTTGAATACTTGTGACTCCCATGGAAAACGTGGACACCATAGTTAACAGTGGTGGTGAGACTGGCACGGGGTGTGGTGCAATGGGCTGCTCACTATCACTGAAAGCTCTAAAGGTCCGCCACCACTGGCTTATGAGTTATTCAATTCTGACAAGCATCTTTCTGTATCTTCCGATGTTTAGTTATATTAAACATATTAGAGGCTTTTCTTCTTACGTCTGTTTCCGCTATCTGAAAATGAGTTTAAATAGCAATCATGCCATCATTTTGCTCTGTGAATAGGTTTCTTAATGAAATTGTTGCTTTATCAAAGAAAAAATTCATTTTCTGTAAGAATTTTATTTAAAAGTCTGTATGCAAATCAAAGATTCTCTCCTAAATACCTTACATACTTAGAAGGTGGTTTTAGCCTTTTGGGCTAGGGTTTTGTCATGGTTTACCTCCTAAAAAAAAAATTCTGGATAAGGGCAGGCATTAAGCAGTAGCTCCTTTCTCTGTATGATAAATTTACCTTTGGCAATGAAGGTCAAGAATAAATGTAAATAACTGAAATAATAATATGCTGGCTAATAACTATGATTAAAAATAAGTACTTTTATACAAAGAGCAATATTTTCACCTCAAAACTGAGTAATTGCAGTGTAATAGGTTAACTATGAAATGAGAAATTTTTAAAAACAAAGAATCAGCTTCTCCTATTATGAATCTGATGAGTATTGGTGACCTCTGGTTCAAGTTAGTGTGACAAACTCTGCATAATGCATGACTGTCGCCTTCTCCCAATCATTTCTTGCCTTTATCCCAGTCTGTATTCCAGGGGATGGAGCAGGGCACATTAGCAAGAGGTGGGGTGAGGAGATGGCAATGCCAGACCCTAGTCTGGGCTATCAATAACCTTGGAGGCCTCTGAAAAGAGCAGAAGGCAAATGATTTATCATAGCCTAAGAAAAGGTAGCTAAGAAGCAAATCTTCAATGTTATATTTATGATCTGAGATATGCAGAAATAACACATGGGCAACATTTTATATGTTTGTTTGCTTTGGTCATAATTTTAGCCACATGTGAAAATCAAAAAAGTAACTTGAGCCCATCATACTCTTGGTGAAATTGGCATAAGGGTTACAACAGCTTTGACAAATCTCTAAATATAAGTTTTAGGGAAAAGTAGACATTTTTAAGTCTTAAGAGAGGAATAAATTTATTTGAATCAAATAATTAATGAATCATGGTTCCCACAACCATGTTCAGGAATGAAGTTAGTTCTGAGTGCTATATACTTTCAAAGTCTCAAATTAACTTTGGTTGAACTTTTATAGTGTGGTTCCTTTAAAACACATTTATGCTTTGGTGTTAATGCTACTAGTGCTAATAATTAATGGTGGTGGTGTTCCTGGCATTGTGCGTGCATATGAGAATTAAAATTAGCTGTGGGTTAAGGCAAGGGACCACACAGTTGTCTTATGGTTCATATTTCCAGTGCCCTGGGCATGGTGACTGGATCAGCTCCTGGGAGTTTAATACTGCCTCACATAATGATTACTGAGTGTCTCTTACCGTGACTCACTGTTACACACACACACACACACACACACACACACACACAAAACTACTCTGTGACACTATGTATAAGTGTATAGAGGACACCTGACCTGAAGTCCAAGTAAATAGAAAACACAACCTAGAATGAATGTCTTATTTCCCTGATTTGGAGATGCATATGGATGTCTGGTTGTCTTTTGGACAAGCTGAAATATTAAAAAATGCTTGAAATTCAACAACAAATACCAATGGAAACACTCACATGTTTATCATAATGCAGAAAGTATAACAAGGTAGATTCATTAAAAAGTTACAAAGAAAAAAGAATCACGTGTATGTTGGTGTTTATATGCTTGAGAGTGGTTACGTGGCACTCTGAACCTGCTGCATGTGGAGTCAAGGTCTATTGATGCCTCATGGAGGCAGAGAAGAGCTGTCGGGTTTGCTAGTGTCCATCTGCTCACCCTACCCTCATGGGGCATCACTGCCAATGGAGAAGTGAAGCCCCGGCCTCTGGAGCTCTGCCCGGCACTGCCTCCCTGAGCTGATAAAATGGCTGGGTTTCAAAGGCCTTTCCTTCTGGTCCTGTCCAAGCTTCAGGATGGATGCCCTTAATTTTAGAGAAGCACAGGCTAGTAGTTTATATGCTGCTTGAAGAAGGAAATTAAATTATGTATGGTTCCTTATAAGGGAAAAGTAGTTTTTAACTTCTGCTGTAAACCCTGGAGGGAACTTTTACAAGAACAAGAATTCAGGCACCAGGAAATGCTTGTGTTCCTCATTTCATTGGTTCTTCAGATTGACTGTGACACAGGAGGAGAATGCATCATTGTGCATGCTCGTATGAATATAACAGATGAAACTCAGGAAAGTTAAACCAACAAAAATGACAGTCCTTGTATAACACACATGTATTGTGTGACCTTCACTGACTAAGTAAGTAAATTTTCAAGGTAAAAAACCAGGCTTGAGGTCATTAAAGATATTTTTTGCATAAAAATCACAGTAAGAGTATTATATCTTTTTATTACTTTAAAGACTACTATATCTTAAAAATGACGGCGATCTGCCAGCCAGTGTGGACCTATTTTTGAGACCGTCCAGCTAGTCTAGCCAGGACACAAACTCTGCCTTCTTAGGGTAAAACAGTATTCTTCATGAATTCCTAGAACTGCATCATTGTTCTCACGGTCAGAAACCATTTTATGTAAGATTTTCTGCTCTCTAGTTTGTCAATGCACTGTTCTTGGCAGTGAATGCATTTTTCTTTTTAAATCAATCAATAGAATGAACTAAGCCATGTGAGATGAAAATCATTGGAAGGAACAGCTAAAAGCAGTTTTAAAATAAACAGACAAGCTGAATATTAAATTATTGATTTCACTCCTAAGAGCATTTTTCCACCTTTCTATGCAACGATATCTCTGTATCTTAAACTCTTAGAATGACAGTTTGTAACAAGGTATTTACACTTTATATACACTTTAGTGTTGTTCCCCCTGCTTATGTGACTAATTAAGCTTTGCTGCAATTATATTTCAAACAGAAGCTGTAGTTTATTTATTTCTCAACAGCAACTATGATCACTTTCCTTATTTTCCATGCATTATTTCATGATTAATTACTGTTACAGTGTGGACTGCATTTTGTATTCTGCTATACACAAACATTAATCTTAGGTCATTCTTCAATAGCGTAATTCATTAAAACACATACTTTGAATTGGGGGCACATATAAGAAGATATAACCACGTAAGAGTATGGTGCTGTTAAGGCAAAACACAATTAATGAAATATAAAATGTGCTTTATGAAGTTCTAGTTTTAATTTGCTACCACAAGAAATATATTCTAGCAATTTTCTGCAAAGAAACTTCCCTGGAGAATTTAGATCCCCTTATCCTCCCTCCTCTAGGTACTGACAGGAATATGATTAATTTGCACTAAACCTCTCCTAACTGGAAAAGCTTCCCAAATCAAATTCAAGCTACTGGTAAGTATGATAGCTCTAAGTCTAGATAGAGCAAACTTTGTGTGATTTGTGAATTCCTATCCTGTCTTTCTTGGTTTCTCTTTTATTCTTGATGTTATCACACAGCAGGGGACCAAGTGTGTCAGGGGTAGGCCCAGTCAGAGGCAGCACGAAAAATCAGGGCCACATGCATCCCCGGTGACCCCTGCAAACTGATGATCTACATTGGTGACCCCTGCAAACTGGTGACCTACATTTAGTGTCGGTAGTTCACATGAGAAAAAATGAATCTGCATTGCAGCTTGCATTTAACCTGCATTTCAAGAGGCACTTAGAGAGATATAAAGTAAACAAGGGTAAATAAGTGTGACAGACATATATCATTCCATGTTCATGTGAAATGCTACCAAAACTGTATGTGTTCATGGAAATGTGCACATGGTCTTCTTTCTCTTAATTCCTCAATCTTCATAAACAAGTGTACTAGAGGGAGGTTAGTACAAGTAAAGACAGCGTTAATGGGTCGCATATTAATATTTATGTTTTACTATATAAAGACCTTGCATACATTATGACTGTTTTGCAAGCTGAATGAATAACTAATGTTACATTATGTATGGGTACATATTAAGCAGACATGTCTACACTTTCTTAGTTCGGGATATGATTAATGCAGCCTATCAGAAGCCAGATGGTGCAGAACCAGAACCATCAATCAAAATGAAAAGACCACTGCATGCTATCCACAGTGAGGTTCTCACAAATGGCGATTCTGTTCACAGACTCTCACTGGTAATAGGCAGAAAACGCCAAGAACATAGCTGTACTGTCCCACTGGGAAAAAAAGTCATAGCTTGGGCTTGGCTAGATAAAAAATCTGGTGTAGGAATATTTATCTTGGAGACCTGAGCACCAGTCAGGAAAGCCTGAACATACCAACAAACCTGGCCTTAAGCATTTTTTTTTTAAACATGAGAGAAGCTTTTAAATTATTTTAATAATGTTTGCACTGATGACAGTATCTGTCAAACAGTACCCATTTTCCATTTGATTTAGGATGGGACAGTGCCACATAGTAACAAAGCAGCTGCCACTGTCTGCCTGACACGTGAATTGGCATCTTGTTGCTTTTGCACAGGCTTTATTATAAATAACCCCAAATGCTTCAGCGTTACTTTCCAGTCTTTCTCCAAGGATCCATGGGAAACACTTTTGGTCTGCATTATGTTTAATACTAATGACTATTTCTGGGGCAGTTGTAGGGAGAAAGGCAGCCGAAAGAGGTTTCCTATTCCTTTAATAGCTTTACATAAAAATAACCATAGAAACACAAGGTGCTTTGTCTTTGTAAATGGATCATGTGTGTTTAGAAATGTTAAATAATCCCTATGCACTCTAGGACCTCACAAAAAATTAAAACAAATTTATAGGTTTCACCTTTTAATAGCCACTAAAATACCATCTCAGGAATTTAACTTTGTGGAGTTTGGGGGTGATAGTAGACAGATGTACAAGCAAGGAGAAAATTTTAGGAAATACAATTTCTTCCAGCAGAATGAGATACTTAAACAAATAATACATTAAATGTCAAGTTTAAAGGACAATGAAAGTGAAACAATTCAGAAAAACCCAAACATGCTATCTGAAGATAGTTTAAGATAAAAATTATATTATGACCTTTGTAACTTGGCATGTAGGATAGTTTGAGAAGAAAAGTATTTTATTTTGGTAGCAATAATGAAAAAGGACTGACTGCATGTTAACAGTAAAAGATTTTAAGTCAAATGGCTGTACTTAAGAAATTTTTAAAAATTTGGCACTTTTCTCTATTGCCATTATTTTATTCATATTTCTAAAACTGGACTGACTTCCTAATGTATAATTTTTTGCCGTCTTCTGTAACAGTATGAGTATTTCTCACAGTGGTATAAATTCTACATAAATAATGTTTACCAGTTGGGTACTGTTCTACTACACTTGTATATGGTGATTTACTTATATATAGTACTTAAATTCCTTAATGATAAACATTTATGCCTTTTCTTTGTTCCTTATTAATAGTAATGGAGTAAACATTTTTGTGAAAAAGAAGTATTTCTGTGCTTAAGAATATTTCCTTAGGATAGATTTTCCAAAGCTGAATTGCTGGGCTAATCAATAGGAACTTTAAGACTCCTTCTAACATTTACATTCTCATTCAACACTCTAGTTTCAGCTAAAAAAAATCTTTAGTATTTTTATAGGCAAGAATAATGCTTTATTATAATTTAAATGTGTATTAATTACCGGATAGGTTAGATTGTTTCCTATGGTTAAACAGCTACATTTTTTTTTAAGTCTTGTTTTAGCATATGACATTTTTATCTATTCATTAAAAGAATCACAAAATGCCTCACTTTGGAACACTGAGTTTTACCCATAGCTTGAAAGTAATACTGTGCTCCTATAAACGTATTTTAAAAAAAAACTTTTTCCCCTTAATTTAGACAGGTCTCTCCTGTAACTACTTCAGCTAGATGAAAATTTAACAAATTAAATGCTCAGAACTGGTTGATGCTTTCTAGGAGTCCTATTTCACTACTGGCTGGCAGACATTTTTGTTCTTGCCCTGGTGATTTCTGTCATCCTTGCTCTCATCACACAAGCCACTGTACTGCTGGATGATGGCTGTGCAGATCACACTTCCAGGGAGCACAGGGCTGCCCTGGCCTGGCCAATCCTGTGGTTTTCTACTAGAGGAAGAATAGACAGGGCAAGTCCAGATGGTGCTGCCTTTGATACGCACCAGCTTAGATTTCTCAACTTAAGTGCAGCAGTTGTGTTACACCAACTGCTCTAACTTCTGCAGTGAGGATGCCTGGCCTCTGAACAAAGCCAAATAACCTGGAAATTAATATTTTGTTGGATAAAATGACTGCAATTTCATTAGAACATTATCTAGTCTGGTAAAATGTGCAGTGTACCAGAGTCTTGAATAATAGAATGATTGAAAATAAAGTGTGCTTCTTTCCCACAGAGCACAAATATTAGAAATCAACAAAAGCTAGAAATAAAAATAAATAATAAAACAACCCAACAAAGAATAAACACTCTGGAGTGAGGAGAAAGGCATATTAACCATGGAATCAGCAATTCTGACTTTAAGGTATGGTCTTATTAATTAACAATTGCCTATGGGCCTAAATACACAAATTTTAAAGAAAGAAAAGAGACTTTATGAACCTTATAAATTCTTCATTCCTATATAGGTGTAGGTAGAGACTTCATGAACAAAACCCAGACTGCAAGGGAAATACTACAAAGAATCAACAAATGGGATCTCATATTATTAAAAAGCTTTTACAGAACAAAAGAAGTCACCAACAGAGTAAAAACACAACCCATGGAGTAGAAAAAATTATAGCCAGTTATCCCTCAGACAAAGGGGCTTATCTTTAAAATATATAAATAACTGAAAAAAATCACTCTCCCAAATTCAAAGGCCAAATCCAAACATGGGCATTGGAGATGCATACACACTTCTCAGATGAAGAAATAGAGTCAGCAAATAAATATGTGAAAAAATGTTCGACATCACTGGTATTCAAGAGATACAAATTAAAACAACACTGAGATTCCACCTCATTCCAGAAAGAATAGCCATTATCAAACAAATCAAGCAATAACAAATGCTGGAGGGGCCATGGGTCAAAAGGAACCCTTCTCCACTGTTGGTGGGAGTGTGGACTGGTGATAACACTGTGAAAGTCCATGTGGAGATTCCTTACACTCAGATTAGCGGTCCCATTTGACCCGGCTATTCCCCTTCTGGGTATCTTCCCAGAATTAAAAAAAATCCTACCACAGTGATACATGTGCACCTATGTTTATAGTAGCACAATTTGTAATAACTAGATCTTAGAAACAACCAAAATGCCCACCACTGAGGAATGGATAAAAAAGATTTTTTTAATATAAAGGAGTACTACTCAGCCACAAAGAAGGAGAAACTGGAGACTATTATAGGCAAATTAGAGACCATACTTACAAGTGAAATAATTCAGACCTATATGTGTAAACATCATGTTGTATCACTAGTATGAAAAACTGAACGAGTAAATAAGAACCACATTGTATAACAGATATTGTGAATTGGGAAGAATCTGTTCAAAAGAAAAGATAAACTGTGATGGGGAAAAGAATGATAGGGATAAAGAAAAAATATATTTATACACAAGATAGTTAAGATAACTATACAGCTTGTTTCTCTTAGTTCATTAAAAGAAAGGTTTGTGCTAATACTGTTTGGACAAGATATCATGCCTAGATCTTGCATTGTGAATAACTACTATAAACACAACAATGCACAATGTATTAATTATTGTAACTCTTACTAACCTGTTCTGAAACTGTTTTATTGTTTTTCTCTTTAAAATTAAAAAAAACATACTTCATTCCTCTCAATGCTAACATTAATGATTCTAACTATACACCCTATTATTTTGATTATTTAAGAGACAAAATTAATAGTCATTTACCACCAGCATATCTGCATTTAAAATGTCCAAGGTAATCTTATCCTGGATGATCAGAGTTCTTAGTGCTGTTACTGTTACTGTTTCCCGAGTGCTTTGGGAGGGGGGAGGCAGGGGAGACAGGTGCAGTAAACCAGGGCACGCAGAGCCTCTTTTTATCCAAATGGATAACCGGCCCACGTCAACTGCGCTTCCGTGTGCTAAGGAGTCCACACACGTCACAGCAAAACTAAAATGCAGGGATGTTCGGGCAATAATGAATTACAGGTCTGCTCTGGGTTCAGTAAGCTTTTTGGCCTTTCTTACCACAGGCTTTTCACATTTAAGGCTGTCGTAGAGTTTCAGTGCTGTTATAACATGACTTGTTTCAAAACCAACAGAAAAATTTAATTGGTTCACACAGAGAACCAGAACGATATTTTCATTTTTCTCCTTTAGATTTCCAGCTGGTCAGATTTAAAAAAAAAAAAATCAAACAGAAGGACCTTGGTGATGTTTTTTGGTATTCAATCAAATGTTTTGTTTGATAAAAATGAAATTACCTCACTGGTAATATTCTTTATTTTATTTTATTTTTTTTTTTGTCTTTTTGAGACAGGGTCTCACTATGCAGTTCAGACTACCTTTGAGCTCACTTTGTAGCCCAGGCTGGTCTCAAGCTTGCAACTATCCTCCTGCCTCCCAAGTTCTGGGATTACAGGCATGAGCTACCACACCTGGCTTTCACTGGCAATATTCTTTCATAGGTATTTAATTATAGTAATAAATGTTTATTGATAACATTTTAAACAATGATTATTATAAACAACTAACACTTACTGAGCACTTACTGTATCTGGAGCACTATACCAATCTATTTAATGTACATTTTCTTGTTTAATCCTTACAATAACCTCAGGGAATAGACACTGCTGTTTAATTCCCATTTTAAAGATGAGAAAACTGAACTTCAAAGAAGGTAAATTATCTATCTTACATACTTAGTAAACAGCAGATTTAAATCCAGGCCAGCCTGCAACTCCCTTGAAAATTGTCCAGGGTAGTTTCTAGGCTTATTAGATTTTGTAAATTTCATGGTGCAGTGGTCTATTATGCTGTTATATAAAATTAAAAAGAATGATCGAAGCATAGTATTTGCTTTCTAAAGCTATATAAAGAGCACATAAGCTCCTCATTATACTCCCTCTATTCCAGAAATTTTCAAACATAATAGCACATTAAAATCACATAGGATGCTTTGAAATTTACTGATGATCAGGTTCCATGTGTCCACATAACCTGTCTGTTGCTTGGCTTCACCGAAAGATAGATGGAACATGCTACCCAGAGATTTCCCTGAGAAAAGTCAGCACTCCTCTGAATGATACTTTCTGTGTGAGGCTGCACTTAGCTGTTTGTCTTTTTGCATTTGCTTCACAGAAGCCCAAACCTTTAGTCTCTCCAGCAGCAGTGACTCAGAGTTTGTAAGTAAATGACAAAGTTCTCTTACTATATACTTCTAAAATAAGCAGCTACTTATTGCATATATTTTAGTATATTTTTATATAACCAATTTTGTGGTTTCTTTCAACAGAACACTTTGAGTAAAAAAGGTAATATATTAGTAAAGTGGGATTACATTTTAATTACAATGACATTTTATGTGGTCAGGTAAAGTCAACCAGATGAAAGAATAAAATTAAAAATAAAATTATATGTTTTAATGTACACAATTCCATCTGATATGCAAACTCTGTGATGTACATTACTTACATATGCAGTTAGCAGTAAATACAACCAGTAATCAGAGAAAATAACTAACTCATCCAAGGTCATCCAGGAAGGTAAATGGCAAACCATGTATGGTATTTGAAGTTAGTTCTTCAGACTTTATTATACCATTCTAATATTTAGTGAAGCTATGATATTTGTAAAAAGTTAAACACATAGTGATTTCTTACTAATAAAAAGAAAATATTACATATATTTTTGCATTTGCTCCACTAGAAATTCAAAATGGTCTGAAATAAGCAAACAATTCTGTGTCTATGCATACAACATAGCAAATATATATTGCTCGTGTGTTGGTACAATCTTTATAGACAGGTAATTTTATGACCACCTACCAGCACTGCTGTAAACATTTGTCTTTTATCCTTTCTGCCATCATTATTCACTCCTTGGGGCATCCACCATCTCTCATTCCTCACACTTTAAGCAATGCAGTCTGATGGGGGAACTGCATGCCCAGCTCGGGGTGAAAACCTTGACCAGGTTAATTCACCCAAAACTATAACTCATGGCTCAACTTGGGGAAGCATTCATTACTCATAACCAAACAGGTTAGGTATCTGATTAGGACAGGAGGCTTTCTCTTTTTAATATTTGGTAGAATGAAGAGGGAAGTATGGAGCTACTCTGCAACCTCCTGAGAGTCTCAGAACAGCTGAAAAACAAAGACTGTCACGTGAAGCCTCCTGGGGACTCCATTTGAGTACTGAATGAGGCATTCCTTAATGCAAAAACTAGCTTGCCCATTCAATTAAGGAAGTAACAAACTATAACTCTATCTTTTTGTTTAAAAGAACATAGGTTAAGTTGTTCACAACACAGTCCTAAATAAAACCTCTAATGAGTCAATCAAAATGCCTAGAAAAATGTCATATTATCGAATTAAATACTGTGTGGGTAAAAGGAGACATTCAAAATGGCAGACTCAGGACCGCTGTATGAGCAATGCAAAGAGAAACTAATTTATGAGGAGGGAGCATAAGCCAGGGTAAGGAGGGGGGACTTGGCAGTGATGAGGTTTAGGGTAAGTGGCAGGAGAAACAGGAAAAGGAGCTCCTGGTGGACAAAGCTAACTGGCATAATTTGTCATTCAGAAGCCAAGCAACAGGTTATGTGGACACATGGAACCTGATCATCAGTAAATTTCAAAGCATCCTATGTGATTTTAATGTGCTATTATGTTTGAAAATTTCTGGAATAGAGGGAGTATAATGAGGAGCTTATGTACTCTTTATATAGCTATAGAAAGCAAATACTGTGCTTCGATCATTCTTTTTAATTTTATATAACAGAAGCAAGAACAGAAAAGATAGATTTTATAGAAATCCTGTAGAAGCTCCCTTGTCTATTCCACTTTTAAATTTCTAAAGAGTCACAGTTCCTAGGTTAGCCAACAGCATGCCTGCCTGCCTATCTCAACCTCTACAAAAAAAAAAATAATACAATAAAAACCACATTGCAATTAATCCCCTGCAAAATATGCTCCCTTGCTTTTAATACACTTATTCCATTGTTCTTGCTACTTTCTGAAGCAGTTCTGGAAGTCCTCTTTCGTGTCTTTAGTTGTGCTGTGATGGCTGTCCAAATGTCCTGGATTAATTTATAACATTTATCTGTCATGGTCATTTAGACTCTGGGGAAGAGCCAGAGTGGTGCAGTGCTACATCTGACAAGTACAGCAGCAGAGGTCATGCAGTAATATTTTTAGGAGCCTATCTTTATGTTGGGTGATCACTGAATTTTTGATCATGCCATTTAAGATACCCAGGAACGGCTCCAGAAAGTGGCAGTAATGATGGGCTAACTGTGTTAAAAGAGAGAGGGAGAATTTTGAGGGAGATTGACAGCAATGTATCTTTTATTGTAAAACATTAAAAAAAATAAGTAAATATTCACCACATATTTTGATCAAGACTCATGTCATCTAACCTTTATAATTACAAATATTCACAGAAACAGGTATTCAACAATGTTATTTCATACTTCCTCTTCTCAAAGCAAATAAATATTACCTTCAAAATTTTCAGATTAAAAACAGAGACCTGTGCCATGTGGAAATACTCAAATATGTATCATCAAATTAAAGAAAGCAAAGTCTGTAGAACCAAGCAGTATAAAGAGAGAAAATTCTAAAATTTCAAAGGAAGAGCATCAGTGAATAAACTATAGAAAATGAAGGTGCTCTTTCAATCCACATCTTTATAGTCAAAATAAACAAACCCATATGAGCTCAAGATCAGTTAAGAAAATGAAGGGACTTCAAAATAAAAGGTTTTCTTTCTTTACTCTTTCTGAAGCAGATATACTGCTTAACAACAGACCAAGACCACACTGATTGTAAAAATGTGTATTATATTTTACTTTAAAATGTAAATTCAAAAATGTAGGATTGATAAAAACCTTGTAAATTTTTTACTAGGATTCCATAAACATTATGTAAAACACTTTGTGGTCCCTGTCTGGAAAAAATTTTATACTAACAAGATTTTGAAGAACTTTCCAAAGTCAAGATTTTTGGTTTTACAAGGCTTTGTTTTTGTCTTTTGTGATGTAGAGCCTCCCACTTGATAGGGACGTACTCTACCCTCCCAGACACACCTCAGTCTCCTAAGTAAAGGTTGTAAATCTTTAAACCACAGAGATTATTTTAAATGCAATCACTTAATTTCAATAAAATCTAGAAGTTTTGGTATGCAGGGGATGAGGAACGGAGATATAAAACATCAAGACCTGTGACCACTGAATCTGTTATTCAAGAAGCATTAAGTTTCTACACATAGGACGCTGAAGTTTTAAGAGGTGGAAACATTAATTCCTTCAGCCAACAGATACTTATATAGCATTTCCCATTTGCCAGATATTGCATTAGGTATTAGAGAAACAGGATTCAACAAATAGACCAAATTGCTAGTATTCTCTAATAACTCTAATTTTACATTAACAAAATTAGTAATATACTGTGTGGCAAGGAGTAGTGGTGGATCTTGTATTCTAGTAATTACATTTTTTTTATAAGAATAAGAAGTCATTTACTGAGTATTTTCTATGCACTAGAACCTATTCTAGATACTTCTCTCATTCTTAGAGTAATCCTATCATAGGCAAGCTGCACTACTTCTAAGATGGACATTTCCCTTATGTATTTTAGTTTGAGACAAACCATTAAATAAGCAGTGTCTTTTTTTTTCTTTTTAAATGTTATACAAATTAATGGCAAATCTTATAATTGATATTTTTAGAGGCTGAAACAAACTACTATTGTCATTTTATAGGACAGGAAAGTAAGGTAAAGTATCTTGCCAACATCATATAGGAGGCAGTAGAAGAGCCATAGGTCTGAAATGTGGAAGTAGCTACATAAAATCAAAGACTAAATTATTCTATTTAAGGGCTATTTCTAACTGAGAGAATTCATGTAAAACTGTCATGCTATATCTTTTTACCCTATAAGGCAAAGATTTTAAAAGTTATTTAATATAATGTGTAGGGAAGGGTGTGGGCAAACAAGTCCTCTCTTATACTGTTGATAGGAGTGTAGACTGAAATATCTTGTTGAGTGGGTATCTGGCAATATCTATTATGATTTAAAGTGTACACACCTAATATCCAGGCATTCTAGAACTCTATCCTATAGTTAAGTTACACATGCAAGAAAAGACATGTCTGGAAGATTTTATACTGCACCACTGTCTGTAAGATCAAAAAATCAGAAGCCACTCAAAGGTCCACAAGACAGTCTGGTTAAATAAATAAACATCTGGTATAGAATATATAGTTATATTTTAATAAAATAATGAGGCAGCTCTTTCTGTACTGATTGAAATCATCTCTAAGATATACTGTAAAGTGAAAAAGAAACAGAAGAATTTATAGAGTATTAATGACTCGATTTTAAACAGCATGTATCTTTATAAAGTAATCCAAGAAACAAACACAAAAGCAGATACAATGATTGCCTCTGGAAAGGGGAAAAGGAGCCTGTAAGATAAGGTAGGGTACCAGGGAAGCTTTCATGAATATAGAATTAACTGTATATATTACCTGTATTATAATTAAATATAAAAGACTTACTACTCCCCACTCCCCAGCTATGTTCATTACTACCCCATGGTGGGGGAGCCAGGAGGAAGGCAAATTGGACAAGTTCTGTGAGCAGCTGGGTGTCTAGCCTCACGCACAGCTGAAATCATGTTTCCTTTGCTCCATGCTGATAAGTGAGTGAACTGGGCTGGGGAACTTGTCTACTCTGTCTCTCATTCTTAGTGTTAGAGTTTAGACCTAAAACGGTCCCCAAAGACTCGTGTGTTTGGAAGAACTGCACTATGGGGCCTGACTTGCAGTTAGGAGGTGAGGTCTGCTCAGAAGAGGCAGCCAATGTGGGCTTGACCTGGAAGGTTTATGCCCTTCCCAGTTCTCGTCTGGAATCTCTGCTTCCAGGCTACTGTGATGTGAGCACTTCTCCTTTGCCAGACCCTCCCACCATGCCTTCCAAGCCTTGCAGTCACTCAATTCTGGACTAAAATGTGACCTAAAATAAATCTCTCCTCTTTTAGGTTGTGAGTGTTGGGTACTGTGTCCAAGTGATGAGAAAATTTCCTTCTCATGTATTTGGGTTTCAATTTTGGGTCGAGAGAAGGAAGGCAAAAAGGCTCATTTTGACCCTGAAAGTTGTATATCTCAACCCACCTCTTATAAGAGAACCTGACATTGTAGATTTTCAGCTGTTTGTAGCAAAGAGGTCATTAGTGTGGACTCCAAAGTGAGACTGTACTGTAACTCACCAACTGTACAACCTTGAGCACACACCTAATCTCTAATGCCTAAATTTACTCCTACAAAACATAAGGAATAACAGGGGCATCACTTCACAGTGTTGGTAAAAAGGTTAATTGAATTTCATGCATACAAAAGCTTTGAGAAAACTGCCAGTTGCATGGTAGGCTTTCTCTTTTCTTTATTTATACAGTACTAGCGACTGAGCCCACAGTCTTTCCACTGATTTTCAGCCATTTCTGTTGTTGTTGTCTATTCTTTGAGATAGGGTCTTGCTAAAATGCCCATGCTAGGCTCAAACTTGTGATCCTCCTGTCTCAGCCTCCCAAAGTGCTGGGATTGCAGACATGTGCCACTATGCCCAGCTATATGGAAGGCTTTAAATGATTGCTTTATTAAATCATCATCATATCCTAAAGGTCTGCTTGGATTCCTTTCTCATTGTCAGTCCTCAGAGAAAGTGGTAGAGCAGAATTCGGGCATCTATAGATCTATGGATAGATTATTTCAACAGCATAAAATCTCTGCCGTTTGTACGTACATTCACACTACCTGTCCTTGCAGTTACTATAACAGAATAAACTAAACCAACACATATAATGTCTAATCTTTAAAACACTGTCACATTAAAAGAAAAAGGGAAAAATACACAGCATTAAAGTTAGAATCAAGAAACATGATCTACCCACAAGTCCAGGGTTAAAAGAGGAAAATGTTTTTGGATCAGGTTGGCATAGACGAGGAACCAAGGAGTGGCTACAGAGTTGCTCCCTGCTGAAGGAGGAACCAGCACCTCTGGCGATGATCACATAATCCTCTCCTCGAGAAGGAAGGTACTTTAGGAACCAAAGGCACTGATTTTATACCCAAAGAGCTCCTCACTGTGTCTCAGTTGGAGGCTGGTTATTCATTGGGTTGCAGAGTACAACTGAGAAAATGGACTTAGTATTTCCTAAAGTATTTACTTCCTTGTATTCCAAGACCATAACCTGAGTATGGTTTTTGTATGAGAATATGTGTCAATGTAATAAGGAAACTCAATCAATTAGACATTTACCCAATTGTTCTTGATATTTAGCAACATCTCTAAAATTACTTTTGAAACATTTTTTATCTGCCAAAGATGGGAAATAGAGTTAAGTGCACAAATGGCTTCAGGCAATCTGCTGCAGAGAACTGTTTTAAGCGTGGCATAAACATGCCAAATCAATAACTTGTTTCTTTATCTGCATGTGCCATGAAAATCTGGCTATCATAGAGTGCCGGCTCCATTAAAAACTGAATTTGCTATTTCCAGATAGCAGATAGCTCAAGGCTTACCAGGGCCAGCAGGCAAGACTCCAGATTCACATCTCCTTCTCTAGAACAACTCAAAGTATTCTGTCACTACATTATGTGATGATGCTCTGACAATCCTGAGGATGCCTCAGGATGCAGTTCAGATGGCCACTATTCATCACACAGACAGAGCTGGGTGAAGCTACTTTTGCCATGCAAAGTCACTAGACACATCTGATTAATGCAGAAATGTAAGCCAATCAATTATTTCTGAAATGAAACTGCCCCCTTTTGCTTATGAGGTATGAAATAGGTCATTTACGAAACTCGATGTCACAGAGACTCTTTAGGGAAGAAAGGATGGTAGTATAACTCAAGAGTTTTGATGTAGACTTTTGCTGTATGCTTCTGCTCAAAGTAGCAGAACATATTATTTTACATTTTACTATATATTTCATTGTAAATTATAAGACATGAATCCTAGATGTACTTGTGTGAACAGTTCTTCAGGCAGTCTTTGGAAGTGTGAATTACTGGAATGCATGTCCACCTTTTTTTGCATAGTTAATACAATTAACATTAATTGTACTGAAATATTACTTATAATTATTCTACTTGTTAGGCCCAGAGAAGGCTTTCCTTAAGATAAAAATATAATAATTATCAAAGACCTTTATATTTTTACAGTATCTAATTATAAGCAAGGAATTTGGGGTAATACTGGTTCTACTTCCTCCCCTTTTCTGCTCACATACATCTGTTGTCCGCTACCTAACTATTCACACATGTTAAATCATTCTTCTATGTTTTATCCAACAATTCTCTATAGCAATACTTCATTTACCCAGACCTTATTAAGAATAACCAGCTGTTGCTAAGAGTTCTCAAGATAAGTACAATTCATTCCTAAAATACCAATGTTTTCAAATAGGATATATACGTCTCTACAACATCTGTTTTTTGATATAAATTAATCCCAATTATTTTACTCCAGGACTACTAAAATGTATTGGGGGACCTGGGTTTTGAGGTTCTAAATTAAGTGGCCTTAGGCAGCTGCACATTTAGAGTTCCTTGTTAATGCCCTTTAGGTTTTACAGCCTAGCCTTGCTTTCATTTGGTTTGCTGTCACTTTTTGCTGGAGCTCTGAATTCTTGAAGCAATAACCACCTTTTTTAAACTGCTGTTGCAGTTGGCTGTGGTTTGGGCAGCCAGCCATCTCTGTTTGTGAAACCTGATTTAAACAAAAGAATAGACTGTTGGTGACAGGGACAATGGGGGTGGGAGTTAAAGAGTCATTTGAACAATTGGGTCCAGTTGGCTTTCTTGCAAAGTCTTAAGCAATGTTTTTAGATTGTCCTGATTGCCGCATAAAAGATTGCTGGCTGAGTGAAACACTTATGTCTGTTTTCTTTCTACTCATGGGCAAACTTATTAAGTGGGTCCACCATAGCTGTAGTTTACACACTACAATTTGTTTACAGTTCAGCTGACATGTCTATGTATGTATAAAGATAATTAGAGTAACTGTATTCACCTAAAGAAGAAAAAGCCCACTTCACCAACATGAGGCTATACATTTCTTCTCAAGGGATTTATGTCTATATTATTAATATAATAAGCTACTAAAGAGAAATGAGAAGTTCTTTTTACAAAATATAGACATTGTAATAGTGACAAGTTGTTAAAGACTCATTTTTAATAGTAGAATAGATATTAAATTTACTCAGATTAACTGTGCTGAGGAACTTACTCAACTTTGCAAATGTTAAAACTGCTACAGTTCTAAACAGAATCTGTTAACTTTTTCCTTCCAAACATTTTCACTTTTTATAAGTTTTTTACACTGGCAGATTATGAGTATCTGTGATAAGCTAATAAACCTAGATTTTGTCCTGCACATACAACTTGCAAAATCTAACAAGAAAAAAGAAAAAGATACATCTTTTATATGCGTAATAATATTTTCTTAAGGCCAAGGATATGCCATACACGACAATTTGTCTGGCTTTAATACAAATGTTCTAATTATAGCTTACACTAATTTACCTGTGACTTATCCAAAGGGAACACTCAAACTCAGGCTGACATTCTAGAATCTAAAAGGTCTCTGACCTTGTAACCTTCTCTGGTGGTCATTGTGGTATGTTTTCAGAAAATACAAGCTATGTTTTTTACTTATTAAAATAACAGAACTGCATATAATACAATCAGTTTGCCAGCTATTTTAGGTTAACTTTATCTATTCCCTTTTATTAGGGCAGATCAATAGGAATTACCTTTGGTTAAGTCTATTTGTCATAAAGCCTTTTTATATAAGTCCTTTTAATTTTTTTAAAGTTATAAGAATTCCTGCAAACAACTTTTTAAAAATTCCCTTGGAACTTGAGACAACAGTCCCAAGTGAAATTTTCCAGTCTCAAGCAACATTTTTTAGTGTAATAAATAAAGTATTTCCTTCATTTTGGGTGCACACTTTGCTTGAAGCTTTATTTGCTTTTTGCAACAGCATTTAAGAGAAACCCAACTGACCATTTACAACCTAAACAATGGCTTCAGGGTATGATTAAGAAATGCACCTGGCCTCACTCAAACAACACGTTTGCTTAACCTGGTGACTTTCCTGTGTCTGGGGTCAGTCAGGAGCAATCTTTGTTGGGGAGGAGGAAAGACTAAATATAACCAACTCACTGAGAACAAAACAGTTGTACAACTGCCCTTTGTAATTACAACTGTTTTAACAGGTTCCACTAGGCAAGGCTGTCGTTTAAGTGACCACTATAATTTGGGATGAAATCCCAGGAAATTATGCCAGCATTACAACAAGAGTTTCATTGCTGCGTTTGCTCAGCATAACTAACCCACTGAAATGCTGAGTGCTCCTCCTTTGGCATAAATGTAGGTCAAGGCGAAAATTAACACTAAAAAGAATTTAGCCAGAGAAGAAAAGCGTATTGGAACATTTATCTCTAGCAACAAGCCATAGCTTATTTTACTTTTGCATCTTTTTATTACGGAAATTTGTAATCATATATAAAAATATACAAAGGAACGGACCCCACAAACCTATCCCTCAGTTTCAATGACACCAACACATGCTCCATCTTCCTTTACTATACTCTCTGCACTCCCCTCTTTGAATTTTTTTGAAGGAAAACCCCAGACAGCTTATATTTTATTTTACTTACATAAAATTTGACTTATAATGTATGTGTATATTCTTTTAAAGTTTACTCCAGAAATCTCATTGAGTATGAATTGTTTAAACCAATTTTAGCTACAGTTTGTAAAACTTTTTACACTCAGACCTATCTGCCTAGAAAACTAATTTGCTGGAGTATAAGTGGATGATTAAAATAACAAAATAACTTAAAACATAACCCTGTATTATTTGATTATGGAGAGGGAGGTTAGTATTCTAAACTCCAGGACACAGTGCCTATTACTTTATCCCTGTGTATTAATCTTTTGCACATTCCAATCAGTAAGAGACAAAACTGAAAGTAACTTGGTTAGATTTGCCTTAGATGTAGTTTAGAAAAATGGGAGGAGGATACTAAGGGTCCAGGAACTGCCTAGAAAATCTTCCCCTTTCCTTCACTATGCATATGCAGAATAAAACAGAAAGCCAATGGACCAAACCTTAGGAGCTTCAAAAATCACTCATCAAGCAGAGTAGCTACTTACAATAATTTATTACTCATCTTAAAGCAAAGATCAAAAGGAACTCCATCTAGCATTTATATTCAATTCTTCATTGCCTAATGACTAATTTGTAGGGGAATAAAATCTTCACAAGAGAAGCCAAAGTAATCTGAGGTGACTTTGATACAATGCCATGAGGATGTGGAGAGGAAGCTGGTAGGAGGTGCAAATGGCTAGGTTCCATTAAGAACTCTAATAAAAGAATAATGGAATTTCCCTTGACTTGTGAATTTTAAAATTTGTTAGAAGTGAGCAAATTTCAACAAGCCAGGCAAAACCTTTGATTTGTCATAGTTTTTTTTGTTGTTAGCTTTAGCCACTACTGCACTTATGTTAATTACATTGCTTCATCTAAGAAAAATATAATATTCCCACAGAAATCTGGCCAGTCTCATTCCTTTTCCTGCATGCTACTTATCAGCATGCACCTTCCCTCAGCATTGTGGGACACTCCTGGCTCTCTCAATCTCTTTCTAATTCTTCTATTCTGCAAAGTGAGTGATTTAGCTTGAAAAACTAACTTGAAATAATTTTTAGTGCAGTATTTCATGTCACATGGAACATAAATGATCACATGGAGAATAAATAACTCTTTACAAATCTTTCGGTGATTCAGTCAATTGGTTATCTTAAAAACACTAGAAACTATTCAAATTCTGTAACTTCCATGAACAACTGGCACCATTTCCCCCTTGAGTCGAGACAGCTCTGTATTCTAAGCTGAGGAAAGTAGTTTTCGCACTAGTTATTTTGGCTAGTTAAAAAATCCCCACCACATGTCTGCCTATAAATTCACAGATAAAGATTTAAGTTTATATTAGCATTTCAACTGTGCGAATTTTTTGTTTGCTTCTGAAATCACTTCAAATTAACAGATATATTGGAACCTCATGTTTCATAGAAATTTTACATAAGTTTCAGAAATCTTGAAATCTATTTTCCCATGAAGATGTGGAAATGTTAAGTATTTCTTAAATGGCTCTAAACATGTGTTTCTTTTTATAGAAGCATTACATATCTATGGTGAAATATCTACAAGTGAAGATAGGCCTGAGAATTTTTCAAATATGGGTGATGGAGAATTTTGGATATAAAATAAAACAAGGATGGCTGAGTTTTTACAAGGCAGTAGAATGGGCCCACAGGAGCTATTATACTGTCTTCTGTTTAGTAAAACCCTTCCTAGTTAATACTTCAGATACAATGCTATGTATTGTTTTCTTTAAGGATTATTTATTCAGCAAAATAACTATTAGTGCAAAATAATGAAGATGTGCAGTCAACGTTTCAACTGTGCTTACCAATCCAAAAAAACCAGTTTACTAATTACAGTGTTTGAAAAGAAAAAACAAAAGCAATTCAAAACAACACAACAATTACCTCTAAGTCTCGAGCTTTTAGTAACAATATGTAACCTTTTTTTGGAGGTACTAGGGATAGAACATATGGGCTCACACATATTAACTAGGCCAGAGTTCTGCCCCATAGCTAAAACCTGAGCCCTCCAAAATTACATTTTAATGTAAATAAAATATAACCACTTTAGTTAAGTACAAATTTTCTGTTTTTGAGGGTTGAAAATTAAAACTGAAATATAAGTTAATTGATAAATGTACTTCAAAATCATCACATATTGATTAAAATTGCTACATATGCAGGACATTAGTTTAGAAGGCATCTAACTAAATACTAGGCCTAGGAGGTTTTGTAATGAAAACACTAATCATCATCATAAACTGTTAAGATCCAATATATGAATAAAACACTTCTCTTACCTTGTGATCATATGGATTGTAAGAATGAAATATCTGAGACAGATCTTTTGTCCTTTGCTTTTTCTGTGGAAGAAAAACACAAACATTTGAGTTGATAGCTGGTATGTAGCCAAAAACTACAATGCATGTCTAAATCTAAAAACTGATTACAGTAAAAGACACACTGTCATTAATCCCCCTCAAAATACTCACTTCAAATACACTTACAATCAAACATAGGCATAATAAAAATACGGTGAATGTTGCTACTAAGTGCCATCTGACAGAAAAGCAGGCTTGTAAAAATATTACAATGTGTTTTCACTATCTTATTTACCAAATCTGGCACTGTGTGGCTTCTGGATCTTTGCCAAAGACGAAATGACCATGAAGGTAAATGTTTTGAATCAATTCAGGACACTGGGGTAGTCAAAATAGCACAACTAAAGACATTCAGGAAAGAGGACTTCCAGAAGTGCTTCAGAAAGTGGCAAGAATGTTGAGACAAATGTATTCAAAACAAAAAGGAGGAGTACAGTGGTACCTTGGTTCACAGATGCTTCTGTTTACAAATAATTTGGTTGACAAACAGAAGCATTTAGGACAATTTTGGTTTTGTCTGTCAATTCTTCACTGGATAACAGGACCAAGACCATGCTTCCCACACAAACACAAATGTCTGCCATTTTTTCCAAAATTGTAGAACAAATTAAGTTTGTGAACGGAGGTACCACTGCAGCTTAATGGGCGTGTGTGTGAATGATAATATGACTTTTACTATAGTTAAACTGTTTAATATTCACCAACTTTTTGTATATCAGTCTATAGAGAGATACATTTATTAATTCTCCCTTTGGGTGGGCTGAGAGTATGGTTGAGTGCAAATAAACAATAAAGTCACTGGTGGTTTTGCAGGTCATTGTCATAACACAGCCAGGCAACTTCTTAGAAGGTTTTATAATGAAAACTATGTAGCATCAAAACTCTATTTCAAAATGTATAGCTCAGACACTAAAATGAAGAGACTCAGTACACATTTAGGGCCTTTTCAGTATTACTGTTATACCAGTTGCTGTTACTCAGAGCTGACACTGACAAGCATATATATTTATGCAAACCCTTTGAACTCCTGGGCACAGCTGGTTTGAGCCTGCAGCTGGGAGGACACCTTTGTTCTGTCACTGCTACATGTCCTATGTGCTTTGCATGATGTGTTTTGCACCCAGTAGGTGCTCAGAGAATAGTAGTTGAATGAGTGGCTTGTTTTCTACCCACTGTGGTCTGTCCCCTTCCCAATTCCGTGTATGGTTCCAAAGCCTCTAGGCACACACATGCATACAACTGAGTATTATTTGAAAAGAAAGTTATTATTCTGAGACAAATGCAAAGCGCCTGATTCCCCCAGCTTTTTTCCTATGACAGGAGGGGCACTGCTTGACAAAGGGTTGCCATTACCCCCATCTCTGCTTCTTTTGCTCTGGCTGTCCCCTCATCCAAGGTTGCTTCATGGCTGCTCTCTGGGATATTCCGACAGGAGGCATAGCTCAGCCATAGCTGTGCACACTTCTCACACTCTGGCAGCTCCAGAAGCTGCTACCTCTTTAAAGGAATGATGGGAACCAATTCGTAATGGGTCAGAAATCGGAGAGGGATCCAGGTCCATCATAACATCTCTGAACACCCCAAACCCTAATAAGCTGTGATGAACACTTAGCCCTGGTTTCAGTTCTGCCATTTTTCATGAAAACTTAATAGCTTTCAATCAACAGCTGGCTTCTCTCTGATATTTGTTTGAACCAGTGTTGCCATAACAGCTGGGGCTATCTTGGACACCTGGAATCTGCATGGACCAAAATCACAGGCCTGCACTTGGATCAATCAAGCAGGCTTGTATTTGAATACAGTTCTCAGATAGCATGGGCTTGGATGATACTCTAAATTGACTCAGGATTCTTAGAGAGGCCCTCTGAAAGATCAATAAATACTAGGAGCTATTATTCTTGAAGAGCTCCAGAGACCAACAACCAATGAAGATCAGCAAAGGAGAGCAGCACCCTTCAGAGTTGACTGATGGTATGTAGAATAAGTCAGTGTTGAACTGCAGATGTGACCAATGGTGTCCAGCATGAAACTAGAGTCCACTGGTGGTTTTAGGGATGCTAGCAGAGCTGCATGTCACTAAGTCCTGACTTTTGTCTGAATCAATGAAAGGCTCCCTTAATGGAAGGGAGACAATTCTATATACATTGTTTGAAAATTTACTTTTTGCTACTTTATATTTCATCCTTGCCAAACTTCATGCTTGTGTAAACAGATCTGTAAGTCTTTACTAAGAGTTTTCAAATCTAAAAAGTTTAGAAATCCCAACTTCTTTTATGATTCATTTTGATTTTTTAATATAATGATAGCCTTTGCATAAATATCCTTGCCAGCTTCAGAGTTTACATTGCTTTAAAAGATAAATCATGGAAATACAGGTACAGGATCAAATAGTCAGTACGTTCATTAACTCAAAAGATGGACACTATTCCAATCTGCCCTCTCGCCCAGCAAGAACGGGAGAAGGAATTGCAGCATAAATTGTAAATTCTTAGGAAATTTCTCTTCCATTTAAAGGTTAGAACATTTCTAAATTTACAGAACAGATGAAACATTTTTAATACAGATAAAGAACATTTTCTCAGCTGCTGATTATAGAATTTATTTATTACAGTTATTTCTTGCACAGGATTAGCCTATTACTTCATCTTAAAATTCTATCACGCAAATGGCCGGTTTGTTCTTAACATTATTCTTGTCTTTGTTTTGGAACTACTGGGCTTCTTCAGTCTTCACTAGTAAGTGAATCTTTGCCTAGTATCCATGTGGCCCAAGGGAGCACACCTTACCCACTCCAATGTCCTTAAGGATATGTCCATCATTTTCTCCCCAATGCCAGAGATCTGACAGGATCCCCTGCCTCAGGCTTATATGATATTCTGTACCTGCTTAGCTAGGCAGTTGGATTTGATGATAATTAGGAGCCCATATTAAAGTTACCTGTATACAATTGCAGTGTTTTTCGATGACCAATTTCTCTATTTTAGAACTATCTTGGGGTCACAATCCCATTGAAAGTCTATAAAATCTTAGTCCTGCTACCACATCATCCTTTCCTGTGGTTCAGCTGAAATTCCTACCTCTTCTGTTCTCTTGTGAGTGGTGCTTCTGACCATCTAAATCTAAAATAACTTAACTCTGCTTTTCCCTGGAGAGCAGAGATGCATCTTTAAAATGACTGGAAATAGTTTCCTTGGCTAATGAAACTTTAGTCTTGTAAACCTTGGATTCTGTTTTGAATAAGTCATTTGACCATCAAAATTTTCATTAGCTTATAATTATCTCTTTCCTTTCCCTACTCCCACTGAGTTGGCTTACACTTCAATCAGAAGAAAAATGATGAATGCTAACATTTCCTTTTGTAGGAGACTTGATATAACACACTGGAGAAATTTTTTTCAGAAAGGAATATATGCTAGAGAAGATGAAATTTTAGGCAGCAAATCAATATTCAACTTAGGAAGTGTCCCAAGCATTCATCAATTTCAGAAATGGTTGAACTATGAGCTTGAATTGGCAGATAAATAAGGAATGCTCAGAACTTGCTTTGTATGAATTTTGTAGGTAGGTTTTGACTTTATGTCTCTATTTTGACAGCTAAACTTTATGTATATATATTTTTTTAGTTTTCTGTTCTCTTTTTTCCCTTTCTTTGCTTTATTTCTCTCTTTCTGAGATTGAACACAGGACCTCGCATATAATAGGCATGTGTTCTACCCACAAATTGATACCCCCAGCACTATATATGCCTTTTCTAAGAAGCTACTTCTGATAATTTTGGGAGGGAAGGATGTGAGGTATAAGTAAATATGCAGATTAGACCCCAATGAAGCCTGATGGAAACCAAAGCCCTTTTCTGAAAACAAATTTGTTATATACAAATACAGGGAAGTCTTTGCTATGAAGGCTATATATATCTATTCAGTTTTCTGAAAATTATTGCAACTTCCTCTGAAGTTAGTTTAGAGGCCCAGTGGTATATCTTCTGCAATCTAGAACAAGGGCTGGCAAATTATTACTGATCTAGGCCAATTCCTATTTTTGTAAATAAAGTATTATTAAAACACAGCTATATTCATTCAATTATGTTATTATTTGACTGTTTTCTTGTTATGGCAGCAGCTCTGAAAAGTTACAACAGAGACCATATGGCCTTCAAACATTATTCAAACACTACATTACCATCTGCTCCTATCCCCCTTTTTATATAAAATACAGTTACCCCTAACCTATACCTCTAGACTCTGTATCTTTGACCTTATCTACTTGGGCAAATAGTTCTTTAACCTAAAATTAAATGAACAATTAGCTATCCAGCAAAGTCCCTGATCCTTCTACTTGCTCAGTGAAGATAGCTGAACCATAACTTATATCTTGACATAGCAGGATGGTCATACAAGACATGAGAATAATTGCTGTGTTTCCAAGATTTTTACTTTCAGTACATTCTATGAACACATACATATAATATTGCAAGTTGGTTTCCAGGCCATTTGAAATAAATATCATCTTTCATAGCCTTATAGATTCACTCTGTAGCTGCTGACCATAGAACCTCTGAGAAGAGATCCTTTAGTAAATCCTAAAACTAAAGTCATGTAGAAGAGTTCAGGTAACAGAAACTAAGACAAGACCATTAGTACTGGTAAACCAGCTTTTCATGCAGGCCGCGTTACAGCTACTACTCTGTAAAACATGTTGAGCTTTGCTATCAGCAGTTTTAACTGAAACCAAAGCTGAGCCAAAAATGGAATAATTAGGTATGTTCCTATTGCATCATAATGTATGTCTAAATTGTCTCCCACTTTTCAGCCTGTTAAAACAAACATCTCAGTCAAGCAACTGCCTGTTAATTCTCCAAGTGTTTAAAAAGTAAACACGTTAAACAAGTTGTGTGATGAACTTGGAATGAAGGTGGTCAAAATACAGTGAGTGTGGCAAGCACTTCTCCCAGAATCATAAAAGGTACCTTCAAGTCACCGTCCTCATTAACCCTGAGGCACAGATGATAGAGATGAGAGGGTATTTTAGAAAGTGCATGCTGAGTCTTGCAGTCTCTGTGGGCTGCAGTAGGGTTTGCAGGTGAGGTAGGACATAAATTTGATAAATTTGATAAATCCTGGATTCCTGAGAAGCTGAACATCTGCAATCTCCATCCTACCATGCCTGACAAATTGCTTTTATATTCCCCTCTCCAAGGATTGTAAATGCTGAAGACCACTTTTCCTCACACTTATGTGCAAATTCCCTTTCAGACAGAACCAAACAAAACCAAGGCCCTAAGGGACCTTTCTATCAAAGGTTTTGGACATTTCTGTCAAAGGTTTAGGACACAGCTTAGACCTGACAGAGGCGCTCCACATGAGACAGAATCTGCCTGTGAACATGAGGTTACACAATCAGCTGAATTAGCAACTCCACCAACCCTACTTCTTTCAATTCCCAAATTTAGTGCTTTTTGTGCCTTTTTCTAAATGTAGATTACAGCTTCACCAAATAAAGTACAGTTCCTGTTAGGTAAAACAATGGATTTCATTTCTACATGTAGATTGTGAAAAATGGTAACACCTACAAGCTTTTTAAATGTTTGAAACATTTCAAGTATTTTATAAAAATATGCAAATGCAAGCTGGGTGTGGTGGCTCATGCCTGTAATCCCAGCACTCAGGAGGCTGAGGCAGGAGGATTGTTGCAAGTTCAAGACAAGCCTAGGCTACAAAGTGAGCCTGAAGAGAGACCCTGTCTCAAAAAAAAAAAAAAAAAAAAAAAGCAAATGCTCATCATACTGTATTCTGTGGTGAGAAGTCAAATGAGCAGGCTGGAGTTATAATACCTGGATTTTTTTCCTGGCTAGTGAGGCTAAGAAATGGTTACTTGGACAACTGGCAGGTAGCGGCAGAAAGTTAAGAGGCAAAGGTAAGTGGCTAAGACATTCTGATCTGGACAATCGGGTCCTCAACGGCTGAGCTCTGTGTCATGCAGGGCCACTTGAGGCAACAAGACAATGATGGCCTGGTGGAGACTGAGAGCGTCATGCTCTAAAAGCTTTCCAAAGAGACTGGAGTTAAATCCCAGATAATGAAGAAAAGACTAGTGTGTTACTACATACTAGGGACATTCAGAGAATCTTATGCTAAGACAAAAGGGCTGAAATAGCCAACAGGTTCAAGATACAATCAAATGAGAGCTAGAGGCAAAGGGATCATTGGTGAAGGACTGGCAAGGACCTAGAAGAGTCACAGTAAGGACAAGAGCTTAGCAAAAACCTGTGAGGGACACTGAAGTCAGGGGAAAGAAATGAGGTAGCCAGGAAATCTTCCTAGGTAAGTGAAAGGGTGAGCTGCCAAGGTAAGACCTTGGGGCCTTAAAGTACACTTCCAGCAAGGGCAGATTCCACTGTCAGAATGTGAGCCCAGGAAACTGAAGGAAAATACTGCTTAGTAGAGAGTTCCATTTTTGATAAGAATAGGAATGGAAGAGTTGAGGCCATAGACAGATTATGCCATTTGCCAACTCTAAGGAAACAGGCTAATTACAGGCACATGGGGACAGAGGAAAGAAAGGAGCTTTGCTGAATTTTTTTAAAAAGGCTTGATGATTAGAACACATGATGTGAGAAATGTAGCAATAAATGATCAAACATCTACTCCAGGAAGATGAATGGTGTTAGATATAGTGCCCCACATGAAACCAGGGCAAGCTGAGAATGTTGGCTGGATGTGAGAAACAATTAAGATGTAAGACAGACAGCATGTGGTGATTGATTAGATAAGAGGACATGAGGGGCAGGAACAGAGGAGGACTCCAAGATTTGGGGCTCAGTGAAGGTAGAGGAAAGAAGTCTTTGACCGATATAAGAATCTAGACAGAGAAGCAGGTATGGGTATTGGGAGGGAGGAGAAGGGAATGCAGGTCTGAATATTACGAGTTTGAGAAGGCTGGGAGACATCCGGAGAGACAGTAAAAAATGAAGTTAGATGTAAAGGTATTTAAGGGACAGTACTCAGAAGGGAGACGGGCACCACAGATGCAGGAGTCATGAGTAGACTGGTGTAATTTAGGGCAGGTCAGGGATGCAAGCACATAGGGAGTACACAGAGGAAGGGAGGAGAGAAGATGAAGGGAGAAGATTGAGGCTAAAATCCTGGCAAATAATAGCTCTCTGACCTTGGGCAAGGTACCTGCTCTGAAGTTTTAGAAAGTGAGGGAAATGGATTAGGCCTGCAGTTCTCAACTCTTGTTGAAGTTTATAATGATAAGGGAACCTTCAAAGTACACCAGTGCTCCTGCCCCTAGTGCCTCTGATTTAATTGGTCCTGTGGGATCCTGACAATTGCTCAGGTGTTTCCAACATGTTGGCCAAAGTTGAGAACCAACCACTAGCTGAGGTGATCCATGAGATGTCTTCAACTATTAACCTCTATGCTGCTAGATCGGCTCCCCATTGTCTTTCAGCTCTTGCTATTCTGTGTTCTGAATTCTATCAGGTACTTTCATTCTTAACCTCTGTGTTATGCCTGCAGCTTTGCCTTATTTCCAGACCTCTTCCTTTACTTAAAAAGAGACTATATGCAGGAATCCCTCTGGGGCATACTGAGGCTCTGGCTGTGGAACAGGCTGCTGTTCTGTATCCAGTTCCCTACTAAGTAAGTTTTATGAAAAACAAATGGAAAACCAATCGAATACATGTGAACCTTTACTTTACAACATATGAAACACTGGAAAATTAAAAGCACTTGACAACACCAGCATTCAACTGCACTCTTTGTCTTCTACTGTATATATATATTGTCCCTAAGAAGGCAATCCATATTCAAGATTAACGAAAGAAAGAAAAAAGGTCCTTGGAATTGAAATGATGAACCTCCAAATTTAGAAATAAACTGGAAAGTCAATTATGTGAAATATGGCCAGTGATCAAAAATATCCCAATCATTTGCAAATGGAAAGAAGACCAAGAAGAGATAGAGGAAGGAAAGGAGGGTACATAGAAAGAATTAACCTATTTATGCTAAAAACTGCATTTTTTTGAAGTTTTGCATGAACTTCATATGTTACCTAAAAAAATTCTAGGAAAAAGAATGTGAACAGAAAAGAACTGTTCTGTTGTTGGAGGTGTTCCAAAAACGGAACATTAGGCATTGAAGGATTAAGACTTGTTATATAGATGGACCAATGCTCCATGATGAACACAGTCTATGTACTATAAAAATGTACTAATAAAAAGGTACAAAAAACGAATACCCCAAAATATAGAGAAAAAGGCAGTCTCTGAAATTTTAATCTGTCCCTCTTGCTGCCTCCCCTTCCCCTCTCTTTCTTATCTTCTTATTCCTTTCCCTCTTCTTTTTGTTTTGGGGCTGGGGACTGAATTCAGGGCCATGCACCAGAAGAACAAGTGCTCCACCACTGAGTTCCACTCTCAGCCCCTCTGCTTTTCCTAAGGCACACCTAATAAGAACTTCCTTGATCTAGGGTAATAACTCTTCTGCAATGGTAGAGGAAAACCACTCTACCTCATATGTTTTTTCTCCCCATTGCCTCTACTAAGATCTGCAAAATAACTGAGATGACCACAAACACTGACTGCTTCTGAATTCCTTTCTCTCCATCTAGTTACAGAAAATTCAAGAACTGTCACATTCCTTAGATTCTCACATCTCCACCCTGGTGATAGTGGTGGTGGGAGACATGGTATAATTTTTTTTTAGGCAACAGCGAAACAGTAGACATCTAAGAGGAGAAGTTAAAAAGTAGGTGAGTGAATCTGTTTGACCCACTGTAAAAGTATTCAAATGTAATTAGGAGCTGATTTTAAAGCACAATAGATGCCAGTGAGAAACATTTTTTCTTGAGACTTATAATTTCTAAAATAGCCTTAGTGGAAGGAAGTTACTAGAATCAGTTTTTCTGTTCACAAAGGGGGTGGGGTATGTCACAGGGGCCATTTACTGTGTCAGGACCTGAACAAGATCACAAATGCAAATAGGGAAACTTGCATAAATGTAGTGATATCTGATAAAATGCAAGAAGCGTTACTTCTATCAATCTTACCTTATTTTCTGAAGAGAACATACATCATTCTTTGGCCACAAAGACATGGCAGGCACAAGGAGACTTAATTCACTTTATTAATAGCTGTGCCAAAATGAGCAGCTCTTACAAGCAACAGGACGAAAACTGCTTCAAACTAAGCCAAAATCCCTGCAAAGCAAAAGGACTAAGTCAAAGGGCACCTAGTACTACACACCGCACAACAATTCATTCAAATGGCTTTTGTGCAGTTAACTTTTGGGGGCTCAAAACTAACAGGCAGGAACATGAGTTGCTATAAATATCAATTCAGTATCACTAATCTCCACCCTGCCATTCAGACTAACCACAAAAGAAAGTAAGCTTTACCTCTTATCTAGATTATTAGAATAATGTTTTCTTTCCTGGACTACTTGGGCCCACTCTTCACATTCCAAATCAAGGGTTGGCAAAATACGGTCTGTGGTCCAAAAACTATTTGACTTCTAATTCTGTATACTCTATAATTTGTTTTATACTTTACAATGACTGGGGGGAAAAAATCAAAAGAATCAGAGCATTTCTGACAGGTGAAAATTATATGCAATTCAAATTCATACATAAAGTTTATTGAGACAGTCATTCTCATAACTTATCCCTTTTGTGCTCAAAGGCCAGAGCTGAGTGGCTGCCACAGAAGCCACAAGGCTTGTAAAGCTGAAACTATTTAGCATCTGGCCCCTTTCTATACTCTGCCAGCTTTGGCTCTGAATCATTACTTCGCAATCCTGGCTGCAAACTGTTATAACCTGGATACTGAAGTAATACTTATGTCTGGGTCTGATTTAATTGATCAGGGGTGCAGCCTGAGAGTTGGTATTTAAAATATCTCCCTAGCTGAAGCTAGCTTGACTCAAGGGTTTAGAATCATTGCTTAATCCACCATTTTCCTGAAGCCAGAGTGAGTTTTCAAGTATGTGGTCATCTAATGCCACTCTCCACTTTTAGAAACTTTCAAGGACCACAGAACCAAGTTTCAAGTATTATATTAAAGCTTCTCCCATCTTTGACACTAACACCAAAAACAACATTTTGCTCTTGATAGATCTTCCAACTTCCTGACCCTGCATCTTACAGAAGTTATTCCCTCTGCCAGGAATGTCACTGCCACTATCTCCGTATTCTATATTCATTACAAAAAGCCCAAGTTGAACACCCTCCCATTCCATTCTTTATCTTCCCAAATAGAAATAATGTTCTAAGCCATGATCTCCCATAAATCTTTTACCTACATTCATTGTATCAACTCTTCATTGAAGAGAGAAACAGAGTCGTGTTCCTTGGGATAGCACTCCTTCCTTTTCTAACACTATGAAAGTGTCATGCAAATGGAAGATGTCAAATAAATGCTGCCCATCTCCTTAATCTCACCAGTTTGGATTTGCCTTACTAAGCCTTCAAATTCCTCAAACTACTCAGTACTTTTCCCTTTAAGATCTCAGTTTATTATACAACTGCAATCTATTCCTTGTTAGTAACGTCAGCTTGTCCACTCCTTCATCCTATATTTCCTTAGAGACTATCTCTCCACAGTGATCCAGTCGCTTGATCCTAAGAATCTGGGACTGTAGCCGTCTCAGTACTACTTGGTCACTCCTCTGTGTGAAGATACCCAGCTGCTGTTTCCATCCCTCTGAAGAGCCACCCAACCTCTTTTGCTGTCTTCCTTCTCACCAGGTATATCTGAAATCCACTCCTGGAACTCTAAAACCCAGGTGAATTTTCACTCCTCCTTCACATGCCCATCATGTGGCAGGTTCCATACCAGTGAGACAAAGCAAGTGGATTATAAGCTAATTGGGAGAAATAAACAAGTATTATACTTAATCAGTCACATAGTAAGTGCTGAAACATTTGCTAAATAAACTCTAAAAATTCTGAATATTAACATTTGGCATTAATATCAAGTGACTGTACTAATGGATGACCTGCTCATGATTCTTAAGTAGATTAGTAAATGAAATGAAATTTTCATGTTGGATAGAATTACTTTTGCAACTATAAATGGTACTTCAAGATGATAATTATAAGTATTGCAGCATTTGAAACGTATTTCTCATGAAATTTTTCCTGAATCAATTTATATTCTACGAACAAGATGTGTGTGTGTGTGTTTAGCACGTTTGTACCCTTGTAAAAATTGCTCCTTTTTTGATGACCAGTTATATATACAAAGGACAGGGGACAAGGGAATGACAGCAAATCAGTATCTTCTGTTGGGTAGAAAAATGTTAAGAGAGACAAAACCAATAGCCATATCATAATTTATCCTTATTTAAAAAAATAAGGAAATAAAACAATCAGTAAGGAAGATAGTCAGATGAATGCTTTGCTCCTCATATTTTAGATACTGAAAACCTCAGAGAACAAGAATAACTATTATGCCTCATGAAGGTCCTGCCGGCCCCTTGATAAAGCAAATAGAGTTTAATGTAATTCCCATCGAACTTCTTGCCCATATAATTTTAGTACTGGTTGAGCATCTCTAATCTGAAAATCTGACATTTTAGAGCTTGTAGGATTTTACATTTTTCAATTTAAATTCTCAATAGCAAAGTGTATTTAAATACTCCAAAACCCAAAAAAACTCCAAAAACCAAATTTCTTGTTCAAACCATTTCAGATTAAGGGAGATAATATTCGTAGATTAACTTACAGACACAAACATTACTCATACATGAAGATTTTAATTGCTATTTCTAAATTTTAAAACGTTTAACATATGACAACGTACCTGTTCTCTCAGTGATATTTCAGAAAGATTAGCAAGCTATAGTGTTAAGACTCTGAAGCTGTGCAATCTTCACAACCTAGCAGACATTGTGGGGCAACAAATGTGCTAAAGCACCATTTTCATCTTTAAATTTTATATATTTCTTGAAATTAAGGAGGATAGGGCAAGTGGTTTCAAGTTTTCTCACTTCCTTAATAATAATGTTTGACAGCTGTGAATTACTTTAGTATGCACTGTTTTCAATTAAGCAAGATGCAAAGCAAAGGAAATTAAGTTAGAGATGTATGTATGAGAGTAACATTTTGCAACTGGACAAAATCAGTGCACTGTAGGTTTAACTAATTAGCATCCTTGGAGTAGATTTCTATAGTATCGTTAAATATATCTTTTCTTTTTATTCAGAGCGCAATGGTAATGTGCTTTTCCAAATCTAACTCTCACAGAGGTTGAGCTTGGGAGCCTGATATAATGGGCACAGAATCCGGATTGGCATGCCTATTAACACTCAGAGACTTACACCAGCTTCCAGAGGCTGATCCATAGCACCTGGGGTGAGGGGTGGTGAAAAACAGAATGGAGAAAACCAAATTTCTCTGACCTACAGATAAACCTCTAGACAGTTTTAAAAACTGATCAAAACCAATGCATCTCTCATGTGACCTCAAATAAACCTTTGTGTCACCCCATTTGAGGAGAAGCCCAAAAACTGTTCTCTGCCAGTTATTGCTGAGTCTCCAGATAAGTCCACAATTCGTTTTTATTATGATTCCATGACTGGGACCTGGAAGGTCAGACATGACAATGTAGGTTTGATAACTCTCCTACTTTCTACATCTAATTTAGCACTTACTGTAAAAAAAAAAAATCATTTCTATGAGCAACACAGCCATCACTGGTATCTCTCCCTGCTGTATCACAGCAATAAGAGGAGTCTAAAATTCATTTCAGAGGTAGCTGGGCTTTTTGACCTATTTTCTCCTTAAGTACTATGTCAAAAAATAGGTTTATTTTTGTTCTATATATTAAATATACATATTTTCTTTTTTATCTTTGGCCTTTATGACAAAGGGATCTTTGATAACCAGCAGACAATTTAATATACAACTCAATCTTTTCTGTTCTCTTGTCTTTGTGTCAATTCAGAAATGTGTCCAATCTTTTTGTATGCTGCAGAATAAAGTTCTTACATACACAGCCAAGGAATGGAAATTCCTGAGGTTGGCTCTTTGCCAGGCAATACACTCAGCCACGGGCAGGTTGGGTGTAGGCATATATGTGGGGTGGGGCGGGAGTTTGGTGGTCCAGAGGCTGAGAAATCAGAGAAGGGCAAAGCAGGAATAAAACAGCTGAGCTTTTTCCTGTTCCTATCCATCTCCTCTAACAACTCTAATTACACGTAGTTCTCGTTATTTAACTCATTTCTCAGAAATTAGCCCATTTTCCCACAAGCAAGGAAGAAGATCCTTAGACAATGTAGGTTGCTATACTAAATGTCAGGCATGACATTACTCATTACTCTCAGTAATGCAGAGACAGGAGCAAGATGCTTCAACCAAGATCCCCATCATGGGCATCTGGGAGCTGGGCACTGCTACTGTGCATCCCCTCTACTGTCAGGATACCTTCGCCACCACCTGGCACCATCTCGAGGCCCCAGCACAGTGCCCTACTCACTCTGCGCTCCAGCCATCACATCCCTTCCCATCTCTCCTGTGCTGCCTCTCTTGCTTGTGTGCAGCTCTTCAGAGAGGTGCTCTGGAGTGAGACATGCTTGTCTTCTACTGCTTGAGTGTACACTTATGGCTTCTTTATAAAGGCAGTCCTAAAGAGGTCAATTGGCTTAATATACGTACATGCTCAGTGCAAAATGGCAAGAGTATCTCAGAAAAGCTCATTACTTATGATGATTTTAAAGTAATCATCCTTAAAGCAAGGATAATGTCTGATTCAAAACATTTTTTTAAACACAAGGTACATTAGAAGAGAAGGAAGTATCCTCATATCTTTCCTTCAGAAATTAAAAGACAGAATAAAACCATTTTTGACCTTTACATATAGCTGAAAATGTTTATCACTACACTCTCTTTTCCTTTTTGAGACAGGGTCTTTCTGTGCAGTTCAGGCTGGCCTTGAACTCTCTATGTAGCCCAGGTTGGCCTTTAACTTACGGTAATCATCCTGCCTCAGCCTCCCAAGTGAATGCTGGGATCACAGGCATGCACCACCATGCTTGGGCAAAGACTAAATTTTATGAATAAGTATTCACTGCTTCATTTGACAATTTGTGACTATTAGCTGCTTGCATTTCATAGGCAAATTAATTCCCTTCCCTTTACTCAGGTTACTGGCTTCTACAATCACTGAGAGTAATTGATCATAAGCTCCTTTATGTACTTTTTTTTGTACTGGGAATTGAACGCAGGGCCTTGAGCTTGCCAGGCAGGCACTGTACTGCTGAGCTTCATCCCTGGCCCTCTAAGGTTCAGGGATGTTGGCCAGTTGAAGGCCCTGGGTTCAATCTCCAGTACTGGAAGGAAAAAAAAAAAAAAAAAAAGCAAGCAAAGGGAAGCTGTATGCTCTTTATACCTGTTTTTCTTATTAACTCCAGCACCTTTCTAGTTCATTATAATCATGTGTACCTGTACTAGTCCACTTCCCATTGCTATAGTGAAATTCCTAAGACTACACAGTTTGTAATCATGGTGGCATCAACATCTCTGTGGTGAGGACCTCACAGAGGATGGTACCACAGTGGTGGAAGCATATCCCAGAGGAGGGATCACACTGTGAGACAGGAGGCCAGGTGGAGAGAGGGGCCACTCCTGTAACTTCCCACTAGGCCCTACTTTTTAGATTTTTTTCAGTGCTGGGGACTGAAATCAGGGCCTTGTGCATATCAGGCAAGTGCTTCACTGAACTAGATCCCCAGCCCCTAGGACCTACTTCTTAGGGTCCCATTTGCCTCAACACTGTCATACAGAGGCCCGGCCCCCAAAACACAAATCGTTGGGGGATATACTCCAACTGTCACCAACCCACAGCAGCATCTGACCTACAGTAACATACCAACCACAGCAGCATCTGAATTGGGTTGGAGAATTGCCTTGGTGTAGTCTTGTTGTGTATGTTGGTTGGTTTTAGCAACTCGGTTAATCTTAACCCTCCCTGAAGTATTTGTATAGTTTTTCAGTTGTTTTTTATTTTTTTTCTCCCAAAGTCAGTTTATACTGTCGAATTAAATTGAGTAAAAAGGGAAAAGAGATTGTTTCTCTAAAAAAGATTATTTAGAAATAGCAAGAGATGTGTTAGGGAAGAAGCTGAGGCAAGGGGAATTTTTTAAAAGAAAGCAAGCAGAGTCCCTATTAAGTTCATTTGAAATAAAGATTTCTGTCCACTTGTCCTAGTGGTTGGAGACAGCTCTTTGGTGTAGGCAGCAGTTGTCATCCTAAGTGTGGTCTGCAAGTGGCTCTTCTGGAATACTGTGGTTTCAAGGAATTCTTGGATAGTTTTTTATCTGCCTGAGGGCTCCTTCATGGCTTCTTGGCTTCATTTTTATTAGGGTTTGACACAAGTAACTTAATTTTGAGAAAGATTTTTACAACATGCATATAGCCTGAGAGTGAGCCAACTTGGCATGACTTCCCAGTTTCCCTGCTTTTTTTTTTTTTTAACAGTGACTACCTGCAATTCTCTCATTCTTCTGATATTTTCTTTTGTATTACCAAATAACATGTCTATAATGTCGGTCTTAATTTCTCAGGACTAGATGATACCTAGACTTCCCACATGAAAGATGAGACTTTTGTTGGCTCCCTGATTCAGTCCACTTACTTATGTATTTCCCACCTCTTCTTCCTATATATTTATATCACATACATGCTATTTAAAATTCAGCTATGTAATTACTGTGATTACACTTTCTTTCCTTTGCATTTTATTTTTCCTTAAATTAAAAGAAACTCGTTCTCCTCCTAAGTCTCCTCTAAGTTCTCTAAGTCACCTCTTAAGCCTTCACCATTCATCTAATCATTTGAAATTTTTAAAAAATTTCATTGTATGTATTTAAGTTATATATCATATTAGTAGATATATAGATAAAATTATTAATGCAGTGAACCAAGTGAACACATTCCTCATGCCTTACAATTATCCCCCTTCCCTTGGTGCGTGTATGGAAAGGGCAGCTAAAATCTCAATTAGCAAAAATTCCAGATAATAAAGCATTAATTAGAGTCCATTTGTTATACAAAGAATTTCCAGATTTGTTTATCCTACTGTCTTACTTTTCTCTAGTTGCTGAGACAAAATACCCGACACCTAAAATTAAGGAAGTATAAGTGTTTTAGTGCACAGTTTGTGGAGGTTTCAATCTGTAATCAGCTGGCTCCAAGGCAGGGGTGGTGGAAGTCTGGCACAGGGGCAGCAGTTCAAGGTGGCACAAGACAGCAAAAGCAGCAAGAGCAAAAAAGGGAGCAAAACAGGGGGTAAGACTCTTCTTTCTCCCTTACATTGTAAGCAGGCTACCACCTCCCTCATTCCTCCTCTTGCACAGACTCAGGATGTTTACTAAGCGAAGACCCTGGCCCTGCTGAGTCACTTAGTTAAGCTTCTAAACTTTTCAGTCCTCAAGGTGACACAATGTATCAGCTATCACCTACTGACAATTTTAATTCTGTGATTTATATTTCCCACTGTTCACTCACCTTTGATATCACTGCTTTATTATCTCTGTGCATTTGCCTTTTACTGTTTGCGTTTAAAATTCCATACAGAAGTCAGATCAATGATTTTCCTTCTGTGTCTGACTTATTGCATTCATCATAATATCCACAAGGTTCACCCATGTTGCTATGAATGGCAGGATCTCCTTTCTTAAGGCTTGAGGAGAAATCTTACACTGTATATGTACTCACTATATAGTTGTATTTTTTTTTTTTAACTATTTGCTGTATACAGACACTTAGATTGATCCCGTATCTTGGTTACTACATATAATGCTTCAGTGAAAAGGAAGTGATTTTTACAACAGAGTGATTTCACTTTTGGGGCTGTACAGTACTCAGAACAGGCACTGTCAGATCACGTGGTAGCTCTATTTTTAACTTTTTCAATAAATTCCATATTGATTTCCATGATGGTAGTACCAATTTAATTTCCACTAACAGTGTCAAACAATTTCCTTTTCTATGGTGTTTTTAATAACAGTCATTCTAACAGGTGTGAAGTGATATTTCATGGTGGTTCTGATTGCATTTCTCTACTGATTAGTAATGTGGAGCATTCTTTTCCTACATCTGTTGGCCATTTTTGTATCTTTTTTTAGAGAGAGGACCATTCAGGTCCTTTGTTCATTTTAAATACAAGACTATCTTATGCTTTGGATCTTAAATAATCCCACTCCCCACCAAAGCTTATGTATTGAAGGTTTGATCCCCAGTGCAGAGTGTTTGGAAGTGAAGTTTTTGGGAGACGATTGACCATGAAGGCTCTAGCTTATGAATGAATTCATTCTTTTAAGGACGCATAGATTAACAGCCTTTTGGGAGGCAGCCTTTTCCGGTGCAGGGCATGGTTGGAAGAAATAGAACTGGAATCATGCCCTTGAAGGGTATATTTTGTCCCAGGTCACATCCTTGCCGTCTTTGCTTCTTGGCCAATACAAGATGTGTAGCCTCTTCCACCACAGCTTAAGTCACTATGTTTCTGCATCGCCTCAGGTAGGCACAGAGCAACTGAGCCAATAACCATGGACCGAACCTCTGAAACTGTAAACCAAAATAAATTTCTCTTCCTTTAAGTTGATTTCTCTCAGGAATTTTGTCACAGTGATAGAACTGTAACATAGGTTGTTTTTTTGTTTTTTTTTTCTGTTACTGAGTTGCATGAGTTCTACATTTTAGATTTTAACCCTTTATCAGATACATGAGTTTTGTTTTTCTGTCCATTGGTTGCTTTTTAATTTTGTTAACTGTTTGTTGTACAAGAAAATTTTAGGTTACATATGGTACCAATTGTTTTTGCTTTTGTATTTATTCAATACAAGAATTGACTGGTTGAAATGAAACCCGCTCAAGCACTGATTGGGATAGTCAGTACTTAAACAAATGCACTGCCCAAGTGATGCCTGGAGTAAACTTTTAAGTGGCTAAGACTCTACTGCTGTGGAGAATGTCATTGGAATTTTGATAATTATGCTGAATCTGTATCTGATCATCTTGATTTTCTACATAGAATGGCACTTTTACTAATACTAACTTTTCTGACCTATGAACACTGGCTATTTTGTGTCTTCTTCACTTTCTTTCATCATTATTTTTTATAGTCTTCAATGTCCAAGTCTTTTTTTCCTTGTTATTTATATTTTTTGGTACTATCAAAAATGACACTTTTTTCTTGATTTCTTCTTTGGCTAAGGCATTATCTGTATTTTGCACTTGATTTTGTATTTTGCAACTTTAATGAATGCATTTATTATTTCTAACAGTATCTTTTGGGGGTTTCAGCTATTTTCTACATATAGGATCATGTCATCTGCAAGTAAAGGTAATTCTGCTTCTTCCTTTCTCACTTGTATGCTGTTATTGCTTCTTCTTGTCTGGTTTCTTTTATACTTCAGTACAATACTGAATAAAAGTGGTAAGGGTGAACATCCTATGTATGCAATTTTTCTCCATTAATCTTAATGTTAGCTGTGTCTTTTTTCATAATGGACTTTATTACATGGAAGACTTTCTTTTTATTCTTAAACTGCTTCCTAAGGAAACTCCTCAGCCCTTGCCAGGAAAGGAAGCATGACTGTTAGCATTCTAGCTTTTGAACAAAGACAGTAAACAGTTTCCATATACTGACTGAATTCTCCCCAACCTCAGCAATGCTCATTGCCCTTAAGTGTACAATGTTCTATATTCTCCTCAAAGAACAAGGCTTCAGTTTTCACTTGTGACAAGAAAGGGAATGTTATCTGGAAGCTGAGTGAGACATGGAGTAAAAAAAGAGAAAAGTACTTCTTAATTTTTAAAAATCTTTCTTATTTTAGTGCCCTCTTCTGCCTCATTTTCTCTCCCACAAATGCCACCTAATCCCTTGATCAGTTGAGTAATCTGTTATATAATCACCTCTTGGTATCTAAGGCATATTGGTTACAGAATGACAGATACCAAATTCATGCATGCTCAAGTTCCTTATAAAAAATGGTGTAGTATTTGCACAGAACCTACATACATCCTTTTTATACTTTAGCTCATCTGTAGATTACTTTGGTACCTAATACAAATATAAATGCTGTGTAAATATTTGCCACATATAAATGGAAATAATGACAAGAAAAGATAACTCTTCACATGTTTAGCACACACTCATTTTCCCCCCTTGATTTATATCCATAGATATCTTCAGATGAGCAACCAGTGGATACGGAGGGTCTAATGTGTAACAAGTGTGTTCTCAGTTTAGGTATGGCTTTTTCTTAGTCATGTTGGTATTTAAGGCTGTTCAGGCTGGTGAAATCAGTCACTGACTGTTTATCTGCTTTCTAGCTATCACAATTTTGTTGCTGCCATTTCTTTAATTTGGTGGGTTAATGATGTATACAATAAAAATCTGTAGTATAGTTTGGCAGGATTCACGAATGAAAGTAAGAGCTCTCTTTATTTTTCCTTTCCAAATCTGAAAGCAGACTTACACTCTGAAGAATTTTTAGTATACTTTAAAAAAAGACAGGTCCTTAGTTTGCCCATACATATATATAATTCATGAGTTTCTTTTCAAAATAATATGAAAAAAAAAAGAAATGATAATTTAACACTATATATCATGGACAGATTAAAGAAGAAGATTGGAATAAAACTAAAAATTCTGTTTTATGTATACTTTAAATATCTATATATTTTTTCATCTCTTTGTTCTAGAGATTATGGGAAGCAAAGAATCTCATAACCCATAAGTCAGTCTCCATCAGCAAAGGATATTTGACCTGTGGCATCACATTTTTGTGCTTGATTCCAGAACCAAGTGGAGCTTACATGGGAATTCTCCTTCTACTTTTTTGTATTAGTTTTTTTTTCCCCTAAAATATCAAGTTCAAAGCATCAAAAAGTAATCTGAAATGATGCCTTGTGATTTTACAGATAATAAAGACTGATGGAAAATATGTTTTACTCCAAAAATGTATAGTTGATGCTAAGTTCTATCTATGTAGACGAGTCCATGTCACAGTATTTCAAGAGAAATATTTTACTTATGACCTATGAATTTTTATCTAGAATTAAAGATTTGTCATCCATGAATTTACCTACCTTCTTCTAACTGACATATGTTTTTGATCTACACACTTGTTTTGAAGAAGAAAGTTCTACACATATTACCTGCCAAGTAAGTAAACAAGCATTTCGATGAAATAAATTTCGGCTTTTCTAACTTTAGTTTTCTCTCTCTGCTACTGCACACTAAATTTATACTTTCTTATTTTTAAAAATACAGGCTAAGGATGAAAAATTGTTACAAATAATTCAAAGATGTAAAACTAAAATGAAAAATAGAGTACATACTTGCAGCAGTTCAAGTGATCATAAAATTCAAAATGAAAACTAAACCCTTTAAGGCCTTAGTTTCCTTTCTTCTATGATCCTTGTTTAACACTTGAGAGTAAAGTCTTATACTCAAAAAACAAAAACAAACAAACAAAAACCCCACACACTGGAGAAACTTGTCAATAATCTAAAGCAATAAATCAGATCCAACATTAGTAGCTGGGTGTGGTGGTACACGCTTGTAATCCCAGCACTTGGAGGGCTGAGGCACAAGCACTGCTATGAGTTCCAGGTCAGCGTGGGCTACACAGTGTGTTCAAGGCTAGCCTGAACTACACAGCAAGACCTTGTCTCAAAAACAACAACAAAAATTTAACTTTACTAAGAGGCAAAAGTATATCCTATAACTCCTGCTGTGATAGTTTGAGGACAGGGCATTATTTTTATTCAGTTTAATAGGGCATGTAACCTGAACCTAATCATGAGGAAAACTGCCCAAACTGAGGCACATCCCATGAAATACCTGGCCAATAATCTTGAAAAATTTCAACACCATTAAGACTAAAGCATAGGAACCATCTAGAGGAGACCACAACAAAATGACAATTAAATGCAAGACAGGATCCTAGATTGAATGCAGTGTCAGAGAAACAACTGCTACAGACATTGTCGATACTGACAAAACTGGAATATGAGCTGTAGCTTAAAGTTCTGTATCAATCTTAAATTCCTGAATTTGATAACAAATATTATGCATAATGCAAGCACCTTCTTCTTAGGAAAGACATGCTAGTTTTTAACAGGTAAATGGACATGATGTCTGCAATCTGTTTTGAAAGTACTCATAGGAAAATATCTATGATTAGGTCTATTCTCTTTATAGAAAGAAACAACAAATGCAGCAAAGTATAAAAAACTGAGGAATCTTGGTAAAGGGTACACTGGAGGTGGTTTGTGCTGTTCTCAAACTGTCGTATAAGTCTAAAAGAATTTTGACAAGTTTAAAAAAGTCTAAGACATATATAAAAATCTTACCATAATAAAAAGATACAGAAAGCCAATACATTTTTTTTGGTCAAAATATTCTAACTTAATTTGAATTTTTGAAATGAATATTTCTTTTACGATTTGTAACACTGAAGAACAACAAGTCAGAAAGTTTAGAGTCTTAGTCTTTTCACCGAATAGTTATGGAACCCAGGGCAAATTTACTTAGCTTCAGAGCCTAGGAAATTGGTATGAAAGCAGACATGCTGCATAGTATAAAAAGTATTGCTTGAGACTAACACGAGAAAAACTACATTGAAATCATGGGCTATGTTTGCTTTAGCACACAGTAACATTCAAACACTGGGAATTTTTCCTCTCAAGCCCTCTAAATTCTTACCTTCTATGGCATTTCTCCGAAAGCACTTTACTTATCATAAATAGCAAAAATAAAACATCAAGACATTCATCTGAGATTCTAAAATCTCAGATGGGAAAGAATTAGTAGAGTATATTTTTTAAAAATCCATTTGAATGCTTGTCTCCTTGTATTTGATTAGTTTGTCCTTAATCATTAACTGTAAGGGGCAAGAGTTAGAAATGAGTCTCATGTTAGATTACCAAATACATTCTGTTGACCTCAATACATTTAAGGTGAACTCTAAAACTTGGAACTGTTACACTTACAAGTTTCTTGGAGGTGATAAGAATGGAGTTATTAATGAACCACCGTTACCATGGAAAAAAGAACAAAAAAAGACAGCATTGTGAGCTTCTTTAGAAGTTACTCTAAAAAGTCTATTCACTTCTAAAGTTAAAGTAATAAAAATGAGTTCAAATTGAATATTACGATTGTAATAAATCAAGTTCATATAAAAGGAATAAAAGAATTATGTAGATTCTTGTGATTTTTTTGAAACTTATATAAAACAAGGTATATAATAATCACTGGAAAAAAGTTAAGACTGAAATATAATAAAGGTGACTTTTTGAAGGATATAATTTATATTCTCCATATTTAATATAAATTCACTCAATCTTTTTAAACCTATTACCCACCACTACTCAACATCTGAAAGAAAAAAAACATAACTATATATCTTCTTCCTATTCCCTTGGTAATTACAAATTTATAAAAGAGAAAGGATAAAAATAAATGCCAAAAGGGAAGGAAAAAACTAAGCAAGAAATGATTGTATTTCTTCTATAGATTTTGTTTAATTTAAATGATTCAGATCACTGTCATTAAGGCAAAGGCTCTTATAATATAGATAATTCTTCATTATCCTAAAATTGGATTATTGTAGAAAACCTGAAATGCTGATTCTCAAGACCATTCTTGGATTCTCAAGTATAACTACCCCTCATTTCTTTTCCAGTGGATTACAATTATCAGAGGAGCCCTATGATTTTAGTATCAACAAAAATCTCTGTGGTTCCCCCCCCCATATCTTTATGATCCCCAACAGAAATTAATCCAACAAAAACATGGATCTATCCTAGATTTTGTCTACACTTGCACAGCCTCTCCTGTCCTCTGTGTCTGACAACACCACGCTGGTGGCCAATAGAATAGAAGAATTTGGTTCATCACAGCGACATCGAGAGTTAACAAAAAAACCATGGGCAGTGTTGTGCAGCAGGTAGGTAAGAGACAAGGTGCTGAGGGCAGAAAATCAGAGGTAGCCACATGGGTGTGCAGAGAAACTGCACAGCACTGTCTTCTCGTGGACCCTGGCTACAAATCTACTCTCGGTGAACCACATTTGTTCAGTCTCTGATAGCTCAGGTTTAAGACAATCGACAACTAAAGGGCTTGACACAACTGGCAAGGCAAGGGGGTTATCGCTGCTGGCAATCTAAGGCTTAGTTACAAATTTTTTATTATAACATTCTTCAAAGTTTCAAACATTATCACCCCCTTTCCTTAAGTTTTTCAGTGTGAGAGACATCAAGGATAAGAGGCCTTGGTCAACTTAAGAAGGACTGAGAAAAGGCACCGGCTAGAGCAAAAGATGAAAACAATTTGTGTTCCCCTAAGTTTTAAGTAATGTTCACAGGTCCTTTTAAAATGTTCTGGCCTACAAATATTTGCTTTGTGGGTGTGAAGTAAATGAAAAGCCACTTAAGTGACCTTCTGTACAGTGAGTTAATACTCTCTTGCTGACATGCAGCTCAGTCCAGGACCTAGAATTATTAAGTCCAAAAGAAGAATTTTTTTTTTAGAACAAACTGCAGAGACTCTATTTATTAGGTTATTTCCAAACCTGACTTACAAAAAAACTCCTAATTGTGCTTTCTGATTGCTGTGTTCGTTCTTTCCTTCATCTTCTCCAATGCACCTATGATGAGCACTCTAAAACAACCACAAGAGTGCTACTATCTAGTAGTTTCCTGCTGCCCTTGGGTCAGCTGAAGTTATTTCACCTAGCTTATAAAGCCCTCTAATTGGAAGCCCTGCCTAGAAGGGCCTGACTCTTTCCACCAAAAAGAAGAAACACTAACACACGTGATTGCTCCCAAGAGAATGAACTTTATGCCCATTAAATGTCCCAAGCTTTCTTTAGGCCTAAGTCTCTTCCCATGACACTCCCTACAAATGGGAAACCTCTGTCCTCTCTCACACAGACACCCTCCACTTCTCACAGTCCATAGCATCTCAGCCTTCGGAATTCAATTTCACAGCATTTGTCAGTTGAGCACATATTAAGCTCCCGCTGTGTGCCAGATATTAGGCTAGGTGCACAGAGACAGGAAGACTAGCTGAAACCCAGAGATATTCAGCAAAACCCATGCAATGTGGTAAGGGACATGGTGCAAATAACTGCAGAACCTTACAGGAACGTGAAGGAGGAAGACAACCTGGTTGGGGTGAGCAGGCAAGGAGCAGCAGAAGGTTAGATGATGAGCATGCAGAAGCCAGGTCCTCTTCTCAGCTCGGTCCCCTGTCATGGGGGAGGGTGACTAAGGCATTGGAGGCAGAGAAGAGGAATGGGGAATACACTGAGATGCACAAGCAGCCAGGTGATGTGCGAGCAGAAAGTGTGATGGGAAACAGTTCAGACCTAAGAGCAGAGAGGCAGGAAGCAGCAGCTCTGTGCCACTTTGGCAAGTTAATTCACCACTAGGAGCTTCCGTTTTCTGGTATGTAAACTGACAAGAATAGTGGTGCTTACTTCAGAGTTGCAAGAATGAAACTGGATAAGATAAAGTGCACAGAATAATTCCCAACACACACTCATGGCTAAATAGACGTTACCTCTCTTACTTCTGTCATCATTATGATTGGGCCCAACAATTTACTGTGCCAGTAGGATGGCATCTAGCTAAGTGTTCACTCACTTAGGAGCACTGTGTGTCTCCTAGCACAGCAAGCACTGGGCAGAAAAGATGTTGAATGGGGTGGTGGTGCATGCCTGAAATACCAGCACTCTGGAGATGAGTCAGGAGAAGCTCTGTGAGTTTAAGGCCAGCCTGGAATACAAACTGAGTTCACGGCCAGCTTGAACTTAATAGTGAAACTCTGTCTTGAAAAAGAATAAGAAAAAGAAGAAGAGGAGGGGGAGGAGGAGGAGGAAGAGGAAGAGGAAGAAGAGGAAGAAAAAAAAAGAAGAAAAAGGAAAGGAGCTGAAAGATGGAATAATTTAGCTGTCTTTAAAAGCCAGACTATGATTTTAGATCAAAAGATCCCACAGCTGGTCCCCAGTTGCCTATTTCACAGTAACAAATTACTACAAATATAGTATTTGAAAATAACAAAATTAGTAACTTCAGAGGTTGAGGCAAGAAGATCCCAAGTTTGAGACCAGCAAGATCCTTTTTCAACATAAAATGACAATGGGTGTAACAATTTCAACATAAAATGACAATGGTAGTTGAGTCCTTTCGTGGCATGCACAAAGGCTTTGGGTTCAATTCCTGGAACCAAAATCAGACAAACAAATTCATTCTCTTGAAGTTGTGGAGGGAGGAGATCTGAAACAAGCCTTATGGGTGAAACTGAGGGTTCTGGTAGAGCTGTGTTCCTTCTGGAGGCTCCAGGTAGAGTCTGTTTGGCTTTGCCAGCTGTTGGGAGGGCATATGCATGCTTTACTTAGATCATGGGCTCTTTATTTACAACATAGCAATCTGACCTTGAGTCCATCCTTACATCTGCTGTCTTCAGTGTGGCCCTTTTTCTGAGTCTAACCAGATAACCCACAGTAACCTCTCCATTTCTAGAGTTTAAAAAACTTAACTGCAATCCCCCTACTGGGCATATATTCCAAAGGAGATGAAATCAGTATGTTACAGAGGCATCCACACTCCCATGTTTACTGCACACAACTACAATAACTGTGATATGGAATCATCCTGCGGGTCTACTGTGTGATAAATGGATAAAGAAAGCATGATATTTCACACTGGATTATTATTTAGTCATAAAGAACAATGAAATCCTGTCATCAGAGCAACATGGATAGATCTGGAGACACTAGCTTCTGAAAAAATCAGGCATAGAAAAATAAATGTGTTAACAGTTCTCACTTAATGTGGCATATGATCTGAAGTTACTCTAGTCCAAGTTGAGAGTACAATAGTGTCACTAGAAGGCTGGGCATGGTGGGCAGGGGAAGGATGGTTAACCAGTATAGGGGTATAGGACAGGAGGAATAACTTCTAATGTTCTGTACAGCACAGTAGGACAACTGTGGCTGGCAGTAATTAATTAACACCTCTCCAAATAGCTAGTTGAGAAGATTTGGAATGTTCTCATCACAAGGAAATGATAAATGTTTGAGGTGAAGAATATACCTATTATCTTTATCTAAACAATACACTGTGCCTATATGTATTATCACTCTGTACCCCATAAATAAACACAATTATGATGTACCAAACAATATTTATAGTTTTTTAAAATAGAAAAAATCAGTCGCATTTGCAAAGTCCTTTTTACTATAAAGGTAACACAGACACGGTTTAGAATTAGGATGTAAACATCTTTTGGAGCCCATCAATCTGCCTCTCATAGCCAGTCTCCTTGCTGCCATTTGGGCCCACATGAATGACTAATTTAATAATAGTTTCAGTATTTCTGTCTTACATCCAGGGAAAAATTGATTAATTCATTATACATAATGAATTAAGTCATTGGATTCAAAATAAATAGAAGGTGAACTAGAGGGAAATGAAGGTAACAGAAAAAGAAAGCATCTGTATATCTTCCCCTATACAGTATATATTAATAGGTGGCCTTAAAACCATGATAGAAAGTTGAGAGTTACTAGGTATTGCAAGAAGCCTTGGAGATAAGTTCAATTCTTCACTTGTAAGATGAATATTATCTGCATAAAACCTCCAGCAAGGTACGGGATTCTAACGTAGCTTCCATTCTCATCTGTTGCTATGGGGCCATCATGAAAAACTCTGCTAAGTTACCTGCTGAAATCCAGATGCAACAAAATCATGGTCAGGTTAAAATCTCTATCAAAGTGGAAGTAAAAGAGAAGTGTTGTATCCAGAAGACTTTAAAGAGTAACTGGAAGGGATCAAATATGACAAGTTTAAGAGGCCATCAAGTTAAATAAAAGAGAACTCCAGAAATGGGCTCACTAGAAGTGTGCTTGACAAGTGGTTTAGAACAAAATGTACTTAGTGGTCTAGAGTATAAAATTCTTTGGGAGATATTTTTGTTCCTCTCCCTCCAAAGAAAAAAACATTTCGTTTGAAAACTTGAGACTATAAATAAAGCATCAAGTTTCCTTTTGTTAAGGCAACTTGATGTTCTTTAAAATACTTAGTTGTTAAATGTTAGGATCATACTCAGAAATAAAAAGATTTTGAAACATTTAGGGACACAACTCTTTGTCATATTTAGTGTTTGTGTGTGTTTCAATAAAGTAAGTCCTGGTCTCACAAGTGGCAAGATTTGGGACAACCATCATAAATCTTTGAACAAGCTTCTGTAGATGACTGAAGGTACTTGTGTGTGTGTCTGTGCACATGTGTGTGTTTGTGTGTGGTTAATGGGGATTGAACACAGTGGCTTTACACTGAGCTACATTCCTAATTCTTTAAAAATATTTTTTAAAAAACTAGAGACAGGGACTCAGTTGCCTAGGTTGGGCTTGGACTTGCTATCTCCTGCCTCAGCTTCCAAACTGCTGGGATTAATGGCACATTCTTTATTCTTCATCAAGTCTAAGTAGTCATTTTGCCTTGGTTTGAAGACCTACAGCAAAACTGTACTCATAAGCAAATCTAACATGGGCAGTGTCAGCAAGCAGTCTCTTTAAAACCACCCTTGTGACATTCCTACAATGAGCTCAGAACACTCATGCTCCTCTGGGCTCAGGCAGGAAGTACATATCCATGGTGGCCTCCAGAAATTTGAGTTAAGCAAACCATGATCCTTTTATACTGACCTGTATGTAGAGACATTACTTTTACTCTTGATTTAAGGCAAGCAAGTGAAGGATTTAGTACCACTTGTAAACCCAGTCCCAACAGCCATTCTTGTCATGATTTTTTTCCAAGTGCTTCTTAAAGATAAAAAAATTAAAGATTTCATCTCAGCTTCATTACTTTTCATAAACATTTCCTAAAATGAAAAGTATGGATTGATAGGCAAGCATCAAAAGATGTTTTAAATTTAAGTGACCTTTTAAACATAGACTAAACAGCCTAGCCGGGATTTAAAAATACTATTGGAATTACTTAAGATGAATGAAGACTAGTGTAGGAAAAATTAATAGAAAATATAAACAGCAAATTTGACCTTTCACTCAAAAGCCAGAGGTCACTTTCATTTGGATTAGGTGATTTCACTATTAAATCTCATACACAGCAGACCCTTGAGTTACAACTGGCATTTTAGGTTCAATTTGTGACCAAAGTCTTGAGCCACCATCTGAACACTGGTCACGCACGCAGACTCATGATGCCAGAAAAGGACATGTAAGTGTACATAAGCATCAGTCTGAGCCCAGATTTCTGATGTTCTTATGGAAGGGGACTCTCTTTCCAAACAATAATCACCTTCAGAGGCTTGTTCCCCCTTTTGCTCTTGCTGCTTCTGCTGTCTTCTGCTGCACTGAAGTGCTGTCCCTCAGCCATGCCACTTTCCCTTGGAGCCAGCTGATTATGGATTGAAACCTCCACCAGTTGTGAACTAAATAAACCTATCTTGGGTGTTGGATATTTTGTCCCAGTAATGAGAAAAAAGTAACCAAGACACAACCATTTTTATTATGAAAAGGTTAGTTAAGGCGTACTCTGGGAGGTTTGAAATGCATTATGGGTATTTTCATTATTTGGAAAAATTAGTCTTGACTTACAATCAGCCCTCATGAATGCATTGAGTTTGTAAGTAAAGGATCCACTGTATATAAATAATATTATGAAAAAGCTAAGAAAAAATAAAATTTAGTTTATCCTGATCATGAAAATATACTAATTTATTTTCATTACAAACTTATAAACATTGCATTCCTTTTTTCAGTATGCAAGAATTTACTTCTTGCCTTATATAAAAACAAGACTTGACTAACCAATTCTTTATCCATTTGGTGATTTACATAAACAAGAAATATATGTAATTTAGTTGATTTATCAGAGCTCTTCTGTAATACATTGAGAACACTGAAATTTATATTAATGCTAGTATTTACATGAAAGTAGCTACAAAGAAAGGGAAGCATACATTGCAATTTATTTTATGTCACTTATGAGAGAATAACATATTTTGAGACTTGTTTTTGGCAGAAATAAAATGTAATCAAGAAAACAGTGTATCTTCACTAAGAATCATTTTAAAAGAGGAGAAAGCCACTATTTATAAGAAACTGGTATGTTCTTCCAAAAATAAGTTAGATTCTGCTTTCATTGTTTATTTTATTTTATTTTATTTTAGGGCAAGGAAATGAGAAATAAATCAGATAAGAAATAATACTTATCTGGCTTGAAACAGCGTAATATTTTACAGAATTTGAATTGCATAAAAACTTTGATAAACTAGCTGAGGCCAGCAATGTAACATATTATCTTGGTGAATATAGGAGGGGCAAAGAAGACTCAATGTATATCAGATATCTTTTCTTGGACTGCAGATCTCTAAAGTTTCATCACTAATGTTTAATTCTTTTTATTTATTTATCTGAATTTTCTAGCGATAAAAACCTCATTCAAAAGTTTTGAACTAGAACATAATTATAGAAATGCAGAGGAATGTTATGGGCAGGATTGTAATGAGCTAAAAATGTTACACTGAAGTCCTAATTCCCAGTACTCAGAATATGACTGTATTTACAGAGAGGGTTGTTGTAGATAGGAGTTAAGACAACGAGTAGGGCGACAGTCCTTGTAAGAAGACAACCATGCGACGACAAAAACACACAGGGACAACTGGTGACAATGAAGGCAGAGGTGGGAGTCATGCAGCTGCATGTTAAAGACACCAAAGGCTGCTGGCAAATCACCAGGACCTGGGAGAAAGTGAAGGATTCTGATCATAAGGTACCTCTGCCTTCAAAAGTGCGAGAAAATAAATGTACTTTGTTCTAAATCTCTTCCTTTGTGGCACTTTGTTATACGAACCCTACAAAACTAATACAAAGAGGTTTAATGAAGAGACAGTTGCGTGAGGAAGGGAACAAGGTGGGAGAACTGATAGTACTGGCTCTTGAGAACAGAATAAAAGAGCTGAGAATGAAAAAATAAACAGCTTCACAAGAAAGCCTGACAGTGTGGGACCTTAGCCTACTGTCTCAGAATATAGTGGAAAACTGATAACTCTTCTAATGGGGCAAATAATAAAAATGATTCTGCTTTTAGGGAATGATAAAATAAGTCACAGACTGTGAGCAAAAATTTCAAAACACATAACTAATATAGAATTATTATCCAGAATGTATGGAGAACTTTTAAAACTCAACAACAAAAAAACTTTAGCATCATCAAAAAACAGGCTCAAGAATTGGACACATCACCAAAGAAAATACAGGTAGAAAATAAGTACAGGAAAAGATGCTTAACATTATATGTTATTAGTGAACTATAAATTAAAACTACAATGAACTGGGGATAGGCCTCAGTGGTAGAGCTTGTACTTAGCACACAACAGGCTCTGGGTTAGATCATGACAGTGTACATCCATACATGCACACAGACGTGCGCACACGCAGGCATACACGCCATTAAAAAACAAAATGAAACAAAAAGGAAACTACAATGACTTTCTGTTACCCGGTATTACAGTGACCAGCCTCCAAAATACTAACACCAAATGCTGAAAAGGAAGTGAAGCAATAGCAACTCTCATGCATTGCTAGTGGGGATATAAAGTGGTGCACTTCCTTAAAAAACTAATGTTATGGTTTGTGTCTAGATGTTTCCCCAAAGCCTCATGCGGTTTTAGGATAGGGCTTTTTCAGAGGTGGCTGAATCTAGAGTGTGTGACTAAGAGTGGGTGATTGCTGAGTCAGTCCACTGATTGGACTGGCTCTGCCCTAATCCTGGTAGAGTGGATACAACATAAGTGATAGAAAGAGGCTTCTCTCTATCTTGTTGCTTTTGGTGTCTTCTAGTACCATGAAAGATTGCCCCTCTGCCAGGTAGCACCTGATTGTAGACTTCCTTGGAGCCAACTATTTATGGACTGAGACCTCTATAAATTGTGAGCTTCTTTTTTTTCCTTAATTTTAGTTGTCGGGTATCTTGTCCATATGTCCACTTTTATCATATGATTCAGTGATCACACTCTTTGAAACCAAAATGAGCTGAAATTATGTCTATACAAACCTTCACAAAGACGTTCATGACAGTTTTACTCATAATTACCAGCACTTGAAGTAAACAAGATGTCCCTAGGGAGCTGAATGGATAAATAAATTGTGGTACATCTAGGTATTATTTACCACAGTGCTAAAATGAAATGAGCTATCAAACTGTGAAAAGACACCGAGAAATCTTAAATGTGTACTACTAAGTGACAGAAACCAATCTGAAAAGGCTACTGTTATGGTTGACACAAGGTGTCAACTTCTGAAATTTAAAGGTTTAATTAAAGGACTCAAGAGGGGAGCCAAGGTCTTCACTTTATAAACATTCTCATCCTGTGCAAGAGGAGGGCAGGGAGATGGTGTGAGTGCTACACCTACCCTAGGAGGTGGTAGCCTGCTTAGAATATAAGGGAGGGAAAAGAGGCTTGTGCTCCTCCTTTTGCACTTGCTGCTTTTGCAGCCTTTTGTCACCTTTAAGTGTTGCCCTTGTGCTATGCCCCCTGCCTTGGAGCCAGCTGATTATGACTGAAACCTCTACCAACTGTGAGCTAAACAAACTCTTCCTTAATTTTGGGTATCAGATATTCTGTCCCAGCAATGAGAGAAAAGTAACCAAGAGAGCTACCTACCGCATGTTTCCAAATGTATGACATTAAGGAAAAGGCAAAACTATGGAGTTGGGAAAAAGGTCTGTGACTGTCTAGGGTTGGGAGCAAGAGATAAATACATGTAACACAGACATTTGATAGTAATAAAAACTATTCTGACAACAGTGTACTACAGTGGTGAATGTATATCATTAGACACTTGTGAAAATTCACAAATGTATACCATCAACAGTGAATCCTAATGTAAACTATGGCCTTTGGTAAATTGATATGCCAATATATGTCCATTGAGCATAGCTGTAACAAACACTTGGGTAGGGACGTTGGGGGAGGTTGGCCATGTGTGAGAGCAGGGAATAAGTGGGAACCTCCTGTACTTTCTGCTCAATTTAGCTGTTAACCTAAAATAGCTTTTAAAAATGAAATCTTTTAAAATTGATTTTCCTATGCTAAGGCACTATGTTTAAAAGATACAGGCAAGACAAAAAAAGTTATCTTAAAGTCGACTTTTTTTTTTTTTACAGTGGGTTCCAGGTGTGGTTAAAATTAACTAGATTTTATCAGATCAATGTTCTTGCTAAGGGCAATTAGAAAAGGTGAATACAATTTACAATATGTCTTACTTGAAGATCAAAAACCTACTGAGCCAGTGAAGACTTGAAGAATAAGAATCCCAGAGAGAAGGGGGAAAAAGAGCTTAGTCCTTGGAGCTACTTTTCCCTTCTATACATTTATCACCTTGGAAGCAAGGGCTAAGGGCTGAGTAGCCAAGCAGAAAAGTATCTGTGAGACTACAGACATTCTCAGAGGCCTAGAGAGATACAAATAAGCACTGGGGACTGGCCATGAAGAAAGGTTTGGTAACACCACAGAGCTTTATCAGGGACCCAAAGGAGCTACACTGGTGGCATATTAGATCAGCTTGTACCAAGAAAAGCTGATTGTGCACATTTCTTCTCAGTTCCATGTTCAGTGATGTTACATAGTTTGAAACTGGCAACAATAGAAGTACCTGTATTTACACTATGGAAAGTGATACATGCTACAAGTCTGAATCCCTTAACCTATGGATCAGTTGTTGAATACTTGCCAGCACACCACTGGTTGCATTAAAAAAGTAAGGACATGCCAGAAAACAACCAACATTTATAAACATCAGTTTAAAAAATCAGTATCAGATTAAAATAATTAGTACTTATTATCTGGCAGAAGGAATATTAAATGACCTCTAGAAGAAGATGTTAGAGCCTAGAATCTACAGGATTTTTTGCTTTAGAAACAATGATCATCACTCAGATACATGGACAGAGAGACAAATGATCCAAATCAAAACAACAAAACAAACAAGAGAAAAAGACTACCATTAGATCCAGATGTTATTCCAATTAGACTTTAAGATAAATGAGTCAAATATAAAAGAAAACCAAAAGCATGTAATCAGGACACTAGAATCTATGAAAACAAATCAAACTATAATTCCAGAAATAGAAAGTAAAGTAAATAATACAGAAATTTCGTAGATTTCCTAAGAGATTAAAAACAGATCAAGAAAGGATCAATGAATTAGTAAAGTACTTGAAAAATCACCTGGAAACACAGACTATGAAGGAATAGGTGTTACCATGAGGCCCAAGAGTCCGCATTTTAAGCAGTCTACTATTCACTGGATCTTGAATATTCCCTAAAGGACATTACTAACAGTTTGGTCAATAGCCTGTGGCACTATGGGGAGGTGGGGAAACCTTTAAGAGGTGGGGCCTAGTGAGCAGAAGTTAGTTACTGGTGGTATGCTGTTGAAGAGGATGTTGGGACCCTACACGCCTACTGTCTTTTGCTCCCTGGCTGTCAGGAGGTAAGCAACCTCTTTTACCACACACCCTTTTCCATGGCTTACTGACTTTTCACAAGACCAAAAGCAATGGGCTAATTGAATATGGACTGGAACCTCTAAAACTATGTGCCAAAATAAACCTTTCCTGCCATGTTAGTCAGCCTTCCATTGCTTTGACAAAACAGTTGAGAAAAAAAACCTAAAGGGGAAAGGTTTACTTTGGTTTATACTTTCAGAGGTTTTGGTCTATGGTCAGCAGACTCCACTGTTTTTAGACCTGTGGTGATGCAAGAAACATCACAACAAAGAGAGTATGGTGGAGGAAAGATGCTCACTTCATAGCAGCCAGGAAGCCAAGGGGGCAACAGCCCAAGAGTATTACTTGAGATCATGCCTCCATAACACAATCCCTTTAACTATGCAAACTTTTCCAGAAAAACGAAGAGGAAGAAATGTTTCCTAACTCATTTCATGAGGTCAATGTTACTTTGATACCAAAGTGAAGATATTGCAGGAAAACCGTAGATCAGTATCATCCATGAACCAAAACACAAAAATTCTCCACAAAAATATACCAAGAAAACAGAAACAATAAGTCAAAATTGCATATTTTGTTTTTTGGGTTTTCTCTCTTTTTTTTTTTTTTGTACAAGGGATTGAATTCATGACCTCACACTTACCAAGCAAGTGCTACATAGCAAAAATGAAAAATAAAAATCTTTTTATAACATCAAAGAAACTATACAAGAATAAATCTAATACTTTAAATGATATGTGAGAACTTGTATACAGAAAACTATAAAACATTACCAATATAAGTTGAAGATCAAAACAAATGAAGAAACACACTTCATTCAAAAGGAGAAGACTTGATATGATTTCAGTGTCAACCGCCCTTGAGTTGATCAACAGAATTATGACCATGTTTATTAAAATACTAGCATGATTTCAGGTAGAATTTGCCAGATTTTGAAAAGCAAAGGAATAAAAAACAAAATAATTTTCAGAAAAAAACAGCTGAAATAATTACATTGCTAATTAGTAAGCCTTACTACAAAGTTATGATAATTAATTTTTTGTATTGGTAGAAAGATTAACAAACAGACCAAAGGATCAGAAAAAAGCTCCTGGAAAGACCTACACAAGTTCAGACACCTGATTTATTATAAAGGTAATCAAGCAGAGCAGTGAGGTAAGTGACTGACTCAAATAGATACCTTCACAGGGGGAAAAAACACCAACTCTTTGACTTTTCTGTAGCCCTCAAACACACCTCAGACCTTAAATAAAGTTAATTCCAGTTGGACCATAGATATAAAGGTAAGAGGCAAACTGGTAAAATTTCTTGAACAGGACATTGAAGGGTACCTTCATGATGGTATGGTAGGAGTAAATATTTCTCAAACAGCACACAAATACAAAAAGGAAAATAAGATAACCTATACTATATTGTCATTAAGAAAGTCTAGTGTTCAAAAAAGTATGAGAGTAAAAAAACGGTTTACAGAAAGAATGAATAAATTTAAACTAGCATGACCTACAAATGATTTGTTTCCATAATACATACACAAGTTCCATAAATCAGGGGCCGAGGAATAAATCAAACTAAAAGTTAGTTGGTAAATGGGCAAAAGATCTGAGTCAGTACTTCTGGGAAAGGATATTCAAATAGACAATAAGCATATTGTTGCACTAGAAATAAAAAAACCACAACTAGATTACATTACATCACCATCAGAATGTAGTGCATTAACTTTAAAAGTATACCAAGGCCAGGTGCTAGCAACTATGTGGAGCATTTAGCATTTTTATACATTGATGCTGGAAATGTAAACTATTCAACTATTTGAGAAAACTACTTGGCAGTATCTAATGAAGTATCTCAGCTGCATTTTCTATGATGTAGCAATTATATTGCTAGCTACACAGCTAAAATGTTCACACACCAGTGAAAAAAGATAAAAAGTTTGTTGCCAAGCTGTGTGAGTAGCATTGCTAGTATTAGATGTTGAAATTGTCCATTTCCCTTTTAGAAGGATGGATAAATTATGATGTATGCATGTAATGGAACATGAGATAGCAACGAAAATTGATCAACTGCAGTGAATTTCAAAAACACATCAGATTCAACAACATAATATTAAGCAAAACAAAATTTAAACACTGATAAATTAGTTCAATTCTATTTAGTTTAAAACACTAATGTACAATGTTCAAATGAAGGAAAGTAGTTTCTTTTGGGGATGGGAGAACATAGTTGTCCATGCAACCATGATAGGACCTCTGTCTTACAAATAAGGTTCTATTTCTCTGTCTGGTTACAACTGAGGATTTACTTTATGAAAACGTACAACTGCTGTAAATGATAGTAAGACTTGTGTATGGAAAACAATAAAGCATTACTTTGCTGTTCTAGTACAAAAACTATAGAGAAGCAAAGTTTTAAGAAACAATGGATTAGGACCGGGGATTTAGTTCAGTGGCATAAGCACCTGCCTGGTAAGCACAAGGTTGTGAGTTCGGTCCCCAGTACCAAAAAAAAAAAAAAGGAAAGAAACAATGGACTGAAGTATGAGAGGAAGCACATAAGCAGTTAATGATAAAAAGAGAAGATGAATACAAAAAGGTAAGTAGAAATTTAGGCATGCTGATGAAACTTTTCTATACCCTGAGTGTAATATGGGTTATACTACCGTAGACCTTTGTCAAAATTCATAGGACTATACACTAAAAGAGTGAATTTTGTTGGATATACACCATTTCCTGAATAATAAACAATATAAACATCTTCTTGAAGCTAATTTTACAATTTCTCATGTTCAATCAATGAATCTAGAAATGGGTATTTATTTTGAGACCATTAATTTCTGAGGCATCCTGGGAAGCAGTTTGCCTTTACTAGATCCCACGCTTATTCAACATTCATTTGAGTCATATTATTCCATTGTAACTGTGAACCTGAAAGGATGAAAGTAAACTGAAGTTCCATGTGAATACAACACACATCTGACATAGATGGGTGAACAGGCAGGCACCAAATCTCTCCACTGGAGAAGTAGGAAAACCATGAGACTTCCAACTTATGATAGCCCTTAAGCATCAGGGAAACATGAAACTTCTTTGCTCTAGATATTACTTTAATTTATATGTTAGTTTATTTTTCAGTGCTGGGGGTTGAATCCATGGCCTTCTGCCTGCTAGGCAAGCTTTCTACCACTGAGTAACACTCCAAGTCTATGTTCAGATATATTGTGAATTTTGAAACATCTAAAAACCTATTTTATATATCCAGCCAAATTCTAGTAATTAATAGTCTTTGTTTTTCATAGTGATATCTGAATCGCACTCCTGAAAAGAAAAAGGTGACATTTAGCAGCCTTTTAACTCTTCCCCAGCTTCTCCACTGCAAATTTTCCAAGTATTTTGTAGCTGAAGGGTTATACTCTGAACAAGTGGTGCTCGTCATATAATCCTGCTGCATTTTTATAGAAGTTGGCAAAAACTAATACTTCATAAGGAAAATCTCTCACCACTTGTGCTGGAACTTGTTCCATTTTTGCAGCAGGAGTTCCTGGTCTTGGGTAAAATTGGTTAATGAAAAGGCTTGGAAATCTGTACTCTTCAACAAGTTTCACTGTTTCTTGAAAATCCTGATCTGTTTCTCCAGGAAAACCACAGATAATATCTGTAGCAATGGTTATTCCAGGAACTCTAGAAAATAACAGACAAAAATATAAAAAGTTGACAACAATCCATAATTATTCTATTTCCCAGACAATTTAAATACCATTAATTTCAAAATCACATTTTATTTTTAGCAGGGAGATAACTTGCAAAAGCCCAAAATACTAAACATTTACAAAGAAAAACAGTAGCTCCTTGTCATCCTCAAAGACTTCCATTTTTAATTCTTACAGATGTTTCTTTATTCTTTCCTCTCTATTTTTAAAAATAGATGCTTATTCTGTTATTCCTAGATTGATTAAATTTTAGGCCACATTTACTGACGATTTTACCATGATAAATGAGATTTAGCTCTTAAAGTAATCTAACCCTACGGTCTCACCAACATAATGAGCACACAATTTCCAGTTGAATTAACAGTACTTTCAGTAGTACAGCTGCAAAGATATTGCTCACTGCAGAGTAAAAAAAAAAAGCAAGATTTGTTTTTCCACATTTACTTTTTCCTAGAGTTAATACTTGCCTTTTAAAATTTTTGCTTACACTAATGTTTTCCAGATGTTCTATCAGATCTATCAAAAACCAACATTATTTTCTAAATACTCAGTGTATTAGATAATTAATCTTTTTTTTTTTTTTTTCCTTTCTGGAAATCCTCTTTCTACTTTCTTCAGGTGTGTAAGATTTTTACTATTAACTCGCTGTTATCCTTGGGTAGTGTTCTTTAGTCTCTTTTTGTTCAGCACCTTTTCCTGGATCCTGTACCCTCTTAATTCCTGAAGAACTCCCCCCTCTGCAGTGTACTTGCACTGCAAGCATGGTACAGTTAGGTCTTAACTGTACACATGTTACAGGTGTACAGTCTGAGCACATCTGTAACCACACAACTGATTGATAGTAGGGCCGTGCTAACACTCTGAGGCTATCACTCAGAATTCTGCTTTCGTTGTTGTTGTTGTTGAAGCTGGCAAAGTTGTCAATATTATGTCCACGCTTACTTTGATGTATGCTTGTTTCTTCTTTGCTTTCTTTCTTTCCTTCTTTCTTGTTGATGGTCATGGCTATTGAACTCAGTGCCTTACATAAGTTGAGCTATACACCTAGCCCCATAATAGTTTTATATTTGTCATACCACTTTCTTTTTGCAAAGCTTCAGAATATTAACTTTATCTTTAATTCCTTTGAAGTCCATAACAATATGCCATGGATTAAGTCTAAATATTTGTACATAGAACAATCTGGAGAGCATGGTCTTACAGTCTAGGAAACTGTATTACATTATTTAAAAATCTCCCTTTCCTCTCCTTCCTCTCCTCCTTCTTCCTCTCTCTCTCTCTCTCTCTTTCTTTCTCTGTCTCTGTCTCTCTTGCTTTCTTCAGGGTCTTGCTATGTAGTTCAAGCCAGTCTTCAACTTACTGTGTAGCCCAGGCTGACCTTAAACTAGCATCAATCCTCCTGCTTCAGGTTCCCAAGTGAGTGCTGGAATCACAGGCACGTGTTAGCATGCCTGGCTTGTTTTCTTTCTTAGGGACTCTTTTCGTTTGAATGTTGAAACTACTGGGTTAATCCTCAGCTTTTCCTCTGTTTTTCATCTTTGTCTTTTTATTCTACTTTCTGAAACATTTAATTAAGTATATCTTCCAAGCTTCTAGTTAAAAAATTAATTCAATCTTATAGCTTAAAATTGTTTTTTCTTCAGTTTTCATTTTGATATTATCCTGTTTTTGTTTTCAAGATGCAACACGTATTTCTTCTTTATCCAAGGATATTAATCAGATTTTCTGTTCACAGAATTATACCTCTTTCTTCCAGGTTCTCTTATGTGGGTGTATCACTCATGGCTGAGATTTTCCATCATCAATAATAATTCTTGATGCTCTTTTAAGAGTAAGGCACTAAAAACCTTTTTTCATAGAATGGCCAGTAAGTTGCATTTGTTTTTGTTTTTTTCTTATGGGGGCGGGGGTTGGGGGACAAGGTCTCACTATATAGTTCAGGCTAGTCCAAAACTCACTGTGTAGCCTCAGCTGGCTTCAAATTCCTGGCAGTCCTCCTGCCTCAGCCTCCTGAGTGCTGGGATTATAGGTGTGTACCACCATGCCTAACTGCCTTTGATTTTGATAAGCCCAAATGTTAGCATTTTAGGAGTCATTTCTCTCTGGCTACTAGGTCTCTCTAAAGTATACTACAAGGTTCTCTTATATTTTAACAAAGTAGCAATAACAGAATGACATTAGCAGTATTCAAAAATTAAACTATTAGTATTAATCCATGAAGGAAAAATATTACAGACCATATAATAATCATATAAATATCAATTTTCCTACCATCTAAGTGCAGTACACTATGGATGAATTAAGAGAGAACAAAAGCTATACTAAAGACAAAAGTTAAACTACTGCATTCATAATAGAAGAAGGTTGCTGAAAACGGCAGCTTTTGCCACTATGTATATTACTTTAAATCTTGTGTGAAAGAAGTATGGTAAATTTTAGAAAACAATTCATTCTTGATTTCTACTTTGTCTCATTTAGCTATTAGACTAAACTTTAATGAGTAAGATAATTTCCAAGGACTGGAACTTTTCTCTGCGATGTTAAATAGAACAGTGGCAACATTCAGCTGGAAAAATAATACTACGCCTAAAAAATTTCATGTTAAAACAAATTTTTTCTTTAAAATAATTATAAAAATTACATCTGAAAAAATCATAAAAATTGTTAAGTTGTAAGACTATGTTTCTAGACTAAGGCACGTGGAACAGAAAAAAATATGTAAATAATTTTCAATTAGCTAGTTTTATGTTTGTCTTTTAACTACTCCTGATGAAAAGAAATTCACACTAGAAAACAAAAAGTAATACATAACAGCAGATAATGAGAGAACTCTATTTCCCAGGAAATTAAATCAATCAATCAGTCTTGGAAATTGCATGAGAAATACTACAGAAACAAGGAAAAATGGTTATTCTCCTAATCTATGAAATGGAATGAACTTGGCAATAGATTATGGGGTATTCCCAAAGGAAAGTCCCTGAATGATTTTTTCCCCATCCTTGTTTTATTTCAGTTGAGCTCATATTTATGCAACACCTGCATACTTTGGCCTTAGGGTCCAGTGAAAAAGAAAAGACAAACCTGTAAATGAATCATAATAAATGTTAAGAAAGGGAATGTTCAAACCATGGGTGTATTTGATAATCAATACAAAACATGGACTGATAATATGGGGGCGGGGAACAGGTTATTATGAATTAGTGATACACTAGTAAATATGCAAAAGAAGCAGTTTATTTCAAACTATGTAAGAATATTAGCTGATTACTTACAAAATATTTTTAAAGGAGAGATTGCACTTACATGTTAGATGAGTCTCATCTATACATTTAATTTTATATATGCGAATGATGCTACTTATATTCTCAAAAACTGGCTCCTTAGGTGATCCAACTAAAATCTCATTTACACTGTTAATTTGCCTACCAAATCAAAAGGAAATCAAAGAACTTTGAAGCAGAACAAATTATAACTTAATATCATATGACTTAGGTGGCTGAGGAGAAATTTTAAGGAGTATAAGATGAAATATTGATACAAATATTTAAAATGCTAATTCCATGTAGTCAGTTTTTGAAATGTTGTATATCTTCAAACTTTCAAAATTTTTAAGATTATCGTTTCTACAAATTTATTGAAACTGAGAATGTATGTAATCACTTAATATGTTTTCTTAAGTTTAAAAAAGTTTCTATATTTATGTTTGCATAGAACTTTTGGAGAATATTTCTAAAAGAAATATAAAAATAAAAATGGTTAATTAGCTTAAATAATTGATCTTTTTCTCTGTCTTATATTTATAGACAAAATGCATTTGTTGAATAATTTGGGAATAGGGTAAGAAAGATTCCAATTATGTATCTAACCTTGCCAGAAGCAGTGTTCTATTCATTTATGAAAATCTATCAGGGATGTGTGAAATGAGTTTATACTATTTACTATTTGCAGATTGGGCTTTCAAACAGCCTTAGATATTTAAAAAGTTAATTCTTTTATCTTGAATAAAAATATACACAAATACACATCTCACACTTTGAATATATGAAGTATTGCTTAAAATGTTATACTGTATTGATTTCAAAATTTTCAACCGCAATTTGGTGTTTCATTGGCAAAAACATGAAAAAGGATCATTCTACTTCACTGTTTAAGTCAATAAATTATGAACTTCAAATTCCAAAGGTGAAAAACTCAAAACTGATGACATTTCAAAGGAAAAGGTAAAGAGCAAAAGATTTGAGCCATCAGAATTATTAGGCATAAACAAAATCATGATTAAAAGAGAAAAATTAGCACTAAAATTTTGGGACAATTACTTAAAACTTTTGGGAAAAGTAAACTAGAGGTAGGTAAAGAAGAAAAATTTACTCAAAATAAATGAAAATGAAAATATATTTGAATGTATGATGTGCTGACAAGGCAGTCTTTAGAAAATAAATTTATAAATTTAATGTCCATGTTAGAAAGATACAAAGTTAACCTAAACTTTTATCTTTAGAAGCTAACAAGAGGAACAAAACAAACTCAAAGTAAGAGAGAAAATAGTAAAGAAATCAACAAAATAGAAAACAGTAAGAATAAAATGTGAGCTTTTGAAGAAAATCAATACAATTACTAAAGTGTTAGCTCGGCTGAGAAAGAAAAGAAGATACAAATGATCAACTTCAGGCATGAAAGACAGGGCATCACTACAGATGTTACCAACATAAAAGGACACTACAGAGTATATTACAAGCAACATTATGCCAATAAATTCACAACTTAGATAAAATGGACAAATTCTTCAAAGGCAAATTTATAAGAACAGACTCAAGGGGAAACAAAATCTGAATATACTTCTATTACAAAATTGAATTTATAATTCACAGTCTTGCCATCAATACAAGACAACTCAAAACAAAACATTCCAAGCCTAGATGGCTTTAGGGTGAATCCTATCAAATATTTAAGAAAGAAAAAAATTAATTCTTTAGAAAGCATTAAGATAGACATGAAAGAAATTCATCTTGTAAGTCCAGCATTAGCCTGTTATGCAAACCAAAGAAAGAGATTATAAGGTAACTAAGACCTGACCAGTATCTCTCATGAGCACAGAGACAAAAATTCTTAACAAAATATTAGTAAAGGGAACCTGACAATATATAAGGAAGATTATATATCATGATCACATTTTAAATGCAATGTTGGTCTGACATGCAAATATCATTTGGCATAATATGCCATAGCAAAGAAATAAAGGATTTAAAAAATTTCATGGTGATCCTAATAGATGACAGAAAACTCAATTAACTCAAACATCCATGAAAAACCTGTAACTAACATTGTATATGTATTTATGAAAGACTGAATGCTTTTTCACTAAGATTGGTGTAAGGCAAGGATTTTTGTTCTTCTTTAACATACACTGAGGTTCAGTCAGTACAGGAGGGCAAGGAAAAGAAATTAAAGGCATATACTGTAAATTGAAATGGAAGAAATAAACTCTTTTTCTGCAGGTGATATGATTGTACCTATGGAAAAATGTAAAAAAATCTAATGTATCTACTAGAATCTATAAGCTCTGCAAAGCTTCAGGATAGATTAATATGCATAGGCAACTATATTTTATATATTAACTATGAACAACTTGAAAATAAAATCAATAAAATAATAGAATAAAACACTTAGAAATATATTTGGGAAAGGTAAGTAAAAGAGCTGTATGTATATTAAAGATGGGAGTAATTAAAGAAATTTTCTTAAAATTTGCTGGGAAAAATTAAAAATATATTTTCATTGATTAGAAAAATATAACATTTTCTTTACTAAACAAGTGAATAAGTGAATAAAAATCTCTTTATACTTATTCATACATTTAATGCAACTAATCAAAATATAAGCATGTTTTTCTGCAGAAATTGACAGGTAGATCCCAAAATTTATATAGGCATGCAAAAAAATTTAACATGGGAAAAAATTGGAGGAAGAAAAAAGTTGGTGAAATGTATGAACCCGATTTAAAGATATTATAAAGCTATAGTAACCAACCATATATAATCAATGTATGGATAGATCAAGTAAATAAAGATAGTTTTCAACAAAGTTGCAAAGCAAATTCAATGAGGGCAGCAGACAAAGAGTTTTTAATTAATGATGCTAGAACGAATGGCCATTTCACATACTAAATTATTAGACCTTTATCTTACAAAAATAAAAAAAACTCAATATGTATCACAGACATAAGTGTAAGAGCTACAATTCTTCAACTTCTACATGGAAATATGGGGGAAAATCTTTATGATCTTTGATTAGGCAAAGATTTCTTAGCAAAAATATCAATGCCAAAAATAAAATGTACAAAATAAAAGCCAGATAAACTGATAAACTGGACTTGCTTAAAACACACTATTAAGAAAATAAAAAGACAAACCATAGATTGAAGGAAAATATTCACAATTATATATTTCACTAAAAGACTTTCCCCCAAAATATGTTAGAAACTCATGACTCACTAATAAGAGGGTGAGCAAATAATCATATAATGGAAAAAAAGATTTTGACAAATGCTTCAATAAAAATAATATGTGAATAAGTGCATAAAAAGTTGTGCAACATCACTAATAGGAAAATGCAAGTTAAAAAGCTGCAGAATGCTGCACATCAAGTAGAATGGCTGTACTGAAAAAAAACAACAGATGCTAACACAGGTAGAGAAAGTGGAAACTTTACCCATGTAGGTAAAAATTTAAAATGGTATAGTTGCTCCTGAAACAGTTCTACAGTTTCTTAAAGAGTTAAACAAAACACTACAATCCAGGATTCTACTCCTAATTATCTACCCCAGAAAAATAAAAATCATGATTATAGAAACACCTGAACGTGGATTTTTATAGTGATATTCTCTGTAACAGCTGCCACTTGGAAACAGCCCAAATGTCTATCAACTGTTGAAGGTATAAGCAAAACATGGTGCATCCATCCAATGGAAATTTACTGACAAATAAAACTACTTACTGATATATGCACCTATGTGGATGAATTGCAAAAACATTCTTAAGTAAAAGAAAAAAGACATAACGGATTGCTTATATGATTCCGTCTATAAGAACTTTTAGAAGCAGCTAAACTTGAAACAGACAGAAAGCAGGCTAGGATTGCCTGGAACTGAAGGTGGGAGTAAATAGGTATTAAGAAACTTGACATAATGAAACTATTCTAAAATCAAATTGTGATGATAGCTGCACAACTGTGCACATTTACTGAAAATCTTCAAAAATATGCTTACAATGGGTAAATAGTGTATGCTATCTACACTACATCTGAGATAAATCTGTTAAAAGCAGGAAGAAAGAAAAGCTTTCTAAAGACCCAAGGAAGGCATGAACTCTCCATAATGTATTCTAAGAACTCTTAGTAGTTGAACTTTTGACAGGTTGTCAAAGGAATTAAATAAGGACAAAAGGGGCAAAAGGCAAAGCCATTAAAGGCAAAGTAAGGCTGCAAGGAATTCTGTTCAGACCATGAAATCAAAGACTTAAGATTTAGACCTATTTCCCAAATACAATTACGTGATAACAAGGAATCATTTTATCCATGCTGAAAGAGGAAACTTAAGGAGAAATGATTCAATATTTGCAAATCAAAACTTTTTTCAGCAAATCTTAAATTTATTTTCATAATTATGTGAAAAACAATCTTAAGTGACCTGGGCAAAAACCAGAAAGAACCTAAACATATACATGATGATTAAAAAGCCATTATCATTAAGACAAGAAAGAGTACATAGTATTGGCTTAAGAGTTTGCGCCTAATCTTTTTAACAAAAGTAGCTGGGAGAAAAATCTTCCTTAAAGATGTCCTATCTTTAACTAGCTGTCTGCCGTTGGGCAAGATACATAGCTTAGTATGCTCCAATATCCTCTTACAGAAGGCCTAGTAACAAGTATTCATGGGTAAGATAAACAAGACACTGCTTATGATGGTACCTGCCACACAGTGCTTAATATGCACTAGTTATTATGAAGGTAACCTTGTCAGAGAGATGATGATACTTATTATTTATTATATAAACACTAAGTACCAGAGAGTATGTTCACAACCTATATTTTGTTTAATATAATCTTATAAGATAGATTCTGTTTCATTCTCCAAGAAATAAGCTTGAGAAAGAGAGAATGACAGAGACAGACAGACAGACAGACAGACAGACAGACAGAGACAGAATCACTCATAGTTACAGAACCAGAACATAGTACAGGAGGGGTCTAATCTGAAGCTTGTATCACTACCCAGCCAGTCACTCTTTTGTACCTGTTTCACAGATGTTCTCTTTTCACTTAAATTCTCCAAGTGTTGGCTAATCTTAAATTCAAACAAAACAAAACATTATTATAATGTTTGCAGAGCCATTCATTGCAACACAGTAAAACCTGCTTGTATTAATGAAAGAATATTTTAAAGAAAAAGTAGTTGTGGTCTGAAGAAGTTAAGAGATTTACATCAGGTAATCAAACTATTGCTGATGAAACAGGAATTCAAAATCGAACCTTCCAATCCCTCCTGGGCTCTTTACAATACTGTTTTCAGACTACAGAGGCACCTTAAATCCTAAGTGACTACTGGTTAAATTTGTTTTTCCTAAGAAACCTTCTTGTTATCATTATCATCATTTATCAAGAAATAGGTGGGTGCAGTTACTGCTAATTGCACAGAGTTCAGAGGGAGGAATCGGCCGTAACAGAAGAACGAAACTGGTGTTCAGAACCAGGCAGTTTGAGCTCCCAGTTACCAACATGCTTGTCACACATTATCACACTGATCTAAACCTCAGGGTCTTCTTGTGCAAAGTGCAGACAAACCTACATCCCTTCTTGGATGCGTAACGATTAAGTGAAATAATGAAAGCAAAGCATTTAAAACAGCAGGTGGCACGCAGTAAGACTCCTAAGAATCCAACCTGCACCAGCTGCCTGGAACCTGGGCTCTCCCCTTCTGTCACACCCTTGATCCATATTTCTGCTCACATTTTATGTCACCTGGTGCCACAGACAAGTACTAGAAAGTGACAGAAGGAATTATAATCAGAATAGAAGAGGGTATTCTGAAAGAGCTTATAGTACCTGGCCAGTTTGATTTTCCTTATCACCTGCAATATTAACTAAAATTGGAAGGCATTGACATTTGGTGAGTTAGTTTATGTGTAAAGTGTAAGAGATTTTTAAATGCTCTAGATCTGAATTAATCTCTGGCAATGAAACCTAACAAAAGTCCTAAAATATCTAATAAATGCATTATTATATATACTGTAGCACTTTCTTTCTGAAAGTTTATGTTAAAAGTTATTGCACTAATAGAAGATGTTCATAGAAGCTGAAAATGAAAAACAATTGAGGTAAATTTTTACTTAAAAAGTGATTTAAAGAGTTTAAATAGCAGTTCTGTATACAATTTTGGGGGGGGGGGAAGTTTGTTCAAATGGATAAATATCCATCTGTCTCTCAAGTTCATCCACTGCTCCTCCATCCATCACCCATTTAGTTTCTGACTATGGTATTCACTGTTGAAGACTCAGTATCTCACCATAAACTCAGGAGAAGGTGGCATGGAAAAGGTCTACTATTTTCAGGGAAACATGATTGTAACAAATATGGATTAAAGGAATGAAAAATAAATGAAGCTAACAGTGTCCTTTTTCTTTCTTATGTCACCCTAAGTTTACTTGCCTAGTATCTGGGCCTCTTAAGATTGTATACAAAATTGGATGCATTTTTTTAGGGGAAAAGAAACTAATTTTCTTCTGATTCCTAAAGATATCTGTGACACACCGAAGGTTAGTATTTCAGTGAGTATTTTGAGTCAACCAAAAGTATTAGAAGAATAGATTATAACTCAAAAGGTAACCACTGACAGTGTCAGAAACAGATCTATAGATACATTTATTTATTTAAAATACCAAAGGTAAGGTACCTAACTAATCTGTGTTAAAGTAATCATCTGTGTATTATAAACTTCATGGAATCTATAAAGAGAAATGAAACTACTTTGGGGGCAAACAAACAAACAAAAAGGTCAGATATCATCAATTTCATATAGTTTAACAAGTGTAAAATAAGTTTCTATTGTCAGTTACTGTTATTTCAAAGAGGATGAAAACTAAGGTTTTTCTAATAACTATATAAATAATTTTATAAATATTTTTTGTTAAAAAAAAGCTAGTATAGTCTCTTCTTGAAAGGACCCTAATCAAAACTATCAAATTCATCAATGACCTTATGCTGCTACTTGAGACATTTATGCGCATCGTTCTCAGGATGAAGTAAAAAATTAGAAATTAATAATAAAAACATAAGCATAAAAAGTCAAGTTTGTCTGGAAAGTTAATACAATAAGAATATATGTACATTAATGTGACCACTGTCACAGCAGAACACCTATAAAAAATCTGGCCTTTTGAGAGTTTACTTAAAGAAACTGCTTTCAAATATTAGAGAAAATCTGCATGATAATACACAATTAATACATTAATTATACATAATATTTGTAATCAAGGTAGCCCTTCAAAGTCCCTCTCTGAGAAAAAATTGATCTAATTGAGTGTAGTTACTCTCTGTTTTGGAAGAAATAAAACTACTTTAATAAGCTGAAAATGTACAAAAGAGCCATTTTGTTAAATTTGGTACAATTTTACTATTTGGAAGTAAAACAGGTAATATGTATGGCATAAGGAAATGAAAAAATGTATAATAAAATGTCAAGTGATTTGCTAATGTACTGCAAGTTTCTGGATATTCTGAGAGAACAGAATATAAAGTGACAAAACAATGAACCTTGTTAAATACCAGTAGTAAAAACCAACTGCATGTATAGGAAAACAGTTTCTCAGAGAAAGCAAAGTGATTGTCAAATATGTACATACACACATGCACACACGCGTGCATGCGCGCACACACACATACAAACACACACACACACAAAGGTGGAGACAACAAGAAATAATACCAAAGAATTTACTTTTGTCAATTACATTTTTAAAGCTGGTATGAGCCCAAAATACAGAGTTTGGCTTCAAGCAAAAATCAAATGAATCATCACTGTAAACTAAAAATTAAGCAAATACTAGGTTAAGTAAGTTTTTTATCCTATAACACCATGCTTGCATTCCACAGCAAATATTTTGGAATAAGCACAAAGCCTTACCTAAGACTAAAGATATTGCTTTAAAAATTAAAAGTAAGCATCCTGGATAATACTGTTATAATATTTAAAAAGAACCTTATTAAATTTACAGAATTTTTACATGTTATTAAAATCATTTTATGACACTGCTGGTTAGAGTGAACGTATTTACTATCTATGGTGCTGTTAATACAATTCTTATATGAATTTTTCTGTTTCTATGGCAACATGAATTATAAGGTTCAATGAAGCTGGATTCAGTAATATGTATTTTTTCTGTTATTCAAGGTGAAAAGGAAATGAAACATTTCTAACATTCATAAACTGCAGCAAATGTCTGAATTCCATTTAGAGATAAGACGATAATTACTAAAGTAATTAAAATTCTTCCTGGATGGAATTATTTTGCAAACAGTGGAAATTTAGATTTGGGAATGAAAGCAGGGGCCAGAGTTCATTCAGCATCAGTAATTAATTACAATCAAAACCAACACGCCATCCTGATACCTTGGAACAGACTATACCTTCTTCTGTCTACTTCCGACTACCAGAAAAAAGGAAACTGGTCCCCCACCCCCATCCCTGAAGTCAGAAAGATAAAGTGGGTAAAATTATTTTATTCAAGAGAAAATCCAATTACAGAAATAATCAACTTTTCCCTCTTGCTTTATTTTTTCATATTTGAAAGGGCATTCACATTAGCAGAACCAATTAAATGAGTATCAGGACAGGGCAAAAACTACAAAGTTGGGCAAGTTTCTTAAATCTTTTAAAATTAAACTTTGAAAAAAACCACTTATTGAAATTTCAGAGACTGAAACCCAGATCACAGCATTCTTCAATTGGAAAGTATAATTGGAAGGTGACTAAATATCAGATCTCAGAAAGAATAATTTATGAAATCATACAGGCAAAATATTGTTACCTCTAATATTCATTTCACTACTAATAAGAAATCAGGCAAATTACTACCTTTAATAGATGTGTGGTCATCAAGAAAAGGCACTCAGAGACACTATACTTCAAATCTTAAGCCATCCTGAAGTATAATTTGTATAATATCATCACAAATAGTGAACACAGATACATACAAAAAGGAGTATGTATATGCACATGTATGTATAGATATTACGTATATGTGTATGTGTGTATAGACACATACACATAAAAAGAGAGGGGTTAGGAGTCACAATTATATGATGAATATGATGAAATCCACTAAATCAAATCATATAGTTATTTTCATCACCTTATTTCTTATTAACTGAATTCTATCCTACTGTTATTTTGGTTGATTTTAAATACAGTTTACCCTGATTATATCAAGGGTTGGCAAACTATGGCCCATGTGCCAAATCTACCTGGGCTTGTTTTGTGAAAACCCACTCCAATACATATTGTTTATGGCAGCCTCTTATACAAGAGCAAAGTTGAGTAGCTGTGACAGTTGCAACAGAGACCACATGGTCCACAGAGCCAGAAAACTACCATCTGCTGAGATTTGAGCTAACCATGCCCAGGACTCTGACTTTTAACAAGTTCTCACAGGCACACCCCAGGGTGACTGAGGGACAGTGGTGCGTGGCACTCTAGTATCCCTTTCTGAGCAAGCGCACTGTACAGTCTATTAGTACCTGTCCCAAATGGTCAACTCTGGCCTACTTCTCTGATGACATTTTTCTTGATTTTTTCCTAGCATCTTAATCCACTCATGTCTTCCTTTGTGTCCTATCATGGTCTTCTTGGCTCTCTTCCCATCTGAGTTCTTGTCTTATACAAGTAATGGCAAACCTAGGTTGCTGGTTTGCCATAGGTTCACCACCGCTATCTTCTGCTGCCTGATGAACTGCAAGTACCGGAGGCCAAGCCTGTTCACATTTTCCCAGGGAGGCGCACTAAAAGTGCCTGCCTGCCAATGGCAGTGACTTGCTAAGGGGAACCAGGGAAAGATGTGGAGACAAATAAATGCATTCAGTACAGTAACAGGCTTCATTCACCTCTTGATGAATCCTGTGCCACTGATGAATCCTGTGCCACTTAATGTCAATCTCAGTATGTTTTTATAAAGCCCTAGAATTTAACTCTGGTGGGATGTGTGGTGGTGGGTCTCAAGGCTTTCTAAAGGACTAGCTTCCCTCTGGAGACGAACACTAGTGAGAAACTCAACTCTGAGACTGACTTGTGTTGCTTATGATGTCATCATTTCTAAAGAAATTTTTAAAAACATGTAATTAGTTAACTATGTTGTTTCATCTTAAACTTACATGTCTAGAACTAACACAACATTGAGGCTGGGTTGATGGTTACATTAAATAACCTGAGTTTATACACAAATTGCAGTGAAAATTTGGGGGGGGGGCAGCCTGGTCCTGGAAGTTAGGGCAGGATCTGTGTGGTGCGGATGAAGAGCAGGTTTCATTCTGTTCTGGGTGGCCAGTATTCACTTCTCTGTTGAAGGGGATGAACCCCAGCATTCTGAAGTGGCTGATGAGCTGGACATGCTCAACTTCCCCACTGTGGCCACCAGAGAGGGGGCAGAGGCAACAGGTGTCCAGGAGCCCCCCACAATGGCAACTCATGCTGGTGGTGCCTGCTCATTAGATACTGAGGCTTTTGTCAAAGGCCTGTCACTTTCTATGACACTGCCTCTGGGATCCTCAACTGCTTTAAGTCTCTAGCTTGAAAAAAGACTAACTCCATTCTGGTTCACACCATGCCTGGCTGGCTTGTCAACTGTGCCACCCTGTCACCCTGCCACACAGCAGTATTCTGGCACTCTTCACTGACTCCACTGACTCACAGGACACTCCTCATGCTTCACGAGTCTTCTGAGTCACCCAGTTCTGGCCTGGTCACCAGAGCTGCTGCAAAGGCAGCTTGCTGCCCATGACCTTCTGACACAGCCAGTAAGCAGCACTGAGCATCATTTCTTTTCCTCCCTTGTTCTCTCCTTTTCTTCATGTACTGGGGATTGGACTCAGGACTTCCCGCATGCTAGGCAAATGCGCTACCACTGAGCTACATCCCCAGCCCTTTCTATCTTCACATAGGGTCTTACTAAGTTGTGAAGCTGGCCTTAAACTTGTCATCCTCCTGCCTCAGTATCACAGGTAGCTGGTATTATAGGTGTGCACAACCATGCCAGATTTGAATGTCAGTTTCATCCTGGTGAAAGCTGATCCTAAACCAAGAAACACTTGAAACCTCAATGACAAAGCCACTACTTTAGAGAACATCAGGGTACTACCGCAATCCCAAAGTTATCATTTGAGGAAGAAAATAGAAGTAGTCCTGCGTAAACTAGCTCATTGCTGGTTTGGTACTGTGGTAATTTCTCACTCCAGTCTCTGTGAATGTGGTCTGGTAAGTAATACTGCCAACATGTATTGAGTGCTTATTGTGCAAGGGACTCTTGGAAGTGCTTTTTATATATGACTCATTTACGCCACAGAACAGTCAATGACATATGCAGTATTTCTTCAGTTTATAAATGTGGCAAAAGAAGTACAGAGAGGGTAAGTAATCTGTCCAAGTTCAGGCAGCAGTAAGTGGCAGAGCCTAGATCTGAATCCTCAGTCTATTTTCCAAGTATATGAACTTAAATGTTAAAACGGTTGATGAAGGACATTGCACTAGATACGACTGTTCAAAAAACAAACCACAAAAAACATTTCCCAGAAGCAATGGCTTGCCTGAGATTCTAGACCATTGGATAATGCTACCACTGTGAAGCAAATGCATTCTGTGTTATCTTTTCATTCATTCCTCCATTATTAAACTATTTCTCACATGTTAAGGAACAAGGGCACTGAGGATAAGGCCACCCACCCATGGTCACAGAGCTTGTTTATAATGAAAAAGGCATAGGGTTAGAATTTTCAGCTCCTGGTACTTTACCCACCCATTTATCATTTTATGGCAAGGAAAAGAAATATAGTGAAAAATCCTCACTAGATAAGATATCTGTGCCAATAGTCAACAAAAAGATATTCATGAAAGCTCAGATTTCATCAAACTCATGTTCAGGGGTGTCAAAATAAGGGAAGAAGAGACCAGACCCTGTGAGACTGGAACCATTAATAGATACACCTTGCCTGTGGCTCAGAGAGAGGAAAAAAAAATCTTGTTAATTTTTAACACTTTACATCATGTCCCAAATCATGCAAGGGCTAAAAAGTAGCACTGATTACATCATTTTTGGCAAAAGAGTCAGAGGGCTATTTAGAGAACTATAGCAATGCTTGACACTAAGTTCTGATCAGTTCACAGCCTAGCACACACATCAGGGCACTTCTCTTTGTTATGTAAGTCAGATCCAACTAACAGCTATGAAGACCGCAAAGGATCACATACTAACAGTCCCTGTGCTGTCCTGGCTCATATAGTGCTATGGCTTCAATCACAGCATCCCCTTTGAGATTGGCATTGAAACATTCAGACATGGGGCCTCTGGGAGGCACTTAATTATGCTCAAGTCGCCAGAGATTAGCACCCTTGTGATTGAAGGGAACACAGAACTCTCTCGTGCCTTTCTGCTTCAGCCACATGAAAACATCCAGATGGTACCATCTATGAGGAATGGCTTTTCAGCAGATGTTGAACCTGCAGCTGCCTTAACCTAGGACCTGCTAGCTTCTAGATCTGTGGGCATCACATCTCTATTGTGTTTGAAGATCTAGTCTCAGGTATTTTGTTACAATAGCAAAATAGACAAAGACACTGAGATATCAACATGATCTTCTAAGAAAGAAGGGGTGATATGTTTATTTTGTAGAAGTTCAGAAAGTATTTGCACAGAGGAATCAGGAGTTGAATACTAACTTTCAAGTCTGCTAACTGAGTAATTCTCAGAAATTATTTACAATAATTATTAATATTTGCTACTGGTTAATTACAACATGACAACCTAATACAATGTTTTTATTAATGATTTTTGCATATGCAAAGGGTTTTTGGGCTAAGATCTCAGAGAATCTAGTAAAAGACAAATTTTTGTCACCAACAACATCCAGGGCAAGAGTGTGCCTTTGACACTGTTAGCCAGGCATCAGGGTGGCAAGGAAGTTGTACTAGAGGAAGACAGCCGAATGCAATTCAGCCAGGGGTAGTTGTGCCCATACAAATGAGAGGCAAGGAAGCAGAATTCACATTCAGCAACACCTCTAGCCTCAGTGGCAATGAAGAGTGCTGTGACCAGCAGTGCCAGCTGTAATGTGACAGAAAGGAGAGCATGGGATGGGGAGGCCTGGATGAGCCTCAGAGAAGACAGAAGTGGTAATAACACAGGGAGAGAAAGGACACCAGGGAACACTGCAGAGTTTTAATGGGCATGACACATGTGACGAGGCCACAGACTGCAGCCTTCTGGTGTGGAATGTGCTTAAATTAGCTCAAAGAAAGTGTGACCTCAGTAGAATCTACATTCCCATTCAGCCAATGTGTGTAGCCCCAATTACAGCAGACATTCTCCATTTCTGATCAAAAACAAGGAAACAAAAGAAACCCCAGTGGCTAAAACACAATGACTGCATCTTACCATAGCTAAAGTCTACAACAGAGGATGGTGTAGACAAGAGATCATTTGCTTCATGCCCTAAGCCATCGCCTCCTAGCGACAGAACCTCTGGAAAAGCCAGTTTTAATTATTGAAGATTCTTTTATAAAATGGGGATATAAATAAATTGATTTAACAGAAAGTCACAGGAAATGACTCAGATCAAAATGGAAAGGTGCACACTGCCACTAGAATAGGGATGATGGCTAGAATAACATCTAGAGGCGCGAGACAGCAGACACAAATGGAGAAAGCATGATATATGCTCTTAAGTGAGCCTAAAAGGCTGCTATAAAAGAAGAGTGGGTAGGATTGGGAGCATCCTTGAGTCATCCAGGAAATGTTCCCAAGGGGAAAACAGTCATATTAATGAAGAAACTTTAATACGGTCATGCAGTTCCCCTGTACTGGAATCATTTCTTATTTAAGTGGGAGCAAGGAATGAGTAACATATGTTATATGCATGTGTAACAATGAACCACCCAATATTCTATATGAGCAATGTGTACTAATAAAAAAGAGAATACAATTGCTATTTTAAAAAAGGTGGACAGAAGAGATGTGTTGTGTATTGATCACCTCCCAAGGAAAATTCAACTTAATGCTGACAATAAAGTTGACATCTTTTCAGTGTTCTAACCCTGGTTTTGTGTTAAGGACAAGAAGCTATAGCTTTTCTGGAAGACTTCACTGAGAAGTAAGTTAGGTGTACACCAGCAGGAGTATTTGTAGTGGTAGAAATAGTGACAACAGTTACAGTATTAGGAATATTAATAGATATGAAAAACAGGTATATTTTGTGCCAGAGACGGTCCTGAGTGCTTTCTATATATTTACTCATTTAATCCCCCCAACACGTCTCTAAGAACGCTGTAAATGTTTTGAATCAATTCAGCCATGCCAGTATAACTGCAGACAGTCATGAAAGAGAACCTCCAGATCTGCTTTGGGAAGCAGCAGGAAGATGGCATACCTGTGTCTGAAGCGAGGGGGAGTATTTAGGGAGGCTCATGACAATGTACCTTTTACTACAATACATTTTTAAAATTTAAACATTCACTAGATTTGTTTGATCATATTTCTTAGGTATTATTACCTCTATTTTTAAAAATGTTGTTTTACTGAAGCTCAGAAAGGTTATGACACTTCCCTCAGGTCACAAAGCTAGTATCAAAGGAATAATTTGAACCCAGACAGATTGGTTTCAAACTTTGAAGTCTTAGCTCAGTACTATACTGTCTCCTGATAAACAAATATAATTCCAGGCTCAATATGTAAGAAGTACTACATTTAGATAATAAAACAAATACTAAAATATATAATGGGAAATAGGAGAGGGGGCAAGAAGGGTTCATGAAAGGGGCATGCACGCTCAGAAGTAACCAGCAAAGTTGCACCAGGCAGAGGCATGTGGCAGAGGGCAGCCATGCTCAATAAAAATGCAGTGTGAGCAACATGCCTGGCTTTAAGTTTTCTACTGGTTACATTAAAAAAAGAAATGGGTAAAATTAGTAACTTTTAAATACATTATACACAAAGTATTTTGACATTCAGTCAATATACAAACTAATGTTAGTTCTTTTTTTTAACCACATGATGCATACTTTATGCTTCCAGACCCACAAGACCACAGTTTCAAACAGTGAATAGCACAGGGATCAAAAAAAGGGTGAACAAGTGCTTTCAGCAAAAGGAGAGCTACAACAAAGGCACTCAAGGTAACAAGAAGCAAGCCAGCAAAATCACGGGCTGTGTCCGTGACAGCCCTAGCTTCGAAGGAAGTTCAAGGCAGCACGAAGATGCCTGTCAAAAAAGGAGGAACCGAAGGCTCTTTGGGCAGCAACCTCTTCCAAGCTGAACAACAGTAAGATGATTCTGGCAGCACCTAAAGAATGACTCCGGGAATGTGAGAGGATGGAACGCTGGACAGCAGCAGCCTGGACTAGGACAGTGGGGGCGGGGGAGAAGGAAAGGCGGAGGCGCTGCGAGGAGTGACGACAGGGCCCGGGGCTTGAGCGGAAGCAGATGGTGGAGGAGGAGATGAAAAGGTGGGAGTCAATAGGACGCTGGAGTTTTAGACCGGAGGTGACTACAGGAGAGGGGGCCATCACTCCAGCCACCTTCCTACTGCCCCTACCAGAGCAGCCAGGGAACCACTGGTGCCATTCGAGTCTCCCTCCCCAGTGCTGAGATTCCACAGCAGTGCGCTGTTGTGGAGGCACAGAGCGGGCCGCGGGGTGCACATGCTGGGGGGCAGTCAAGTTAAAAGACATGCTAGAGGTCAGCTAAACGGGACTTACTCATTTTTTTAGAAATGCTGGGGAAGAAGCTTCAGTAGACTTACAGATTAAAATGTGACCAACCTGGACTCAAAATTATGCCTGGTATAACTATAATCCGAAAACTTGAAGAGATAAAAGAGCAGAAGGAAAAGAAAACCATTTTTAAGAGAAGCAAATGGCACTCTAGATGACTTACTTAATTTACTGGACTGAAAATAATACAATAACAACAACAAACAAGACAAAACTCCACAAAATATACAACAAAACCCCTCTATTTCTTAGACTGAATCCTTAAAAATTAAATCCCACATCAAGCCAGGAGTGGTGGCACATGCCTGTGAACCCAGCACCTTGGAAGGCTGAGGCAGGAGGATCACAACTTTGAACCCAGCCTGGGAAATCTAGCAAGTTCTTGTTCAAATCAAAGAAAAAAAGAAAGTGGCTGGAAAGAGTGCTGGTAGTGGTAGAAAGGGATGTGGGGGATGTAGTTCAGGGTGAAGATTCTGGGTTTAATCTCTAGTACTGAAAGTTCCACAATAAATATTTCTAAAGAAAATACAGATAGCTAATACTGTGTTTTTCAATGCAACTTCTCAACACCTACTTTACTGGTGAACCTGAAACATTAGGGAAATGTTTCTTTGTACTCTGATGGTAATACTGTGATTTTTAGTAAACTATGCAATTACCTACAAATATTATAACTCAGAGACATATTAAGTACTATTCATCAAAAATTAAAAATTTTATTAGAAATATTTATAAAATTGTTTGCCATTAAACATGATAGAAACAAATTATGCAGTATGTGACAGTTCTTTCTAATCTGAAAAATATGTATGATTTTTAAAGCAAAAGTAAAGAAATTTAAAGTAGAAAAGAAATACAAAAACTGCAATTTATTAAATAGAAAATTCAGTTTAAGGGAGTTAACATGATTTTAAGCCTGAGCTTTTTATTCAAACCTTCTGTTTCGATTACCTTTTACAAATTTAAATCTGCTGATGGTGTGCATATTTCCAATAAATACAACAGCATGAGATTCCATACTAGCAGGACACCTGCTAACATCTTTTATTCATGTACATGTTCCTAGTGCAAAGCAATTATATTATTTCAAATATTTTAAAATTTTTTCGATTACTGCCTAGCATAACTGCAGGTTACCTCACAAATCATCTCTTTCCTTTTGCACTCTCTGTCTAACTATATGAGAAAAAGACTTATTTGTGGTGTTGTGTATAAAAGTCAATAATAGCTTGCAAGTAATCCCAGTCTGGTTTACTTGCATTTGATGGCAGACCTGAGAACTCAGCTTCCTATCAAATGGAAGAAAGAAGTATACAGATATAGATTTTCTTACCTTTGATCCAGCTTGTTGGCACTGGTTCCTAATGTTATAAATTTGGAGAGGAAAGTGAGTGTTAAGAGCTGGTTGTTACAGCTCTGTCTTAGCTGTAGCAATCACTAGTCTCCCACAGGAGGCTGATTATCACATGGACAATTCTAGTTCCTCAGCTCTTGTCTTCAGGTGGAGCATAAAGGTACATAGAGGGCAGGGTGTTTGAGACTCAGAGGAATTAGGGAGACAGCAATGCAGTTATTTTAGTCTTTAGTTTTTGAAAGACAGTGTTTAGATACAACCTGCAGTTGAAATCATCAAAACCGAAGGATAGTGAATTTCTGTATACTAAGTCAATTTAATATGAGTATATTTTGTCATCTGTTTCTTGTACAAGTATCTGAGAGGAAAAAAAGGTCAGCTTTGAAGATTAAATAAGAAATATTAAGACCCTGAAATAATGACCGTAAAGTGTAATAAAATTTTAAATTCATGAGAAATTATTCATTGACATATGAATCAAGTGAAGGTGGATTGATAGTGAAGCTATTTCAATGTATTAAAATTTAAAATTTACATAATATAAACTATTAATTGTAGCCAGTATCTGTTAATATCTTATTATTTACTTCTTTCTCATCTAACTTTTCTCCATGATGATGACTACTTAAGAAAAATATATGTTTAATTCCAACTTGACTGACACTCAACTCAAAACACACATCTCACACAAAACATTATCACAGGGACACAGGACTTCAGACTATTATTGTTTTATGACTAAAAAATGAGTGACTTAAGACAAAAAGCTCAACATCCTTAAACTTCATTTCTATTCATTCCCTAATAAATACCATCTGTTGTGTACTTTAGGGATATAATACCCGTCAAAAACTCCATCGTATTATGAGAACCGGCACCAAGTTGATCTGAAATGCATATTTGAACAGATGTGTTTAAATTACATCTCCGTCTATCCACATGCATAAATTCAGCGCAAGTGTGTGTTGATTTAAAATGCATAAAAAAAGGGATTTGGAGATGCATCAAAAGTGAACAGCATCTCAACGGATCAAGGCTCACATTACGAAAGGTCATTACTAAAAATAAAGTTTGCATTTATTAAGAGTTGCACCACGGGGCTGTTCATGGGAACTGACTTAATGTCTGCACCACAAAATCAGCCACTGAAGCTATCCTAATTTTTATACCTCTCCCATGTAAGACATTAAAACTGTCATGCATGGACAGAAAAAAATGGGATACTAGAAATTAAAATTATATGGTGTGCCTACTGACTAATATTGGTTTTTTTATGGAGTAGTCTTTCATGTATCAACTATATTTTGTTTGTTTTTCTCAAAATTATGCCTATGATTTCTACAGGCACAATACTGTTTTGAATACACACACACACACACACACACACACACACACACGTCCAAGAATTAAAATTAATCAAATCCTTTGAAACTACGAAGTTCAGTGACATTTAGAAAAAAAAAGATAATAAAAGCATTAGACCTGTAAATGTTCTCTATATTCTGTAAAGTACTAATTCCTCTGCTGGCTTTTCACTATGAATAAAACTTACTGGTAAACCATTGAGTTGCAATGATCTTCCCATTCTCTATTAGGTTAATAATGTAAAAACCAGAAAACAAACTGCCAAGTGAAAGTCAACTATCTTCAACATATTAATTTTCTACCACTGTACACATATAATACAAATAAAAGGCTTAGCTTCTAAAACTCAGCTGTCCACTGAGAAGTTGAATGTGAAAGTACATATATAATAATGATTCTAGCTAATGCGTTTATATAAATTATTGCTAGATATAACATATAATATTTTCATTAACCATAGTTAAGGAAACTAAGGTTCATATGTAAAACTGAGAAAATCTTTACAGTCTGACTGACCACCAGTCTTCCAGATGAAACTTTATGCTACTATATGTTACGATGGCTTTAAGAAAAAAGAGGCCATGTCAAAAGGAATTTTGGATTTCTTCACAAAGGAGATCTCTGAAACGCAAGTGGGAAGTCAACTTTTGCAGAGGATATGTACTCTTCAGATACAGACTTATAGTTCATCTTACTGAGAGATTCAGAAAATTTCCCAAAGCTTAAATTAACTAACCAAGGAACAGTAATGAAAGTACAGTAATATCTATGAGAAAACATTTTTGTTGAAATTTCCAGCATCTTGTAGGTTTATCTCCTATGCTATTCTATTATTCTGTCCCCTCCTGCTCCCAGTCCCAGCCAGGCATGCCCACTTCTCTGTCCTGCTACGGCCACTGAAGGTGTTACACAGAGACCAATCCAGCTTTTCATTCCTCATGCCCTGTGCTCTCCGGCCCGCAGCCATCCAGACACTGATGCTCTCCTTACGGCTACTCTAACCTCAGCTCTCCTGAGACTCTGCCATGCTTTCTTTCCTTGAGTTTAGATTGCACTCAGTGTCTTTTTCACATTGTCAAATTTTCTGTATTTTCTTCTATTATTATACTTGCTTGTTATCTGCATATTTTCCCAGTAGGGTCTGTCTTGCACACTATGACTTTTCCAGAGTCCAGAGTTCAGTGCCTAGCACAAAAGAGGTACTTCATGCATACTAGTAAGTCAACAAAAGGCCGATTAATTCCCTTTCTAAAGAAGAAAAATCAAATCCCATAAATAATATTTGAGACCTGATTTCCAACTTTTCATCTAGAATAGGTAAAATTAAATATTTATATAATACATTTAAACATATTCTAAGGTAAATGTAAATTATATAATAATCTTTCAAAGCATGTGGCAACAAAGGCAGAATCATTAGAGAATGAATCCATTTTAATCAGATGCTTACCTAGAGATGATCTGTCCCATACAATAGATGCTACTTACATCTGGCTATTTAAATTAAAACAAATTAAAAGCAAATAAAATAAAAGACTCAGTTCTCAGGTGTTAAGTAGCCAACCAGCAATGTATAGCTAGTTGCTACAGTGACCCACAGCACAGATACGGAACATTTCCATTCTTGAGCACCATTCTGTTGGACAGTACTGTTCTAATGAGTTCAGATTCTGTGATAGAATTTAAAAACAAACATGCCAGGAACCTCATATTTGAACTCTCTTCTCATTTTATAAAATGGTGATAACCTACTGGTCACGTGACTATGAAGACTAAAGAAAATGTTTGAAAATACTTAGCTCAATGTATAATGAATAACAGCTGATCAGAGCAGCCTCCTTCCCATTCCTCCTGTAATGCAAAGGTGCTTTGCTCCTAGTATATCAATCACAACTTCCCTTCTTGTAACAGTACTATATTTCATCAGTGCTAAAAACAGTAGTTTTTAAAGAGAAAAGGCTTGAATGATAATTAAAACTCCAAGGTTCCTGGCCTATCACTTTCTGACTTTTCAATCAAAATTGCTTCACATTTAACTGTTATATACTGGATTTCCCCTTCCAATGTTTTTCCCCCATTAAAAGTCTACTAAGTAAAGCCAAGCAAACGAAGTCCCAAAAGCCAGTGTCACAGAAAATATATCCAGCCCTCATGAATGGCAAGCATAAAGGACTATCATACTCTGACTCCTCTGGTCTTTTCTACCACCAACCACTTTTCAATGTTCTACACATAGCTGAGGACATGGGGACTAACAATAGCAGCCAACTAACTCAAAAACAAAACCAGTGATTTTGAGTGGCTTCCTGTGGCTTGGATGAACTGTCAGATGGTACTGCTAAGTTATCTGTGGAGTTAATGCTAACACTGAAATGAGTAAGAATTAGCCTGTAAGAATAGTGAGAATGAAACAACTATACACAAGAGTTGAGGAAACAATTTATTACGACCTCAAGTGGTATCTGTTGTGTGTTATGAGTGCTATGCGTAACATGGAAACATTTAGGTGAAATATTTACGAGCTTGTGAAATATGTCTATGGTATCATTCATCACCAACTATTCTGGATAATACATATTTGAATGTTACATATTATTGAGTTAAAAGTGGGTTTTACTTTCATGAACTCAATTTTCATAATTTCTGTAAATTTTCATCAGAAATCTAAGATAACTACCTGAACTTGTCCTGTCACACCAATATTTGATGGTTTAATAGTAATGAAGTTTGAATTTTGTTTTTTTTTTAATTTCATGGTCAACACTGAAATTTTTCTCAGAGGAACAACTGCCTAAAACTTCTACTATCAAACACTTGTAAACTAGCTTTTGTTACTGACAGATCAATGCTTTGTAAAGAATTTAACTCAAAATTACATAGGAAAATGTTGCTTTTATGCAAAACGTGTTCTATAGTAAAGTCATTTTAACAGCTAATGTCTGAATCACAAATAATGTTAAGCTTTATATTTTTTACAATGTTAAAGTTGAAGTAATCAACATACTCTCGATCCTCACAAAAATTTTCAAGTAATATCATCTTCTGAGCTCAGACTATGACTTCCAACAGAATTCTTCAGACTTTAATGCAACTACAAAAAAATCCATATTTAAAAATCCATTTAACTGTGCTATTGAGAGGTGCTTACATCAAGCTTTCATTTGGGAGTGATCTCACAAAATACAACTATATCGAGAAAAAATTCTAGCAGAATTTTATAGATATTCTCTAAGTGATACATACTAGATACCACTATTTGGCAGTATATATCTGTGAAAAAACACTTTCAAAGTAAAATACATTAAGCCTCATTACCTATCGGCATTGACAAACCAATATTAACACTTGATTTCAATGATAAGGAATACTAAACCTTGAACCCCCACAACTGAATGTTATGCTAAATAAAGCAGTTCTATTTTTCTTACAAGTAGATCTATAATTTAGAAATTGTACCTTTTTAGTATATTTTGGATTTCATCAATATGACTTTGTAGAAATGTGTTTTTCTCCTTGCATACATATGTGCATCTATAAAGATAGATGCATTGCAAGCCCTTTACCAAAGGCTATTCAAGATCATCACAGAATTATCTGTAATGATCCTGAATAGCTTACAATACAGGTAAAAGTAAAATTTTTATCTCATATATGAGTTATGCTAAAAAAAAAGCTATGGCTGTTAAATAATTTTTAAACAGTAAAGGAATATGTAGTGTGTAGGAAATTCACAGCAGGGTACTTTGTCTAGATGTGCCTTATTGCAGGAATTGTCCATACTTCACTCTAAATAGTTCTTTAAATTATTCTACAATCTTAATGGTTATTAAGCAACCCCAATCTCTAAACATGGGACTCAGAATCTTACTTGAGAAATTAGTTCTTGAGGTAATATTTAATAATATGTCCTCATGACTGCCTGAGAGTGCTGTAAAGATACCAAAATAAAATCCATACTGTATCGCAAGCACAAATACCAACACATAAACATACTTAACAGAATATTTCAATATAAACAGTCCTTAATATGTCATTTCAATTTTGTTGTTTCATTAAAATAAGCTCCAGTAAGATATTATCTCTTCATTTGTGACGTGTAACAATCTATCACACTGTTAACTCTATAGATTAAAAGGTTTAAAAAGTAACAGTTCACAATTCACAAGTGAGATTCTTAAAATAAATTTTGTACCTTTGTGGCCTCATTTTTTTAAAGGAAAATGTCATATGTGAATTTTTCACATTTGATTTCTGTGCACTTATCAAGCTGAACCAAGACTGGTTATTTTAAAAAATAACAGCAAGAATAATAATTTGCTGAGATTAGGTTATCCATTTTTTGGTTGGGTGAATGAACAGCTGTGATAAACTAACTGTATGTTCACATGAACAAGTCTTTTATGTGTTGAACTTGTAGGCAGTTTGTATTGGCCTGATAACAAAACAGATGTTTCCCTTAGTGATCTGGCTAGCTTTATTAGGTGCAGACCACTCTTGGTGTCAAGCTACATGTGTGTTTTAAAAAAACTGTATTCATCAGTGTAAAATAAACCTGTAAGACTACTTCATCTATGACCTGTTTTAACTGGTCACTTACTTGAAATTAAACAGGTGTAATTTCAAACATTGATTTTTACCTAATTTTTTTAAATCCTTAAAAGTAAAAGATGTTAGAATCACCCGTGATAACATAATGATGGCTCCAAGGTAAATCTGGAACTCATAAATGTTATGAGGCCAACGAGTGGTCACAGAGATAACACTGGGTCCTTAAGTAAGAAGATGTAAACCATCTGGCAACACCAGAATTTTGTCTTCATCTGCCTTCCTTGATGAAGTTTGGCTTAATTTTCCATATCTTCAAGATTCTGAGAAGCATGCTGGCTACTACTGTGTGTAGGCTTTTACTAACTATTCTCTGGATGTACTTCTTCTAGAACCTGTGATGGCTTAGTTCTTGTCCTTGCTGCTTTCTTTACATTGTCACTCTTCCCTGAAATTCAGGATGTCTTCCCTTACACTTTTAACACATCTCTTAATAATCAATCACTCTTGCAATTTCCCTTGCCATTCCCAGTGCTTCTCCCTTGCAAATAAGGAACAAATCAGCCCCCTATGTCTTGTCTAGCACCTCTATTTCCCTTTTCTAACTACTTCTAAATAGTTTCCTTTCCAGACTTCCACAAGAACAGACTATGGCTGCTGTTTTTGCTTCCTCATTATTAACATTCTGGTAAACCCTGTGTCCTGGCTTCTGCCCCAACCTGCTGATGCCATTCTGATTTCATTACTGGTAAACCCACAAATGTTATTGTACACTCTTAATTCTGGCTAACCCATACTGCATTAGACACTATCTATTAAATATGTTCCTTAACTGTTCATTTGACAAATCTATGCTGTATACCTCTGACAGGCTGGACCTGGAGCTGTGCTGCCTGCCTGCATAAAGCTCACAGCCTACGAGTTTACAGAGTGGTAGGGCAGACACAGCAGGGAACCTGACCCAGCTAGACAGGCAGGGTGGGTAATACAAGAAAACGACTGCATACGCGAACTACCTTTTGCAATACTTTTTCCTTTGCTTGAGTTTCACTCTGATTTAGAGTTATTCCAAGTGAGTTCCCTCCTTAGTCTCCTAAGCAATTCACAATTCAAATTTTAAAGTCTGTGCTCAATGTCCAACCATCTCTTCTTTTTCCCTTCTAAGGCTTGGGGTATCATTTTTTTCAAATTATATTGATGGTTTCTTGTCACCCGTGCTGGAAACCTTCAGTCACCTTTAACTCATCTGTTCTGTTATTTACAGTTAGTCAAATGTTACTTGAAAAAGAAATATACCAACAGGTCCCCTATGCTTTCCCTTTCTGCTGCCAGCCTTGATCTCATGAGTGGACACTATCACATTGCTCTCATCACTTCATCCTGCTGGGAAAACATCATAACAGCTTATTTATTTACTATCATATGTGCAGACTCACAGGGAAAAACTTAAAGTCCTTGAAAATCTGAGCTCATCATAGTTACCTACTCACCACTTCCCAAATGTACTCTTCTAAAATCTGACCAGTTTGCCAAATTGCAAAACAGTATGCTTTGTAGGTCACTCTATGACTGACACTGGTGATCTCTTCACTTGGACTAAATCTTTCTCTTCATTCTAGCCAAATGCAAAATGCAGTAACCCTAAGAAGATGCTCTTCTACATAAACCATTTATAAAAATGTATTAAGTGGCCTGGTATAAATGGCTTAAAATACTAAAAAAAAAAAAAAAAAGTTACTTGCCTCTTACAGCAAATCCAGGAGGATAGGTATTACAATGTTTCATTTGGAGATTCAAAAACAGAATAGCTAAGGATTTTGTTAAGCAAGACAGGACAGAATTTCCCCCTTCTGAGTATTTCTGACATGGTGGGAAGAAGGGGCCAAGACACATGAGGCCTGTACAAGCCTTTATGGCATGGATAATGTGTCTATAAAACGCATGTTTTCCCTTCTTGAGGGAAAGTTGGGTACTGTCAATAAATATACCTGGAAAACAGGCATAAACCACAATGACCCTCAGCAAAAAAAGGATAGCCTAGGAAATGGGAGAAAAAAAGGTTAGGTCACATTACATATTTCAGAAACTTTGGGACATCAAACAGATTTAGCGATTTTGCAGGTGTAATTAGGGATCTTGCACATATAATTAAGGTCCCAAGTCAGTAGACATTAAGGAGATTTTCCCAACAGGCTTGATCTAATCTGGTGAGCCCTTTAAGGATACCAGGACTCCCCTTACCTAGGCACATACAGATGGTCAAGTGAGGACACAGAGAGAAGCAGCCACCTGCAAGTCAGAAAAGCCATCAGCAAGAACAGAATTGGGTAGAATTTTTAGGAAATGAAATTTCTGTTGTCTTGGTCTATGGTATTTTGTTACAGCAGCCTGATCAGACTGATAAACACATTAGCTGAATGCTCTGAAGATCAAACAAAATAAGCATTCTAAAATACTGGTTGGCACAAAGCAAACCTGAACTGCTAAGTGGCATTACTGTTGGAATTGTGGGAGGTTTGTTAGAAAAAAATGATCACATAAGAAGTTCTTTCGAAAGTCCAGAAAAGATATTTTATTGACAGATCCCAGGGCTTCCACTGATCACAGTGACTCCATTCTGCCCAGATGGCACTCTGACCCCAGCTTGCTTCAGGTTCCCTAGTAACTGGGCTCACCCGCTACATTCTTGGATTCTCTGACACCACCCAAGTTCCTCTTTTTGTTTTTGTGTTTTGATTTTGTTTCTTCCTCTCTGGGTACACTTAGGGCCTAGTAAGTTCCATCTCAGACTCCTGGGTCAAAGCCCTTAACTAATTTTTCAGGTTTTCCCCAGACTGACTTTGTATTCTACAACAGATTCGAGACTCCAGATCTGTCACTAACAGTCCTCTTACCTCCTGGACACTAGGCTCTAGTGTGCTAAAGAGTGACAGCCTCTTAGGTAGGAAAGATGGAGAAACTAGCACATATGTCCCTCCTGAGGGAGGCCCTAACATGCTGCAGAGAATAGGTTTGGTAGTTGGAGAATTATATTTGGAAGGGCATGAAAAGAAGTTGGTAAGGTCAGTGTAAATATACAGGAATCGACTAAATAGAAAACAGATTGATGAACAACAAAGAGGTCTCAATGGAGAATAAGTGACTCCTTTGTTAAGGTTTCAGCCAGGTGGGGAAAGTAGTCAATGGTGCTGTGGCTAGAGTATAGGTGGCTTCATGTGTAAAGGCATACGGAAGTTGATGTCAAAGGCATCACTAAAACAGCACCATGGTGTCTGGGCCAAGAAGAAACCAGAAGATTAGAGAACTGGGAAAGGTCAAGGGATGGGAGTTCATACCAGGGATGCACAGGAAAGAAAGGGCTGAAGCTCGCTAAGTTCCTGAGATCCTCTGGCAGTCAATCATTATCTTAAGTGAACAAAATGCCCTATAAAGTCATGTCCAATATATAAAGATAACCAAACAACCTCAAGTGTCTGGAAAGGAAACAATTTCCTCTGATAACATCTTATTTAAGACTGCACATGTGTCTGTGTTCATACGCAGGCACTCTCCATTTTCCTTCAAATGAATTCCTGGAAAATACATTATAAAAGTCTGTCTTTTCTCACAGGAATCATAAAAACACTGATTCTTGCCCTCTGATTGTGACTCAGCATTAAGTAAATTATGATAAGACCAAAATATATCATAAAGCAAAGATGCAATAATAAACTCACATAACCATTTAAAATAGTGAAGTATACTTCAAGTTAGTAAAATAATGGAAGTTTAGAACAAAAGTGAACTTCAGAGTTTATTTAATCCCATCCTGTCATTCAAAAAAGGGACTAAAATTGAAACTAAAGTAGCCTTTCCAGTTCTACAACCACAAAAGCTATTTCTTGCCTCCCAATCAAATGCTTCTCAGCTTATTTCAAATGAGTATCACCAAATAAGCAGAGCTGTAGTGTATTTTGAAAATATAAGGATATAGTATACATGTGTATGTATGTGTGTATGTATATATACATATATTTTTTTTTATGGTTTACTTACAGAGTACCTACAAAACAGAAAAGTATAAATGCCCACTTTCACAGATTTGTATGACACAACAGAATATATTAGGTGTGACAATGTTATACATGTGTATTTAATTAACCTCCAATTGTTCCTGTGATCTCTACTTTGGAAAAATGAAAACCTACAGCTATACTCTTTATATGACATCAGAAAGTAAAAACAATGTAAGTGTTAAAGCGAGGAAAGACTAAGCAAAAAAAGGAAGTCAACTCAACAGTGTCATGTAGCTTCTCAACAAAAACTACCTGGACAAAGCTGAATCAAAGAAATGTGCATTCAAAACAATAATTGGAGAAAGGAATACAAATTAATAGGCATCCAACTGGAAATTCAGAGAATATAAACAGATGAAATTTACTACTCATTGTATTTTTTCTATAATGTTGTTCATGTCTGTAACAATAAATCAATAAAAAGCAACCAGGTGAATGAGTAAGTTGCCACGAAGCTTGAGGTGAAACATTTTCTCTTTACAAATTTCTTTGCAGCGAGATACAGGAGCAGAGATTTATAACACTACCCTGTTACTAGAGAACTGAAATATTCTAGGAATGCCTTAAAAACTTGTTTCTAGGGTCTAGAAAAAATAATAGTTTGGATTCTATTTTTTTTTAAACCTTCTTTTCACTGCTATCCCCCAAATAAAGCTTATAAACCAAGTGAGAAGGGATGATCTGAAAGCTCTAGAAAAAAAATATAGGAATCTTCAGCCACATTTGTTAATATGAAAGAAAACATTTAAAAACTGGTTCCAATTAATTGTGTCTTTTATGACAGATCACCTCCTTCTCTATCTTTTCCCCTCCCCGCAATTCTCTTTGCTGTTTGGACTATGAAAAAAAAAAAAAAAAAGGGAGGGCTACGATAGCCTAACCAATAAACAAACACACTGCTTTCTTGTTAGACGTGCCATGAACTATATACTTTTTGTATATATCACCAGTTTTTCTTAAAAGTTTACATTTGCTCTATGGGGGGGTTAATTACATATTTAAACAAGTTTTGAAGAAATGCAAAGGTGTATGAATATCCATAGGGATTTTTTTTCTTCTAGAATTTTCAAGCCATCCCTTCTGATTTCTTGTTCCATTTGGAAGCCTGTGGGATTGATCAAAGTTAGATCAGAAACAGATATGTTTTTAAGCCTGGGGATCTGTCCTTAATTGGCAGAACATATCATTATTCCAGGTATTGATCAGAGAACACAACACTGTATTTCCTGCCACTCAATATTTTATCGGAAATGCACTGGTGAGAAATGGTGGATGCCTGCTCAAAGGACTTGGGTCCACTGGTTTCTCTGGATGGTCTAAATTGATTTTTGAACTTGGTCCTACTGTGAAAGGATTTGTACTTGGACTTTTGTTCTGAACTGTGATTTGGCAGCCTTACCAACAGTGAGGAAGAAAAGAAAACAACTCCCATGGGGCCAGAGATGAGGACATGGTATGTCAAAATGAGTCACAGGTAGAATATCTGTTTTAGTTTCAGTCCTAAGAACAGCTATTTGGTGTTTTGTTTTGTTTTGTTTTGTTTGTACCAGGGATTGAACTCACAACCTTGGGCTTGCCAGGAGGGTACTTATGCTGCTGAGCTAAATCCCTGGCCTGCTATCCGGGTTCTTGAGCTCAGACACTTTTAATTTTGCACATGGTGTAAATCACGTAACTGATAATATTCCCCCTCTTTACACTGGCTTCTTGAGATTTTGTGGTCAGATACACAGTCCTGTAGAGTAAGTTATAAGACCAGAGGATATGTATCTTTGATAGTAACCTTAACACTAGAATTATCTAATTTTTGCTAAAGTAATTTTTTTTTCTGTCTTGATTTCAACTTAAAAAAATCTGCATATCTCCCATGTCTCTGGAAACTGCTTCAATTTTTGAGTGCACATATAAGTAAGTAAATTCTATTAATATGTCAAAATTGCACTGGGTTATGTCATTCATTGAAATATTTTATACTTTGAGGAAAGAAAGCTGTATCTAATGTTTATACTTTTTATTGACTCATCTCTAAAGTTAATGCTCATTTCATCACAGTAATGTAAAACTTAGCAGACAAGATGTATTTCTTAGCTAAAATATGATTGGCAAATCTGTTGTTATTTTACTTTCTCTACCACACATTTATTTACCAATTCATTAAAAAAAAGGAAATGTCAGACACTAAAATTCATGAAACTTTCTTCAACTCAGGCCAGTTTTCCCTCATGCAAGGACATTTTGTAAACCAAAGAAAATCACTAACTTGCTTTTTCTACATCAGACCATCTAACTAATGTACCTGATTACAGCAAATAAGAATAAGATCAATGAAAACAGGAGGTGTTTGCCTCTACTTATACCACTGAAAGCTAAATGGATGTGATCTATGGTAAATAAAAGTATACAATGCCATTCTGTTTATTGTTTTTATTCTCAATAAAAATTTGCACACTGTTCTAACATAAATCAAAACCAAACTGGAAATTAAAATAAAAACCAGGAAAAATTTTAGCATATGTTCTTTAGAAAACAAAATTTTAGTGTTAGTAAATGGAACCATTTACATCTGAAAAGTAAATAATTTGAATAACTTGGAGACTTTTTAAATTCTGAAAACTAAGAGGTAGGATACAGTTTTGATAGGAGAGTGGGAAAAGAAAATCACTTGTGCTTTATTGTACTTAATAACTTGAGCATCTGGCTCTCCATACTAAAAGCTCATTTACGGAAAAGGCCACAGAGGTAATTCCTATCAAAACCCTGCCCTAAGGTTTCCAGAGATGCAGAGTCAGGTACTAACAGAAGAGTATAAGGTTACAGTCACCTTGGATCACCTTCCAGAGTGGTTACTTCCTCAAAGCACTTTGTTCCTTAAATTAAGGATCCATAATCTGACCACTGAAACATACTTATGTGGGCTTCCCACTACCTCAGAGTAAGTACCCGTAAGTTGCTATCCAAGGGGAACAAGCTTCCATGTCTGTGTATAGATATTTTAAAATAAAAATTGCTACTACTGATGCTCAAAGTCTAATAGCAGAAAAAAAAACCAGATTACCATTTGAGAAATATTTATGTTAAAACTTTATTTAAAAAAACAAAACTCACACTAAAGAAACTGCTGTTTCTCTGTCTTTATCCTCATGATTCCAACCATAGATCACTCTTTCAACCAGAATTTAATCTGAATATCTAATCAAATGGTAATGGGGCTGATTAATGCTGAAGATATGTAATTCCTGCCCTGCCCTTGCCCAAAACAGAATGGACAGATAAGAGTTCTCCATGAAAATCAGGAAGTGCTACACAATATAGGTGTTATGAAACAGAGAACAACAGTATATTTACAGAGCACACAACACACTGGCAATTCCAGCAGGCATGTGGTTGGGTGTCCAGAGTGTATGAGGGGTAGGCAGGAGCTGACGTATGAGCACACCCCAAGTCCCATGGAGCCTCAGACTAGGGGCCAGAGTGAGCAGTGAGCAGGAAGAAGGAGACTGTGACCTTGGCTCATCCCCTCCATCTGTAACACAGATGCAGTAGAGTCTACAGGTAATGGTTTACAGCTAAGCCAGCTGACTCAAACCAGTTTCAGGTCTCAGTATGAGTCAAACAGTCTTGACAACTAACTGAGTTCCCGCCACAATCTATTGTTGAGGATTAACTGAAAATGATTATATCTCTCAGAGCTCTGGGCAGCAGCCAATCCATGACAGCCTCAAAGATAATTCACCCCTGTGAATAACACTCAAAATTAACTCTGTAACTCTGTAGAACAAATTGGGACAAATGTTATTTCTGAACTAACAGTAGGACAAGGTTTGATACTATGTTAAGACTAAAGACCTAATTGAGATTTTATATGCAACTGAACTTCATACCTGGCAACCTGGTATGCTGGGATCACTACCATCCCTCAGCTCAGTCACCGTTCTGACATGTGTGAATTCATTAGCAAAGCACACAGCTTCTGCTCAGGGGCCAGAGCTGCTACAATTTCTTTCTGAACAGCAGTCTCTTATATTAGTCCCTTTCATGAGGCTGAATACTTTCTAAAAAGGTTTATTTGGTTCATGATTTTGGCTGCTGGAAGGTCCAAACAGCATCCTGGACAGGGACCTCTGGCTGCATCATGTAAGACAGGAAGAGAACATATGGTGAGACAGAGGACAGGTGACACTCAAAGGCAAGACTCGCTCTTTTCACAGCTATTCACTCCTTCAGGACTAGCTTGCTCCTAGCAGAACTGCACTGATTTCACTGGACAAGGTGCCACCAATAACCTAGACCCCCAATTCCTCCTTAAGGCTAGTCAGGGCCTTCACACTGACCCACATCCCCAGTGCTTTTATCTTTTATTTTGAGACAGGGTCTTACTAAGTTGCCCAAATAGGACTAGAATTTACAGTCCTCCTGGCTCGGCCTCCCAGAGTGCTGAGACTACAGGTATGTGCCACCAAGTCTGGCTGGTCTCACGTTTAAGATTCTACCACCTCTTCACTCCCACACTAGAGTCCAAGCTTGTAGCACATGTGCTTTCAAGGAACACTCACACTGGATTGAAACCCCCGTGCCTGTACACTGGCCCTCCAGAAACCCCGGCCCATCATTCTGTTATTTCTTCTTTTGTTTTAGGGTATAAAAGACTCCACTAAACACAAATTATATTTAACAAAGATATGATTTCAGGCATTATCACTACAACACTTTGGTGAGATAACTTGATACAACATTAAGCAGCAGTGTCAAGGATTGTGGGGTCTTCAAGCACAGCAGAGGAGAGGGTGACTTAAGGAGTGGGGTATTGTCCTAGATGACTTAAGGCATGAAGTTCTCAGTGACAGAAATGGTGATAAAAACTCTGGTTCTCAAGAAAAATTTAAACTTGGACAAGCCCAACTGACAGCATCATGTGCGCATGCACGTTACTGGGGACAGAACCCACGCCCGCACACTGAGCTACACCCCCAGCCCTTTATTAAATTTTTTTAAGACAAGCTCTTGCTGTCATTGGGCTTGGCCAGGCTGGGCTCAAACTTGAGATCTTCCTGCCTCAGCCTCCAAGAGTGCTAACATTATAAGTTGATGCCACCACACCTACCTAGGGTCATTCTTACATACATCAGCAGATATTACTTAATATATAACTGTTATACAGTTCCCTTAATCTTTCAATCATCTGGTGAGTTCTGCCCCAAATGATACTTTCAGCTTAAAGGGCACATTTTATAAAAACCTATAGAAAGAAAACAGGAAAACACCTTCAATGTATTTTTCTTCCTCCATACTGACTGAGCTGAGGAATGGTAGTGATCCCAGCACACCAGTTTGCCAGGTATGACTTTCAGGGGCCAGAGCTGCTACAATTTCTATATTTTTTAGTAACTGGGCCAGGAGTATTGTCTTTCATCTAAACTTATACATTTTGTCTTTATTTTTCAGGTATTTTATTAGCTGTGCTCTGCATTATAATTGTTAGTTTCATTATCATTACTGTCATTAGAAGAAAATGCTACAGCTATCATTTAAGGACATCTTAACACACATTGTCTCATTTAAGTCTTATAAAAACTTTAAAGCAAGGTTAGTATCCTCATTTTATAGATGAATATAAGGAAAGTAATAGGTAAACCAGTCAGTATCACAAGATAGACAGGACCTAACTCTTCCTTATTAGACACTGTACCCATGCTCTCAATAGGCTAAATTAAATTCCCCAACACTGATGTTCTGATTTTGAGTTTTCTCTTGCAGAAGTTGTTGTCTGTAAGAAAACTGACAGTACCTCACTTCAGTCCCTCCCTACTAAGTGTCTGGCTTCCTAAGCTATTTGCTTTAGCATTTTTTCCTCTGGCTCTTTATTTTTATTGATACAATATTACACATGACTTTTAGATTTTCTTTCTATCAAAAATAGCAAAACGCAGTTGAAGATATGGGGGCATCTTTAACATAACTCACCAGCTTCTATTTCCTTATAACATACTAATTACAGCCCTTCATGATAGCTGCGTGGTACAGAGGAAAGTCAGAGACTGGGCCTGACTATCAAAAAATACTGGAAAGAGAGAATACATATGAACTTCTTTGGGCTTCAGATAAAAACAGGAAGGCTTCAGAAAAACACACAATGCTCAACATCCAAACTGCCTTCAAATTTCACACATTCATGACTATGACAGATACAATAGCACAAATATGTATTTTATTCCTAATTTTTTCTGTTTTTGGAGAAATGATTGAAAGAGAAAGAAAAAAATTTGTTTCTAATATATTTATTCTTTTTTGGAGAAAAGATTGAAGGAAAAAAATTGTTTGTAATAGGGTGAGTGCCACAACTTCTCAGACTTGTAAACATTATCATTTTTGAAGCTGGTGAAACTGATGTTAGAAAAGCATAAATAAAATATGCATTGGGTAAAGAAAGGGAAAAAGAGAAATTGGTCACCATTTAAATACTCTGAAAAATAAAAAAAAATGCAACCAGAAATCATTTTTAAGATTCTTTCTTTAATGCTATTTGAAACAAGTCAATTAATTGGCCATACTATTATTTAGCATCTCCTAGTGGCCTGGTGGCATATGCAACATTTGGAGGATAAGTTTAAATAGCACAGATTTTGTCTACCACTGTATGGATACTTACATCAAATTAATTTTAAAAAATTCTAAAAATCACTGTGATGCACAATGCTCAAGATGGTAATGTACATTTCACCACTCACACCAGCAGAAGCACAGCTCCTAGTGAGTGAACTCCTAAGGTTCCCGGCAAAATCACATTTAAATTTAATGTACCCAAACTGCCAGTATTTATGCTTTATATTCTCAAGTCTATTTTTCAGCACAAAACAACACTCCACTAGGAACTCTCATTCTACACACAGCACCTGACATAGCAGTAGGAAGAATACACCAGGAGTCTTAGAGAGAAATGCAGCACATTTGCAGTATTGTAACAAATGAGCACCTGTAGAAATAATTTGTCTTAAAAGAAAAGGAATAATTTAATGGCCAGGAAAATAGAAAACGATTCATGAAACACACAAACCCTAACAAACAGGCTATAGGACAAAAGGTAGAGCAAAGGAGGCCAAGAAGTGCTGGTCAGCGCAGCCTCCTTTTTGTCACTAAGAAAACAGACCTACTTAATACAAGGCTATCACTTCATTTAAACACAGTAACCTCTGCAGAAGTGTGCTGGTCATTTACATTGCAAGAGTCACTCCCTGCCATCAGAAGACAGACTGTCACAGCAAATAACAAATTTTATTTGTTATTTGCTGACTGCCACAGCAAATAACAAATAAAATTACTGGAAAAAAGCAATAATGTAAGTCTATTGTTCAACTTTTGGTCAATGAAGCTTTGATCTAAAAGACTTAATTTTACCAAAAGCAACTAATGTCATTGCGTTTACAAGCTAGTAGGCAACTCTTTCATTTTTATATCTAAATATAACTTCTAGTAGATAGACAGAAGCTTAGCCAAGACTAAATGATATAAAGGAACTTCATTTTTATAAGAATATTTTCTATTGAGATCACATGAGATGAACAGATAGCACAAAAATGGTAATACGTGTTATTAAGAATCAACTTTGGTATTTGCCCTTTATTTTAGCTAAATTAGTACTGGACTTTTATTTTTCTCAGTGGTTTTACAAGTAAGAAGAAAAGAAGAAAGAAAAAACAACTATGACCTTGGCTACAAACACACCAGTATGGATCAAACAGAGCCTGGCTGTATAAACTTGACTAAATTACTAGATTTCTATCCTTTGGCTTGATATTATGTCTAGAAAAATAGTTCCACATGCTATGTTAGCTATCTAAATAAGGAGTGCTACTAATCCACACCTCTGTAGTGGGGTGACTGTTCCAACCATTTGTTTAGTGGAAGGTGTAAATTCATATTGCCCTTTCTGGTCGCAACACACGCTGTCCTGACTTACCCAAGGGAGTCTGCTGTTTGCTCCCTCGCTGCAATCAATCTATGGCCTCAAGCATGGGGCTTGATAGCTCTTCCAGTTCTATATTAGCTTTGGTAGCATTTGGTATTATTCTGATTCATATAAATGTCAAGTTCCTATGGGTAACTTGACCTAAGAGTGTTGGTAACCTCAGGTTACACCCTTTAAAACAGCATAGAGATGAAAGAATTAAATTAGATTTTATATTATTTTATATTAAACACCAAAAGGGGAAATGAACTTTTTTTTTTTTTGCACTAAGTGATATCACTGCTTTGTGAAGATTGATCATTTAAGAAATATAAAGCAGTTTGGAAGAACAAGCTACCTTTCAATAATAGTAATGAAATCACTGTCTTTCCATGATGAACGACAAGCTGGAATTAGCTTGGCAACAGAAAATTCTCTTTCCTGTGGAACACCATTGTTTTGCCTTAACATATGGTGCACATGGGTTGAGGCTGGTGATAGCAGCTGCAGGTCCTGAGCCACACCTGAGGTTCTAAGTCAGAACAGAAGAGAGTAGAAAAGTGTCCTTCCCAATGCCTACGTCAGACTTGGCCACACGCTAAGTAGTACTCCTCACTGAGGAAAACCAGGGACCAAGAGTTGGGGCAACTAAAGACTGTCTTGAGTGCTAGCGCTGAAAGGCTTCATAATTCTTGTCAAGTAGTATTTGATAATTCCCATTAAAAGTTGGCACATTTCCCCCATGAGAAATTTTTTAAAAATCCTATTCTTTCTTTCTTTTTTGAGATAAAGCCTTACATGTGGCCAGGATGCCTTTGAACTTGTGACCCTCCCACCTTAGCTTGAGTGTTTAACATTTTATTTCCTATTAATTGGAATGCAGTTTTGGTGGCTAGAAATTAAGTAGCTTCCCAGGGTCATGAGATAAAAGCTCTTTCCCTGCATCTCTGACATTTTAGAGCTTTACGCTGTCTACTGCCTAGCTCTGGTCTTCATCTACATGACTAAAAAATAAGCATCTATCTTCTTTATGCCATTTTTAAAATCATTTGCAGACAAACCAAACTGTAAGTTTAACATACATAAGTATATGTGCAAATGTGTGTGTGCAAGTATATGCATGCATGTGTAATCTAGTCAATGTTTTTCACTATACTGGTAGATTAAGTTATATCAGATAAAATTATACTTATAAAGAACAATTGTCTAAAGAAAGGAGATTGATTTTCATAGAAGACATGTAATTTCATGTTTCCTTATTATCTATAAAAAGCCTATAATAAACATGAAGATTTTGCCTATAATAAACATGAAGATTTTAACACTGAGATTTTATTACACTTGTCCTAACATTTTAGCTAAAAACAAAATATAATGTTAACCAAGATTTTAAAATGTCAATCCTGAGAAGACATTTATCAAGTTCCATGGATCTATTAATGTTGTATTCCCAACAAGTCTACCATCAATAAATATTAGCTGAACAAATGCAAAACTTAGACTTTTTGAGAAGGTGCCTCAATAAGTTGCTATCTTGCCCACTCTGGGCTTAAATTTGTGTTCTTCCTGCTTCAGCCTCCCAAACCACTGAGATTATAGGGGTGCAACACCACACTCAGTAAGATTCACTCTTGAAAACAATTATGGGTTATATCACCGTCTTCTTCCTCCTGCTTGCTTCTGACATAGTAATAGGATCCACTGCAAAGTTGAGTAAAACATTCAGAATCAAAGGTACTGTACGTGCTCCTTGATTTCTCTCTGGTTTGAAGTGAGGACACAGGTCCTACAGTAGAACACTCAGTAGATATGTACGAGGAATGATGATTTCATTGAGGCAAGAAAGACCAGTAATAGACTGGATCATATCTGGGAACAGACTGTATATGGACTGGGCTGGACAGTTAGTGTATTTGGCTTTAGGGGTAAGTCGGAGAAGAAATGAAGACAGTATGTTTGAAGAAACCAATCATGAAGGAAAGTAATTCTACCACATATGGAACAACCTTGCCCTCAGCATTTTGAAATGTGTTCATTAGGAAACTGTAGTTCTGAAATTAAAATCACTATTAGAGATTAAACACTGCCATTTGCAGTTTTTCTCATGGCTTCATTCACATCCATGCACAGCTGCTTTACCATCCTCTAATCCAGTGTCTCTCAGCCTGGATGGAAAGTAAACAAAAAGGCAGGCATGTTAAACACAGCAAGATGTAGTAAAGCTCTAGGAGAAAGCATGCATAATTTTAAATATTTGATTTAACTGATTAGTATAATTTTTTCTTGAAAAATTATTTTGATTGTTAAAAAATTATTCTATCCATAAATAATCATATGAACAATGAATAGAGGCTGAAAAGTTGTGATTTAGAGTTTAAATTTGAACTTAACCCCGTTATTAGCTCTGTGACTGGGCAAGTTACCCATTCTCTGCCTTAACTTTCCTCACTTATGAAATGGGGTTAATATTTTCTACTTGGTATGTGCCACTGTGGAAATAAAATGTGTTGATCTATATAAATATCTCAGCACATTGTTTTCAACATATTATAGGCTCAAAAAATGTTACTTATTAAATATTTTTAGCTCTTAGCCAGCAGGTATTCACAAAACACAGAATTTCTAAGAAGGAAAGTATTATGTTCTACAAAAGAAAATACTGTATATCAGTTTCTCTGCAAGGAGCAGGAGATTTTCTTGTTTATCAAAAGAGCTTCAATCAAAACAGACTGAGAAAGTCTTACTACTACTCTAAACCTTCTTCTAATGGATTCTAGAGCAGGTGCCATCTACTCATCGAATGCTTGTGGGTTCAACTTCCTGGCCATGTACCCTTTGCTGCTATGTGCATAGCACAAGGATATGCGTGTGTATATTTGAATGTGTACATGCATGTATGCATGTGTGTGTGGTGGGGGGATCAGTCAGAGATCACACTGAATAAATGTTATGCTAGGCACTGGGGATATAGCTGTCTGGCAATATTTGGAGAAGAAAGAAATACATATATATTTTTTTCATATTCCCAAGAGCACCTAGCCAGGTGCTTGCTTTGGAAAGGCTGCGCTGGCTGACATTTGATCCTAACACTTCTCTTTTCCTAAAACTGCATTGTCTCATGGCTTGCATGGTGCTATTTCATCCTGAGTCTCCTCTCCATGGGCCTAACCCTGCCTTTTCAACCCATCACAGAATGCTTTCTCCTTTCCCAACATTTAAACACTGGCGGTTCCTCACACTTTGGTTCTCCACCTTTCATTTCTTTCTTCCAAATGATTTCATTATTCTCAGCTTTAGCTACCACTTAAATGCAGATGAACCTTTACTACAAGACCCTCCTCGCTCCTGATCTGCTTTCCTATAGCTTACACAGCTGTTCTCTGGACTTTTCTAGCCAGCCAGTTCAAACTCAGCATGTTCAAAATCAAACTGATCTTGACCTCCCAAACTGCTCCATCTCATTCCTCCATATTACTAAACTACATCACTTTCTACCATGTCTTAAAGATAACGAGGTGCTACATTGACATCTAAGCATCCTTTTCTCCTCCTCTTCCTGTCTTCTCAGGGAATGCTGCATATTTCATCCTCTCAGTATTTGCTGAATCCACTACTATATTACCTCCATCACTAGAGCAATAATCCTTTGATTAGACCAACAATACAACATAGTTTAGAACCATTGGTTGGGTACCTGACCTGGATTTTCATCAAGGGTCCAGCACTAACTGCATGATCTTGAACAAATTACTTAATATCTATTTTATTGAGAAATAATAAGCTAATACATGTAATGCTTTTTGTACAGAAATAAGAATTCAACAATATTAGATATTTTTATTGTTAGCATCATATTAAATATTATCATTGATACTGATATTGTTGCATTTAATTTGGTCCTGGGCAAACCAATGATAAATGAAAAAAATAAATCATTTTGTCAATGTGTATTATTAAAACCAGTAAGAAGAACCACAACAGAAACTGGGAATCTGGTCCTAACACATCATTATTTATTGCAGGATTTCAAAAAGTCTTTTTATCTATTCTGAGCCCTAATACACAATTTAAAAAATAAAGATTAAAATGTTTATACTCTTTAATTGGTGAGATGCTTGTGAAAATATAAGATAATACTGCAAGTTGAAATAAGCACTCTAACAATGAAAGAAAAAGTATGTACTATTAAAATGCTTCATAAATACATGATTTTATCCTTGTATTTATGATATAACACTTGAGGAAAAATACTGTACCATAAGGGACCATAATTTTTTGGTTCCTAAAAGGAATGAACACAATCAGATTATAAAGAAAGGATATAAAGTAGAAAGAGTACAGGAATGCTGAGATTACTTTCTTGACCAGGCTAGAAGGAAAAAGGAAAGCTAAATTGGTAGAAATTATACTTATTTTCAAACCAATGAGTCAATTCTGAAATATTACCAAAAGTATATGGTATTGAATACAAGTCAAAAATCTGTCTAGCATATAATCATCCAAATATAAATACAATACCATACTTAAAAAAACCATGTTTTTCAATTAAATAACTGTTCTAATGATATACACTGTATTCTGAACACATTCTAAATGTAGTGAGAGAGAGAAAGGAAAAGAACTTTAGCATTTCGAAAGAACTTTGATGAAAGACAAAATAGTGAACAAGGCCTTAAGGACACCCAAAATAACAACCTAGCTAAAGATATTAGAAATGATGAGAGAAAGCTAGAAAATATTTTTGAGGGAATTGTTTTGCCTAAATTATTTTGGAGGTGCTTATTCAGTGAACAGCAACACATCTGGGAATGCATCTGGAATAAAACTTAATTACCTAATCCTTGCTGAATCAAATTTTTCAGGTTCCTTTCTTCTATTCTCACAAATATTGCTGCTTGCATTTCCAACCCACTAGGAATAAAACTAGATGGATAATGCAGAATAAAATATAAACTTAACATAACATCTCTTATCAGATTCTGTTCCAGTAAGAACACGTGTATAACCAGATTAATGATAGGAAAGAAAAAATACTCAGGATTAATGCATTAGCATTATTTTTTTTGCAAACAGCCTGGAAAAGTAGGTCATAGGGATAGGCAGGATAACATGAGTTAACTCTGTGACTCAGAAATTATCCTGGTAAAATGATTTTGGCTCTGTGCCCTAGTGCCCCTTCATTGTGTAAACATACAGCAGGAAGATCAGAAGATGAAACTTTCTCTGCATGGTTGCCACTTTTCCTCTAGTTTGCACCCCAAGCCTTACCAAATATTTTCCATTCTCCTCATATGCTCATTGATTATAGCTGTGGCATTTCACTGGGCAAACGGCATAGCAAACTTAGTGGTATAAGAATGGTTACTATAGTGCTAAAGGGGTTATACTCTATAAATAATGAAGACATATTAACTCAGAGACACACAGTGCTGTGAAAAGTGACAATGGCAATACCTTAGATAAATAATGTCAAGGATTAAAAACTACAACGAAGGGGCTGGCTGGCAATGGAGCTCAGAGGTAGTGTTTCTCTTGTATATACAAGGATGTGGGCTCCATCCTCAGCACCACAAAAGAAGTTTTTTAAAAACAGAAATGTAGACTAGTAGAATAAAACAGAACATATGGAGACAAACCTACAGTCATCTAAATTTTGACAAAGGAATCAAACACATTTTTAACAAATGATGCTGGAAAAAATAGATATCCACATGCAAGAAAATGAATCTAGAAGCCTACCTCTCAACTTGAGCTAACATCAAACTAATGGATCAAGACCTAGAAATAAAAACCAGGAACACTGAAACTACTGGAAGACAACATAGGAGAAGACTTGAAGCCACTGACACAAGCAGACTCCCCAAATAAGGCTCCCCAAATAAAAGCAGAGGAAGACAAATCAAGAATCAATACATTGACTACATCAAATTAGAAGGCTTCTTCAAGGCAAAGTAAACAATTAACAGAGTGAATAGGTAACACCATGAATGAGAGAAAATCTTTGCTAGCTACTCTTCTGATAGAGAACTGATATCTAGAATATATAAACACAAACACACAAAAATTCAACTCCCAAAACAGTGGCCAAGTAAACTGGATAGATCTTTCTCAAAAAAAGTTCAAGAGGCCAAAAGGCATGTAAAAATATTCAACATCTTTAATGATCAGAGAAATGCAAATTCAAACTACACTGAGATTCCATCTGACTCCAGCCAGGGTGGGTAGCCTCAAGAATATAAAAAACAATGGATACTGGTAAGGATGCTGGGCATGAGCAGATAGGAACACCACATGGATGCTCTCTTACACTGCTGTGCAATGCAAGCTACAACTATGGAAACCAGTATGGAGAATCCTCCAGAGTAAATACAGAAATACCTTTTGATTCTGCTATACTGTTCCTGTGCAAATTCCTGGAAGAAATGAACATTGAGTACTGCAGTGACGCTCGAACACTGTGTGCAATTCACAACAGCTAAGTTGCGGAAATGGTATACAGATCTACCAACAGATGAATGGATATAGATATAGATACAGATATAGATATAGATATAGATATAGATATACTGCTCAGCCATAAAGAAGAAACAAATTATGTTATTTGTGGCAAAATGGATGGAACTAAAAACTATTATTAAGTGAAATAAGCCTTTTAGAATGTTAGAAATCACATTTTCTATTATATGACAAGCCTAGTCAATAAATAATAAAATTAAACAGAGATGACAAGAAACCAGGAAGAGACTTCAGAGATAGGGAAGGGGATCAGTGAGAGTGGTGGCATTAATTAGTTAAGGTCTAACTATATAAACCAAAAATCCACTGAGCTTCCAACAAAATAATTTGTCTATACTGGTAGGGCTTGTTTTGTTTTGTTTTTGTACTGGGAATTGAACTCAAGACCTTGGCACTTGCCAGGCAGGCATTGTGCCACTGAGCTATATCCCTGGCCTGGAAGGTCTTTTAACATATAAGCTGTTCTTAAGTGAAAACACATCAATAGGACATTCACAGATATGTGATTCACACTTTAGTATGTAAATTTGAGGATTAAGATTATTTTATTCAGTGTTAGAACATATAGTTGAGAAAAACTCTGCATATTGTTTTTGAATATTTGTTGATACATGATTAATGGAGGGTGTCATCAAGTAAAATCACTGCTGATTTAAAGAGTGGGCCCAATTAAATTCATCCCCAAGGTCCCAAAGCATGAGAATCCAACATAGAATAAAAGAATTCTGAAGTTGGGAAACAACTCTGATAATGACATGAAAAAAGTCATTCAAGTTTTATACTTTAAAAAATCCCAATAATATATTGAAAACACAACAGTGAAACCAATTATATGAAAATTAATGATAGCAAAAATTTATAAGGCACTTATGAGAAACTATAAAAACATTTTTTCTCAAACCAGAACTGTACCTCTTGCTTTATGTAGTTTTTTCCATGTTCCTACAAATCCCACTGTATATTTTAAGAAATCATCATATTCACTTAAATAAAACATCAAGTTACTTAATTTTCAACTAGATTAATAAACCTGAATAGAATAATTTAAGTCATATGATTGCCTGCTCATGAACAGCTGTTTTAAATTAGTGTATTAAGTAATTTAGACACTCCTTCTTGCAAAGGTTGCATGATTTAATAAATTCCCATATGCCTCTACATGTGTCAGAACTACTAGGTTATCTTCGATCCAGCTGCTGTTATGATGCTAGCTGCCAACTTTCAAACAACCGAAAAGAATAATGAATCAGCTTCAAGTTGGCACACTTGCAAACTTACATTGCTTGAAGCTAAAGTGTGGGCCATTTTCAACTGTAAAGCAAATTAATTAAAAAGATTTCACATCCATGGTTTGAGAAGTAGAGCTACAAAAATACCATTGAATTAGTGGTTTAAAAGCCTGAAGTAGGCAGGGTGGTGCCTGCCTACAATCCTAGCACTCAGTAAGATAAGGCAGAGGGGCTGCTGAGAGTTCAAGGCCAGTCTGGACTACATAATGAGTTTGAGGCATCCTGAATTACATAGTGAGACCTCATCTTAAAAAACAAAAACAAAAACAACCAAAAAACCTCTGTGGCTTCAGGTAAACTTTGATTTCTTAAATTTCAGGCTTAAATATTACAAATTCTTTTAAAGATTGGCTTTTTTTGAGGAAACATCAGGAAATGTCTCATTCCTCATTCACAACAGGAAGATCTGAAATGCTTCACACAGAGTGGAAGAAAAAAATAAAATAAAATTCATATTTGTTAAAGGATTGCTCCTCCCAAAAAGGTTTCAAAAACTTCATGAGAAATGAGATACAAATGGAAAAGGCTACATTCATACAAGATTTAAAAGCCAATAAAGGACAATATCACCAAACACACCATTTTAGATTCAGATCATTTTATGAATGTGTTGGGCATAAATCAGGGTAACATGCTAGTGTAAGGCTTTCAAACAATGAAAATGTTGTGCTGAATTTTCATAAATGCTGGACAAAACAATTTGTCAGTTAACAGGTTACTGGTCCTATAGAAAATACTGAAACTTTGGCATTTCTAAAATAAGCACTCATCTATTAGGCATAAAGTCTGATTAGTTTTTATAGTGCAAAAATAAGCACAATAAAGAACCAAAGTCTCCTTAAACTATTTTGTGTATTTTTATTAAGCATCCATAATGGTTGAAAGTTATCCACTGGATGGACAGACTTCCTCGACAGGACAGTAAAATTCCTTGCCTCTAAACTACAAAGCTGGGTTGTACTGTCCTCATGGGGTACTAGTCTTCACAAGCAACAGGAAAGACTAAATGCATAATCTTATATTTCTAATGAAGCATCTAAGAATCAAATTATCACTTAAAAAAGTGATCATAGAGATATAAATAGGGTACCTGAAATTTTCTGTTATATGCTATATAAAACAGTTGTCAACTTCCACACTTTTTGAATACATCTTAGCTATTAATGTGAACTTAGATAGCAGGTTGCATCTATCCTTGCTGCACACATAGCATAATTAATTTAAAAATACTCTGGAGATAGCTAACTGGCCAGAGTCATACTCTATATTCCAGGATTTCACAAATCTTCAAACAAATTATGGATAGACAAGTGTGAGATGGGATGTCAGAGTGGGCATTCCCTGTATCTTCTCCAGTGATTTCTGGCATTTGCAGCACTAGAAACACTGGAAGCCAATGGGTAGAGTATTTGGTTCTAGGACTTCCAGATAGTCAAATAATTCTAGAAAAGCTACACAGAATCCAAAGAAAGGTCTCTATGCTTAGTCCACAATAGTGGCAAGAGACTATTTACTAACAACTTGATGTGACCATTGTTTGACTTCTACATAGCTCATGGAAGTAACTGAAATTGTTCAAGAGGCAAAAGATTTGACAGATCCTTCTTTAGAGCAATGTGTGAACTGTTGCCCAGTTAAGCTAGCCACAGTGATTCTGCAAACAATCGAGTCAACACCCATCCAAATGCAAGAAAAAGAGAGGTGCTGATTGCCTAACCCCATGTAATCACTTTACTGTCACAATCTGGAAAGCGTTCTTTATTCTGCATGACACAATGCACATCCACACTTGACAAAATATTGCAAGACATGAAGTATGCGTATTATTTACTATTGCTTTAATAAGCAAGAGAAGAAATTTCCCAGCTTTAACAATTTATTTACAATTTTGAAATATTTTCTTCTGCAAAGACATAGCATTAAAGGATTCTTATATTATACAACTTTGCCTACAAAAGCTATATTGCAAGGAAGGTATATGCGTCAGTAAAAGAACACAAAAATGCCTTGACCAGTTCTGCTCAAGATCCAAGAGCCTCAGAGCTGGAAGAGATCTGTTGCTATTCTGTTTTCTGCTTTTAAGGCTGTATATACTTAATGATTGTAATTATGAAATCTCAGAATAAATATATTTTCTATTCGCTGATTTGAATATTTGAACAATTAGCTATATTTGTTTGAATGCACACTAAGTGTCTTTATTTCTGGTGGTTAGATTAATCAAGAAATGCCTAGAGGTGAAAAAAAGATTAAAGAAAAGATGAGAAAAGAAGAAAAAAGTAAGTAGGAGAATAAAAAGATTTTATAACAATTGCATACACAGGATAAGTGACTAATTAAAGGTGGAAAAAATAATTGCTTACAATTTGTATAAAGCAATCACATCCATGTAGTACTTCGACATGGTACAAAGGTACATAATTATAAACAAGAAGATGGAAACAAAAAGTTGAATCCTAATCAAGGAAAACAACAGCAAAAAAAAAAAAAATAGTAAGTAGGAAGGCCAATGCCACAAATATTCCTAGATAAATGACATTCCCAGGGGGATAACAATACCCTAGACTTGAGAAGGTCTGTGTGACCTTGGCTGGCATCTCTACTTCCTGCCTTGTGTAATCACAGAAGGCATCCCGTGTTTGGTGATGATGAGTAGCATTTTGAAGAACATAATTATGAGCTGCAAGTGTTTTCTGTGGAAACAAAATTACCATTCATGCCTGGGTCTGTGTAAATATGCCTTAATTTTGGTCAATAGTGATTTGGACTTGAAAAAAATAGAATCCTCAAGCCTCCTGGTAAATCACAAGTGTTCAAGTAAACTACAGGGATTAGTGTGTGAAAGGAAAGACATTCCCGATCCTCTGCAAAAATGCTTATCAGTAGAAAATTATCTATTTTGCAGTGAAAAGACCTGGTCCCTATTTCCATGTCAAGACCAGCTCAGAATTTAAAAAACCCACATTAAAGAAGATTAAAAGCAGACCACAGTTTTCACCTAACGGGTCAGGTATAAAAATAATCACAATTCACCGCTCACACAAATGAATGGTGTGCAGCATACAGGTGGAGGAGGATATAAGCTAAGAGAAAAAACCACATCAAGGGTGTCTGAGGAAGCTGAAAGGCTTTGAAAACTCCCAAAGTCTTGCCTTCTCTCTTGTACCTTTAATTGTGAGGCGGCAGTAAGTGCATTGTTGCCACACACTTTCGAGAGAAAAAAAAAAAAAGCAATGGTTATTTTCTTAAGAACTAACAGACTTACTTCTCTTTCAGAAAATCCACTACTCTTTTGAAGTCAGCCACGCAGTATTCTCTTTTCATTTCCATGAGCACACTGTCAGAGGCAGACTGGACAGGGATGTGCAGGAAAGCATAGACCCGAGGATGATTGAGGATTTTCGCCATTTCCTTAAAGAAATGGAAGGAGAAAGCATTCGTTATTTTAATAAATCAGGGAATGGTTTCCCTTGGATCAACACTTACAATTACAAGCAAACAGACATCACTGAAAACAGACATCATCAAAGTTCTGAAGTGAGCATCAACTGCAAAATTCTAGGATGACACTTGGGAATTTAGTATCCCTTTCCTTGGATTCCCTAGATTAATCTCAGGTTCCCTATGTCTCTTAAATGACAAAACAAAAATAAAATCAAGTAAGGATGAATGAGCAAAAAGATCTTCGAGTACTTCAAAATAAACATTGTTCTTCTTCACCTCCAAGTTTTCTTGTTACATTAGCAGAAGAATCAGCAGTATTTAAACAAACAATAGAGACTTATCATCCTGTGTGCTTGAATAGGGAAAGTTTCAAGTTTAGGTTAAGTCAACACTTTTTAAAATAAATACTCCAAGACAAAAAGAAACCTACAGACCACAGCTCACTGTTTCTTTTTTCTCATTTCAGTTAGTTGCTGGTCACATATGTTTTTAAGTATTTAGTATGCAAAAGTCACATGATCAAATAATGAAGACTGCCAATTCACCATGCAAGGAGGAGCCGAAGGGAAGAATTTGTGATAGAAAGTCAAAAAGAAAATCTGAGTGAAATAAATTGGGAAACATGATGTTTTAAAAATTCCTTTGAGGATACAAAACAGTGGCAAAGGTAAAGTTCGGTAACAGTCATTATTGCAATCAAAAGGAAAAATGATCAACTTAGTCTTTCCCTGGTACAAGCTGTCAGGTGATCCATCAAGGAGATACAGGGAGAGGGAGTACGAAGGAAGAAGAGCGGGAGGGAAGACGGGAGAAGAGAACCAACACTAGTGATAAAAGCGTCAAAAAGAAGCTGCTCTTCAGTAACTTGCACGCGTCCAGTGACCTTTCTCATCTGATATCTCATTTCATCCTTAAAATCGTCTTTTAAGGAATCTTGTGGAATCAAAGAACCTGCCAATTCCATACAGTTACCTCTTAGTTATTTAAGTCAGTCGTGTATATGGATCCACCTTGCCTTTTGATTCTCCATTTTCTTTTCACTGACTTAAACGTTAGCATTTTTACTAAAGTGGACACAGAGAATGAATTCATACCACTCGCCCCACAGTAGCAGTTTACTTGTTCTTTAAAATAAAATTCTTTTCACTAAGAAATTTAGACTACCAAATAAAATTACTTAATAGCTATCCTTTATACATTCTCTTATACTACATATGGAAATGGAGTAAAATTTAATATGTAGCAGAAAAGGGACAGACAGAGACAGGGAGGAAAAAGAGAAAATGAATGAGAATGAATGAATTTCAATAATTAAATATACTTTCTGAGCTGGGTACTTAGCAGGATGCACCTATTCGTACTCAAGATGTACTGTATATGAGGCAGAATAACCCTTACCATTTTGTACTCTATAGTAAACATGTTTGTCATTAGCTATGATTCTCTGATTTTCAGGTTTTTCAAGATTCCCAACAACATTTAATAAAAATAATTGTACTAAGAGGCAGGACTCACAGTTTCAAGTGACTTTAAGTGTATCTACTACGGTGGGAAATAACATCATAATGTAAAACACACCTTGTAAAATAAAATTTTGCTGTTAGTCTCTATACCTTGAATTTCTCATATTAAATATAATAATGTTAACCCTTTTGTAGATATACTGGGCTGTTGCGAAAAGAGTTGAAGATAATCCAGCATATGCCTATGTAGCAAGTACTCAAGATGTAAATTACACATTACCTGATAGTCTTGTTCCTTAGTAGGTAATTATGGTTTGACATAATTTCATACAGTTTATAGGAATTTACAGTTCATAGAAAAACTTTTCAATAAATTTTCTAACGACCATGTGAAGGTGAGACATCCTTTGTTGACCTGTATGACATAAACCTGGGGTACCTCCCCAGACTCAGAGCCCGAAGGCAGAGCAGCTTCTCTTGGAAACACTTGGCAACCTACTGTAAACAGGATACTGCAGCAGGGGCAGCTGGACCCTGTGAGTGATGCCAGTGCACAAATTAAAATGCTAATAGCAAACAAGTAGGGTAAATGTGGTGGCTTTTTTCTTCTTTGGTTCTCAAAGTAAGCTTTCCCACCACTAATTACCTTTAGCTTAATCCTACAGATATTGCAACTGTATAATGGTGGGCACCAAAACACAAAAACTAAACATGCTCCTCAATTAAAGTGCTTCTGCCACTAACAGAACCATGATTTAACAGAGGTTAATGTACCCTAGAGAGACAAAGTTTATATTTTGTGTTTGTTTCTTCTTCTATTCATTTTTTTTTTCCTTCAGCATCTTGGTTAAGAATAACCTCTGCTCCCTTTGCTTTGCCAAAATTTCTTCTGCTATGATTCCTCAGCAACCTGTCCCTGGTGTTGCTGAAGTGTTGACTTGGTTCTGCCTGGCACTGTGATAATGAATCTCCAAGACTAAATGCTCTGTAGGGGTGGAAATTATATCTTACACCTCTCTCTGGAGCTCCACAATGGCTGTTATTATATACTAGAAAACATTTAAGTATAGACACAGGTAACAACTATAGCAACGTATGTAGAAAAGGTATCTAAATATATTTATTTCTTTGGATTTATAAACCTGTCTTTTTAATCAACATAAAACTGAATATATTAATAGGACATAGTGTGCTTATACATATTTTCACTGAATAATAGCAACAATAAAAGTAAAATATATTTACTTTTTGATAGGAAAATAGATTTGGAATTAGCAAGAGTCCAGTTTGGCTAAGGCAGGCACACATGTAAATCAGGAAGGTTAAAAAAAGCATTATAACCAGCTAGACATGGTGGCACACACATGTAATCCCAAAATTCTGGAAGGATGAGGCAGCAAGATCACAAGTACAAGCCTAACCTGGACAACTAAGTGAATGTGTGTTTCAAAAAAGCGTATAGATGTAGCTCAAAGCCACCAAATATCATATAAAGATACAATGTATATGAGTGAATATGTAAGTGTTACATAAGTGGAAATTATGTAAATGTATACAAAAGTAAAAATCAAGACACTTTAAAGGTAGCCTCATTGTGGGTAGCATTTCTAAAGGTCTGCTGGAGCCTTCAATTGGAGGCACAAGGTATTTCCTTATGCAGGCAATCTGTGAATGATGTGTGGGGTCCAGGATTACCAACAGCAAAAGGAGCATTTAGTCGAGAGACAAACTGCAGCCATGAACAGGGCTGTCTGAGCAGAAGGCAGGTATGGCTGTATCTGCATGGTGCATGTAGTGCATATGTATTTGAGGAATTTGGGAGAAAACAGTATCTATTTTAATATAAGTTCTTTTATAATTTAAATTTGATGTATCAAGGCTGCTTAAAATACAGATTTTACAGAATAAGGCTGGTGAATGTCTAACAAGACCAATAAGACTATTTCTATCCCATGCTACACATGGTGTTCTCTTCTTACAAAAGTGCTAATAGTATCATTTTATTCTTTTTTATCCTAAACTTTAAAGAAAAACCAAACTGAAATGAATGAAATCAAGCTTAATATTAAAAAGCAATATTATGCAAGGGGAAAATTTTTAAAAGAATTGCTAAATTTCATGTTTACTGTACTGCTGTCATCAAATTAATTATCAAAGTCTACCTGGTTTTGTATAAATATACTACTAGCTTAGCAAAATCTCTCAGTAAATATCTTAATATGTGCATTCATTTACATTCACACTGACAGTTATTAACAGAAAGTTCTTTTAGACGATAGCTTTTTATGAAGTATATTATTTTTAAAATGATAAATTTATTCAATACAATGTTGTTTTCAGCTAACCTAAGTTATATGATAACTTTCACATAACTTAAGTTTCATACAACCTAAGTTATATGATAAAGTGGAAAAATGCCTCAAAGAAAAAGGAAAGAAAATAAACCATATCCCTTGGAAACAATTTCAAAATAGCTTAAGATATATAATTTACATACTATACAATTTGCCCTTTCAAAATAATCAAATAACCTTTTCTAATATATTCCTAGAGTTGTACAACTACTGTCATGATCTAGTTTTGGAATATTTTCATCTCTCCCCAAGACAAATTCTGTACTCTTTAGCAGAAATGCTCCATTATTTCTTATTTCACGATCTGCTCTAGCTCTAAACCACCTTAGTCTACTTTCTACCTCTATAAGTGTCCAAGGCATTTCATATAAATTTAATCATACACCACATAGTCTTTTGTGACTGGTTCATTCACTATGTTCATGAGTTAGGCATGTTGTCAGTTTTGTAATAGCACTTATCAAAATTAAATAACACATGAGGGTTTGGAATTTATTGAATTCATTATGTCATGCAAAACTATTCTAGTTGTTCCAAATGTTTGTTTGATTAAGGTGGTAGAGCAAGTTTCACCCATACATGTGGATTTGACTTAAACATTATAATGGTGTAAATTTAGTAGAAATTATCTAAAATGGGCATATGATATGGAAACTGCTTTAAAGCTGATTCTGTTTAAGAATGGGAAATATAATATTGCATGAGTTTTTAATTCCTAGTCTTTGTTTTAATTTGGTAAAATACACAAAACATAAAATTTATCATTTTAACCATTTTCAGAATACAATTCAGTGAGATTAAGTACAGTCACAAAACTGTACAACAATCACTTGCTATTTATGTCCAGAATTGTTCATCTTCCCAAACTGAAACTCAGGCCACATTCAATGTCACCTCCTACTCCTTCCTCCTCCATCTTCTCACAGTCACCGCTCTACTCTACTTTGTCTTCATGAACATGACCACTCCAAGTACCTCGCATAAATCTTGAGGTATTTGTCCTTCAGTGTCTGACTTCATTCATTTACCAGGAAGTTTCCAAGGTCTATCCCTGGTTCAGCAATGTTACTGTAGCTGTTTTTTCAGGCAGTTGGTTGCTTTACTCTCAGTGACACAGTGGGGTATACAGACTTGTACTCACACTTATTTCCCTGTCCTGCAAGTGTACCACACATTTTGATGCTCCAAGTGTATTTCTTGCTTATTTTTATTTCTCTATTTCTTTGCTCAATGCTTGACATTTCCATACTTCAGTTATAATTAAATGTATAAATGAGTGAATGGCACAATCGATTAGTCTTCATGGTTATTTTCAGTAAGTCCTATAGACTTAGAAAATAGCTAAAAGAGCACTGCTTGAGTTCTAGCTGATGCCATTTCTAGAGTTGCTCTGGAAAGTCATATAAGCCAAGATGAAAAAAGACCTGAAACATATTTCAACCCCCATTTCATTAATAACAGCTACTAAGTGAATCACAAATACTTACATTTACTCTCAGCAATTTGATAAAAATTACCTATAACAGCATCAGGAAATGAAGAAAGTAGCATAAGAGGGGAAATTCCAAGTTTTTGTGTTCCAAATGGAAAAGATGGATATTGTGAACAGATTCTAATTTGTTTGATCTATAACTAAATCATAACAGAAAATTAAATTTTTAACTGCAAAGAATTCACATTTTCAGTATGTGTGCTAAAACAGATTGAGATAAAATGTCTGTTTTAATTAGGTTTCACAGAAATGTAAAGGACTTTAGTGCTCCTTTACCATTACCACTTCATCTCGGTGTCAGAGTCAGTGATCAAACTTTGCATTATGAAGATAAAAATACACATCTCGATATCATGTCAAAATGCTAGAAGTTGTAATGACATACACACACATACATACATTTATTTTCATCTGATCCTATCAGCACTTTATTTTTAAAGTATTATTCTGCTCTGTCAAGGCCAAAGATTCAAAACAGAGTTCCTATATGCTGATTATAGTGGCGACTGCACTAATCTATGCATATGTTAAAATTCATGAAACTTAAATACTGTATTACTTTTAAAACAATGAAGAGCAAAACTACTAGTAAATCCACTGTGAACTGTAAACACCATGTGATATGAATAGATGTACTTTATTTAAACAAAAAAGAATAATCTCCTTGTAACTGCCTTTTTCCATTAAAAAAGACTAAAGCCACTAAAAATGAAAAGGACAGATCAATAAATGCCCAATTTAATTGGAAAAGGATATCTCAGTTAAATTAACCATTAGCTGAAATACTTCTATTGGGTTCTCTTAAACATGACATAAATATTTAATCTGCCCAATAGAAAGGCAGATGTTAAAGATTTTAAAGTATTAGCACCATTTATTTATGTTCTACTTATCCAAATTTAAGTTCATCTTGGGGATTTTTATTACCTAGCTTATGCAGTATACACTATGTTTGAGAAAGTGATTTAACTGGTGTCTGGTCTGGTGATTTAACTGCTTGGTCATATGTTACTCAATATGTAAAATGATACAGAGAAGCAAGAGTACTTACTAAACATCAAATTACCTTTGAAGGATTAGAGAAGTAAAGCAGACAGCAAAACCTATGTTTTAGAATCAACTGTGTAAACGTGGAATTGCATTGGAAGGCAATGGCACACTTCTGTGTTAGGCAATCAGTTCGACAGCTTCAATTAGCTCATGAAACAGGAATAGCACTAAATAGGTATTTTTATTATATCTGAGTTGACTGCATTTTCCCTGGAGTTATAAACTTCTATCTAAACACACCAGGTATGTGACTTTCTATGGTGAATGAAATAAGGACAGAAATAATGTGGAGGGTATTTAAAGCCAATTGTTTTCTGTGTTCCCCTGTCCTTCCTTTCCCAGTCTAAATTCTAGACAGGACAAAACTTGTATATTAACAGTATATGATGGATGTAAAGAAGTTACTTCTTTTTGTTGTTCTTCTAATCCACTGAGAATTTTTGGGCCAGTCACTATACAACATTTTTACTGCCTATAATTGATACTAAGCGTCAACTTGATTGGACTACAAGATGCCCAGCTAGAATAATGATCTTGTGAAATATTATTTCTAGGTGTATCTGTGCAGTGTTTCCTGAAGAGATAAGCATTTAAATCAGCAGATAGAGTAAAAGACAATCTGCCCTCATCAATTATGTGAGCATAATCTAATCCACTTGGGACCAAAACAGGAAAAAAAGAGGAGAGAAAGAAGAAATTATCTGTCTCACCTCTTGAGCTGACACTTATAGCTTCTCTTCCCTTCCAAAACAAGGTCCTGCTTTCAGGGCAGAGTCCTAGACTTATGCCAGCAGAAACCCTGATTCTCAGACCTAACTGAGTCAATCACACCACTGTTGTGGAAAACAGGATACCAAAGTTTATCAGATGGCCATAAAGAACAAAGTGTGCACTCCCAGAGGGGTGGAGAAAGGCTTTCATTTGGCTAGCCTGGCTTGAGAAGCTCATGCGTCGTAACTTCTGAGCCCTGGTGATAGCCTCACGAAGATTTTTACAGAGTTTGTAGAGGAATAAAACAAGTTCAAAGACAGTTACTCAAAAACCACAGCCACTGGTCAGCCTTACTCAGGCAGGGAATCTAACCTAAAACAAGGGAGGTGAGGACAGGCACCACAAGTTAGGGAGTGATGTCCCAGTATGGGGGTGGGGGAGGAGGAGGAGGAAGGGGATCTAGAGAACTGTGAACACTTTCATTAGCATATCACAGTGTGGCACTGATGGGAGGAGGGAGGAAGAAATGTGCTCCACTAAGGGCAGAAACTACTGTGATCCACAAAGGTGGAGGATCACCTGTAAAATAGACCAATTTTTTTCTCCACCACGGCTTTCCTGGTTCTCCAGTATACAGAAAACTGGAATTTATGAGCCTCCACAGAGATGCCAGCTACTGCCTGTATAAATCTCATCCTGTCTATCATCTTCTACATACAGACACCTGTATGTGTGTATACACATTACATCTGCATTTCTCTGGGGAACTCTGGTTAATCTATCCTGTGGATGAAGTAACATATCATTTTACAGATGAAATAAACCAGCATTTTGCTATTTTAAAAGGTCTATAATTTAAAGTAGTAAAAGGAGTAATTGGATTAAGAACATGTGCCAGTTAATCTTAACTGTCAACTTGACTGGATTAAAAAAACTCCTGGAGACATGGTTGGATCCTGGGACCCTCTACTGATAGGCAGATTTTCATAGCTGATGATCCTAAACAGTGGTACCCAGGTGGACATGGGTCACTGGGGGCTCTGCCTGTGAAAGGTATAGCTCTCACTGGTGTTCTGTTTGCCAGTCTTCAGGAAGTGAGCAGCTTTGTTCCACCATGCCCCTTCACCATGATGTTGCTGCCTTGGTGCTAGTCAACCATGGACTGAAACCACTGAAACTGTGAGCCAAATAAACCTCTCTTCCACAAAGCTGCCAGTATTAGATATTTTGTTCCAGCAAGGGGAAAGTTGACCAATTCAGACCCCATGTCTGTTTTCTGCAGGTTTCTTTTTCTTAACCAAGTATCAGTAAATAGTGAAACAGAAGTTCCTACTGTTACAGAGAGCTGAGCTAGTTAGAAATATTATAGGCAGTCAGACAAGGTAGGGTCCTCAAAGGAGCCAGAGCAGAAGTTCAGATACCTTGGCAAAGCAAATACAACCACATCCTAAGGATTCACAGTCCAAACAGTTCTTTATCACTCTAAGGAACTCAGAAGTCAGCATCCCACTCCCCTACAGGAAGAGTCACTGCTGTTAAACATGCCTGCTTACTACGTGACTTGCTCTCCCATTTGCTCCTAATTTAATCAATTTTACCTGAGCAATTCTTATTGGTTGACCACAGTTCTGTCCTGCCTTATGCCCATCTTGCAAATTCCCATTTTCCCCCACCTTTGACCCATCTAACCTTATGATTTTACTCTATAGAAGTCCCTAAAAAAGACAGCGTCCTTGGCAACCCGCTTGGGACCCCTTCTGTCTCTCTCTCTCAGACAGAAGCTTTCTTTCTCTCAATAAATATATACTGCCCTTAACTTCCGTTGTTCCTAAAATCAATTCTTCAATTTTAGAGAACACGAACTTGAACCAGACATAGTAGGTTGGGAGTTTCATTCCCCCATATTACTATCATCTACCAAGGTAGAAAAAAAATTAACTCTTATTAGGAGGGCAATAGAAGTTTCTATCTCAGAGGGTTCAATTTTAAATGGTAAATATAACATTTTCTAGATGTTGGTGCAAGACACATTAAAAGTAATCGATTTCAGATGTGTTTAACATAAAATTTTAAAAAGGTCACAGTTTAGATAACCCAGACCCGTAGGTAACAAAAATGTGAGCTTTTCTGGTCTCCCACCAAAACACCAACCCTAAATATAAAGAAAACTCCCAATAGTATAATTTTTTTGTTCTTATCATCATGATTTAATGAAACTAGTTAGCTTTAGATAAATTGCAATACACAGCTATTTACCTTAAAATGACATATGGTAGTCAATCATGAAAAAGGTCAAAAGATTTGTCCTTTGTGCTCAAGAAGTTCTGCTACAATTGTGCAAAATTTTGCTTGGAGTTCTCCCAGATAAACTTTGTATGCACAATAAACTCTTCAAATTCTAACTTAACATGTATAACCACTTAATCTTGGCTACCAACTTAATGGCTTCAAAAACACATAGGAAACCAGTAAACACACTTATGAATGCTTATGTGAGGATGTTTCCACAGAAAACTGGCAGGTGGGTCAGCAAGCTGAGGGGGACAGTCATGCCTTAACATAGGTGACACCACACAATACTGTGAGGGCCTAGACAGAGAAGGGGGGAAAGGGGACAGGAGGGAAGAGGGACAGGAGAGGAGCAATAGCAGCAGCAGACCATTATCATAGGCTGTCACTTTTTCTCCTCCTTGGCAGCCATGTGATAAGCACATTTCCTTTACCATGTCCATCACCAGCTAACCATGGACTCAAATCTCTGAAACCATAGCCAAAATAAACCTTTCTTCCTATAAGTTGTTTTTCTCAGGTATTTTGTCAAGGAGATGTAAAATTAACAAAATATGATTTTATTTTCAAGACACATATAATCTGTTTTAAAATGCAAGGCTGTATATTTTATAAAAGAATTAAGTGACGTTTCATTTCAATTTCTTAAGTCTGATATCACTTACCTTTCAGCATACATTTGGAAAAATAAGTATAATTGGGGGTCAGTAAATGGCTGTCACCTGTTTATTATTGAATGTGCCAATTGCTGCACATTTTATTGAAACAATTCTAAAGAGAATTGTTCATTTGATGGCTTGGCTCAATTGTTCAACTGATGGCTTGATTCTATGAGCCTACTGCAGGTTATGTAAACCTGTTACATTCCTTTTGTAAAAAGATGTATGAAAGAATTAGTACATATATTGAAAAAAATCTGTTCCTTAAAAAATGATTTTCTGTATTATAACAGTAGTACATATTTTCAAAATTTTGTGAAAGAAAATAGAAAAAAAACTAATCATTGCTTAGAACTATTTTTAAGACAAAACATTCATTATGCATAGCATCATCTTGAAACAATCAAATTATAAAATTATATCTGAAACTGTCTAGTGGGTTGGGAAAAGGAAAATAATTTTCAAAGACTAAAACATTAAGCTAACACCTTATCTTGACAATATATCATTAGGACTAGGCTCTTTTTTCTTCAAAAATGAAAGAAGTAAACCTTTCTTCTAAGCAGTGTCCAAATCACCCAGTCACTTATACTCTGGGGGCTCCTAAAGATTCACATTAGCATAATAGGAGAGAGAATCTGAATATGAAAACAACAAACAATGGAGAATCAGATAAGAAACAGCAAAAGATTTTAGAATCATTCCTGAAGACATTATTACCACTAGACCAATGTTGTCCCTGCAGCTATGTTGAGAGAAAGAAAAACTAAATACACATAAAAGCAAAGAAACTTCTTTGCTGGAAAAGAACATAAAAATGAAAAGGATAATTAAAGAGAAAAAAAGATGGATAGTCAATTCTCTTTCTCCTCTCAAATTTATTATAATGTAGTATGTCTTAAAATCAAGGGCCATAAGAAGTTATTTAATTGGAATGATTACAGAGGAACAGAAAACTCCCCAGTCCTTTTCAAATTACAATTCGACAGTGTTGGTGATGCTGAGGCCCAAAATTCGAAAGTACTTTGACATGCTGGATACCTTCAATGAAAGGGAAGGAAAAGAAAGGCCTTAAGCTGCTTGAGAAGTAAGGCCTCTCACCTCCCCTTGCTATTCATACAGCCCAACCATAAGATGGTGCTCTCTCTGAAGTTCCTGTAACTAACCTATGAAAAATCTTCCCAAAGAAATGTTGAGGCAGACAGGGCTGCATATGGGAATAAGAGAGGAGGGCTTCTCAGGCCTTAACCTATGACTTGTTACCCTGTAAAGGAGAAGACATATCTCTTTCCTTATTACCCTGTCAGCTCCACTGTGGATCTTTCTGATGCTCCCTAATCCCCAAAGGTCTTTGATACTGTCATATCCCTGCCCTGAGCAAAAGTTTATACTACCTAAGATACACAATTCCTTCTTTAACTGTAAACCTGGGTCCTCAAATACATAAGGGAGGCAAAGTACCAGGCAAGATTCAAATAATTTTTATATTTATGCCGCTGTGGTAAACAAATCTTAGTCATAGTTTCATGGCAATTCAGTCCAAAAGTGCTTTTTTATTTTTATAGTTACTGTTCATCTTTTAAGTGTAACTAATATATGTATTTTGATATAGGAGATGGTAGAGTTATCAATAGAAGATATTTAAGCTTAAAATATACTATGTCAGATAGACTTTTATGAAAGAATGGAAATCTGATTCTCAGTAACAAAAGGATGTAGTTTCTCTTGTTTTATTAAATATATTTAAAGAGTGATATAATCATTACACTTCAAACACTAAAATTAAAACATGCCAGACAGTCTATCTTTTGTCACTATATAAATTTACATTAAAAAACTTGGTGTTAATTTAAAAATGTAAGAGAGGGCATATCACTTAAAAAATATTTGGGGGTAATATCCAAATAAAAGCAGGTTTGGTAATTTTTACTGAATTGAGTTGATGGACATCAACACAATTTTACCAAGAGTCAACGTACTCAAGTGAAACAAGCTACAAATTCAATATTCACAGACCCACTACTTTCATTTTGACTTTTTCAAAGCCTTAGCATGTGTGCTACTAGGTAAACTTTAGCCTTAGATAATTTATCCGGGGGTGAGGGCAGGTGTGTAGTGAACTCAGGACCTTCACACTAAGCTAAGACCTCAGGTTTTGTTTTCCTATTTGTTTTTTCAGAGAGGGTCTCGTTAAGTCACTGAATTACTTAGGCTAGGCTTGAATTTGTGATCTTCTGGCCTTAGCCTCCCAGAGTACTGGTATTAAAGGTGTGTGCCACCATGTTTAGCAAATTTTCACATTTTAAATTTAAGTTTACACCTTCAATTTGACATAAGAAAAAGGCTTAATAAACAGTTACCCAAAAGTAGTTAGGCATCATTTTAAAGTATAAAAGACTAATTTTGAATATTACTTACAGGAACTTGAAAATAAAATGCTTAAGGTAAACAAGATGCAAGGTGGTCCCTTAACAAGGCAAATCAGCTCAAGGGAGGATACCACTATATATTTTGCCAATACTTAAATGCACCTTAAATTTTCTGTCCAAAATAAATTTTTTAAAAAATTACATCCCTTAAAAAACCTCTACATCCCTTAAAAAACAAAACTCACATGTATTAGTCATTTTATTATTTATATCTCTAAAAGTAAGTTTAAAGACATAAATCAATTCATTTTGGTTTTCATTCAACATTAAACCATGCAACATAAGAAACACCTACAACTTGTTTCAAAGAAAATCCACATTTCATTGCTCAGTAATAAAACTAATATCTTATAATGCACAGACTTTAAGAACCAAGCAGTATCAAATACAGTTCAATTTTATAACATCTGTACATTAACAATTGTTTCCTGCTTATCTATTCACTATAACTAGGTATAATCATATATTTTTGCAGTAAGAGCAAACAGAATATTAAGTCCTGTTTAGTCTCATCTGGACATAACAAAGGAGTTACATTTTCAAATGACAAGACTGTGAAAGGAAACATCTACCTTTAATCATAAGAGAAAGAGCTGATGGTCCTTTTTCCTATGCCACGGCACCGGCTAATAATTTAAGAAAAACACTCCCAACATATGAGGCAGACTCAGCGTAGGATCTGAAGAGCCACACACTGGACATAAAGCTGACTTCACAATACTCAGCCCAAAGCTGAACCTTTACAGTGTTATAGCGGAGTGTCCTTTCGGATTTCAATTACGTAACTGCAGAGTAGCCACATCTGTGACACATTACAAAATCAAAAAAACTGCTGGTAAAGGTTTTAGTGTATTATTTTCAAAAATCTTCCATGTTGACTTAGTAAACTTTATATCATCTCAGTAGTCTAAAAATTTAGACTCATTTCCATGAATTTTCTGTAACCACTTACTTTCTCTTCCTAGTGTCAGTCAAATTTAATTAATTTCCCTGGTACCCCCCAAAATTTAATTAATTTGTTAAAAAAATATATATATATGGAAATAAAACTTGTCAATTATAAGTGACTTTTTTTTTGGTACCAGAAATTGAACTCAGGACCTTGTACTTGCCATTAGTTCTACTTCCAGACAAATGAATATCTAAAGGGGTTATACAACTCACCTAAACTCAGTGATAGAGGGTTAAATTCTGAGTTATATCCACAGCTTGTATCATTTTACTATAAATTTGACTAAATTGTACCAAAGTGTGTTCTAGTAGAATACATAGTTCACTTATTCAATCTGCCATCATTTGTCTAAGATAAAAAATGTCTGTTTTCTGAATTATTATCTTGAGTAGGTGGCACATTTGAGTATTTTCACATTGCCCTCAAACTCATGATTTTCTTGCCTCAGCCTCCTGAGTGCTGCTGGGATTAGAGCCGTGTGCCATGTGCCAGGATTGAAACTATTTCTCTAAAGTTCTTCATAGTCATTGCTCATTCAAACCCAAGAGCAATGATGCTTACAAACACGTAACGTGCAGTGGGCACCTCTCCACGTTGGCAGCGACCATGGCACAGAGCCAGGTGAGCCTGGACACCTCCGGCTGTGCTCGCAGTCACTGACACTGAGGGCATTCTACCCCCAGGGCCCTGGCAAAGTCTTACAACTTGGGCTCCTTGTGGGATAGCTTTCTCTTCTCCTGTGGGGACCCCCCCAAGTTTGACTTGCCTTGTCAGTCACTAGATTTTTAATGAGAAAATACATAAAAATTAAAATCACTTGTTCCAAAGATAACTTGATAGAGGAAAAAATCTTACTTTCAGATCTGATAAGTCGCTTTAAGGTAAAAAACCCAAACTTCATCAATAGTAATAACGAAGCAATGATAGCAGAGCAGTTTCTATGTGCCAGACACTGTTCTAGGCATCCTACAAATATTAATTTATTGTTCTACCACTGTTACTTTATTATGGTCTACATAATGACACTCTATGACACAGTATACCACAAAGCACTGCTGAAACGCTAATATTCTCTGTAAAGGGTAACTGCTAAAATACCCTGTTAATATCAGAGTAGTTATTTATCCTGTTTTCTCTTCAAAACATTTTCCTAGAAATCTGAAGGACTCTGGAAAACATAGACAGACAGAAATGACAGGCTTACTGATAAAACAAGAGTATACAAAGAAGAATAGCTGGAGCCCAGAGAAATCACACAGGCTCACAAAGAACCAGAGAGTCCCAAGCCACAGGCTGAGGGCAAGTGCTAGAGGGCAGGCTCTAGGCCTTAAACCCCCACCAAAATGATCCCCAGTCCTCCTCCACCCCTTCAGTAAGGAACACGAAGCATATGAAGAAAAATTCGTCCTTGAATGGAGTGATCTCCAGGGCAGGAATGTGTGTGAATCTCGTTTTTGTACTGTATTATTTATAACATGGAAAGCACTTGAAAGTGTCCAAAAGAAACATGTTGGAGGTTGAACTCAGGTCAAATAAGTGACTCCTGAAGCTCAGGACAGAAAAAGTAGCCTTCTGTGTTGCCAGCCTCTTAGATAGAGGGTTATACAAGATGTTAAACAACTATCAAAGCAAGTGATGAGATGATTATTTCACACCAAATACCAGATAATGAGATGGCACACAATGCTTGGGCATGCTATTTCTTTTTTAAATTCCTAGTTGCATCAAGTAAAATGTGCTTGAAAAGAATTTTAGAAGGTTTGGAAATAGGTAGGTGAAAATTTAAAAATCTATCTCATGCGGCTCAATTTCTCCAAACCATGTTCCCTTTTCAGAATATCAGATGCAAATGGACTATCAAGATTTAATTAAGTGGCCAGATTAGTGACAAAATGGATTGAGTTTCAAATTTACTTCTGTGAATACATCATATGATAATAATATGCTTGCTTGGGAAGATAATAAAACCGTCATAAAGATAGGACAAACTGAGTGTGGTGGCATGCACCTGAAATCCAGCATGCTGGCAAGAGATCAAAAGTTTGGGTCCAGCACAGGCAATTCAATAAGACCCTGTCTCAAAATTTAAAAAAAAAAAAAAAAAGCCTGGGGTTGCAGCTCAGTGCCAAGGCTCTAGGTTCAACCTCCAGTAACATACACACATATACATCTTTTATAAAGTAGGTAAGTATAATCTATAATAAAATATATGCATATATAAACAAATAAAATGTTGCTAATAAAATTGAGGCACAATAAAATCTGTATTTAATTTCACCATAGTAAAACAATATATGACAGATTTCGAAATGACTCAGTTTCTGAAATTGAATATACTCAAAATATCAGTGTTTTCTAGCACTTTGTTACAAAATTTGCAGTTTGTTGCTATTGATTTCAAGTTTTGTATCTTTTTAATTTAGTAAAGGAGCAGCAAAAAGCAAGCACCATCTTTCTGAATAACAAGTGCTTCATCCATTCATGCACACAGCTTTGCAGAAGACCATGTAGAGGATGGGACATGGCAGAGCAAAGGGGATGTCGCTTCACAAGAAAACACTGCTTTTTTTATGAAACACATTCACAGCAGCTTCAATAATACAAACCACTGTGAAGGTGGCCCTTGAACCATTTCCAAAATAGGAATAACAAAATAATATTTGATATGACTTTAAATAAAAAGTATCGATTTAAAGAGTACAAAGAACTAGCTGGCAAGCCAAGATTCAGTCCTACCTACTCATGTTGTTTCCTGTGGCACCCAGAACCATAGCTAATGATGTATACATTTTTGTCTGTGAATCTCAGTTCTTTCTGTGATGGAGACTCAATGAATAGTAATCTTTTGCTGTCATTAACCTACTAATGACATGAGTTTCTCCTCAAAAGCTTTACTAGGTCAGATGGCATCATAAGTGACTGATGACACCTTTGACACTAAACACAAAAATTAAGCAAGAAGATTGATTTAACCTCACACACAAATGGCCTGGCAGATAAAGAGGCAACCCACTTCCAGACATAAACAATGTTTACTGATTTCAGTGGGAATAGTGGGGTAAAGGCTTCTGAAAAACCCGGCCCTCTATAAACAATGAAGGCAGTGTCAAAAACTATCAGAATCAACTTTCGCTGGACTCTGGAAATTAACTAACAGTTTGCAGCAATTTGGGAATCTGCATTCAAGAAAAACAAATGTATCATGCATGGCAAGAACAGTAAATTATGTGTTGCTTTTAACCTGCTCTATTCTCACCTCCCACTCCTGGGTTCCATCGTAGTCTTGAAAACCAACATCCTTCAATCATGGTAAAAACCAACAGCCTGTCAACCACAGGAGGGGTTCCATGAGGATGAGGCTCCTTCAAAGTCCCATTCCCAGAAAAATCGCATTATTTGGCCTGTCTGGGCGTTCACAGACTTCATGGGCACAGCTTGCTTATTTAACATGACCTTGCACTCACCCAGTGAGAAGAGACTTTTGCTTAGGGGCATTTGTCAAAAACAATCAGTTGCAATTGTTTATCATCACAGCTGCCTGGGGCTATGAATAACAGTTGGGGCAAACAATAAGCAAATCACAAAGCTTAAAAGAAAAAATAGGGAATGTAACATCCATAGGAGACTTTGAAAAACTGATGTATTCCTGGGACTCTGGAAGGCTGTGTGTGTGTGCAGATTGTGCATGTACTTAGTCAAAGCCTCAGAAGGCACTGTTTTCACCTTCCGCCAATTCTGAAGCTCCAGAGTAGAAGGAAGCGAAGGCAGAGGCAGAGTTTTAAACTTTCCGACTGCACACTGAAGGTAGGCACTAACATGTACACAGGGCCACTCTGCAAACACTGGGAGGCTTATTGGTTCTAGGCATTATAGGAGATCCTCTGCTCAGTCACTAGCTGACCACTAATCTAATTGGGTGGACACATAATAAAAGAGCATAAACGTCACAAAATTAGTTCAGAAATCCAAAACAAAACAAAACAAAACAGAAAAAAAAAACCTAGAAAACAAAAACAATAAAAATAGCAAACACAAGAGAGGAAAAGAATCCAATTTCCAGAACTAGTACTTTATATTATTTCCAATAAGTAGCTTTCTTTTTCTTGTTTTGAGACAGGTCATTCAGGCTAGCTTTGAACTCATTTTGTTGCTCAGGCTGGCCTTGAGTGCTGGGATTACAGGCATGTGCCACATGCAGGGCACCAACATGTAACTGCTTTTAACAAAACCTATAAAACATTCAACAAACAAATGAATAAAAAAACCAACAAATTCCTTCAAAAATGAAATGAGGAAAAGTAGTTAATCAAGATAATTCCTAAGAAAGTCAAGAAATTAAATTTCTTAGACAAATGCTTTAGTCAGCACTTTAGGGACAAAGGAAAGTAGGATAATGTTTCACTAAATGAAAAATATTAATAATGATACAGAAATTATAGAGAGGAACCAGCTCTGTGAAATTCTGTGAAAAATGTACAGGAACTAACTTCAAAATTCACTTTGGCTCAGCAAATCTAAATAGGTAGAAGGAAGAATCATTAAACTTGAAGACAGTCAACTGAAATCACTTGATTTGAGGACTACACTACCCTCTAAGTAAATATGTACATACATACACACATACATACACAGCCTTAAAAATCTGTGGAATTTATATCCAGCCATATCAACCTATACCATCAAGCATACTGACACGCACATGCAGAATCAGAGTTCCAGAACGAGGAACAAAAAGCATGGTCCAGAATGGGGAACAAAGAATGAAAAAAAAAAGACTGAACAAATAATGGCCCAAATTTCTCTAATTTGATCAAAAACAATCCATTTACTTGGAAGTTTTATAAACTCCAAGCAGGACAGATTCAATGACATTACACCTACATGCATCTTTATCAAATGGTTCAAAATCAAAAGACAAATAATACTGATAGCTCCAAAAGAGAAGCAACTATCACAAAGTGTCCACAATAAGATAAGCTGTTGATTTTTCAAAAGAAACCAGAGGCCAGAGTCAGCGGGATGACATAAAGTGATGAAAGGAAAAGACTGTCAACCAAAATTCTACATCTACAGAAGCTATCCCTCAAAAATGAAGAACAAATTAAGATACTGTCACACAAACAAAAATGGAGAGAATCTGTTGCTAGAACACGTGGCCTTACAGGTAACATGAAATGGAAGGAGACTAGAAACGAACTCCAATCTATGCGAAGAAGTAAAAAGCACTGATAAAGGTTAACTGCACTAGTACATATAAAGGCAGTATAACTATGTCTTTTGTTTGTAACTCTTGCTTATATCACATCAGACTAAAAAGGCAATAGCATAGAACACTAATTATAAATATGTGTAGACAGGTATATCTTGTGTAAGGATGTAATAATGTTTACAACAGTAACAGCACAAAGAAGCAGGGAGGGAAGAGAATGCACCAGGGTGAAGTTTTTATATATGATTATAATTAAGGTGATATTAACCCAAGCAGGATTGTTATATATTAAAATATTAATTGTAATCTCTAAGATAACCATTTTCTTAAAAAAGCAAAGAAACAACAAAGGGATGAAAATGATACACTAGAGAATATTTATTACAAAAAAGAGGGTATTATAGGTTGAATTGTGCCTCTTCAGAAATGCTGAAGTCCTAACATTGCTGTCAATATGACTGTATTGAAAATAGGATCTTTGTAGAGGTAACCAAGTTAAAATAAAGTCATCATGAATAAGGGCGGGCCCTAGTCCAGTGACTGGTATAAAAGAAGAGAACTTGGATAGAGACAAAGAGAAGAGTGCCAGAGGATGACTGAGGCAGAGACCACAGCGGTACGTCCACAGCTGGGGAATGTCAGGGACAGCCACCGAATGAAAGGCAAATTCCTTTTCAGTCTTCAAAAGGATCTAACCCTACAAACAGCTTGGCTTAGGACTTTTAGCCTATATACCACTAATGGTTAATTTCTGGAGGTTTTTAAACTATCCAAGTTTCAGGTAGTCTATAACAGCAGCTAAACTAATGTACAGACAGTAGTGTAGAAATAGAAGAATAACAAAACCGTTAGGATCTGCATAGGAAAAATGAAGGTTAAAAATGGAGTAGCCAGTCAACTAAAAGATTAATGTTTGAAATCTCAACTAATGAGATGTAGGCTGCTATTCAGCATGGTGTTGTTAAGTGAAGTGGATTAAAAAGTTTGTTTTTGAGATAAAACTTAACATGAAAACTATAAAGTCTGCTTTATTATTACCAAATATTAGAGGAAGGCCTATCCACAATATTTTCTATATAAAGCAAACAAGTCTCATATATAGTAGAAAACGTTGAAAGGCAGTTTTTAGAAACACAATAATAAATATTAGAAAAATAAATAGACTTTTTTTCTCAAAAACTAATGAACAACTGTAAAACTTAAACATTACTCCAATCAAATCACTTTTCTATTTTTGAGGCCCACACAGTACATCTTCTGATGCTAAAAGTCCCTTATTAGACATAGACCAGTTGTGCCCACTATATTCTACTTAACAGTTCTGTAACAGCACAGACAAATAAAGTCATAACAATTCTAATGTTTCCAATTTATGACACAGTCATTAATTACTGTTTAGTGACAATAAAGAATTTTTGGACTTAGATCTTGAAAGCCTTAGATCTTGAAGGTCTAACATTTTCATGTAGTAAAGAAAGAAAGATGTAGGAAAAAAGAACAGATATAGATCAGACCTAAAAACAACAACCAACTTAACAGATCAGAAATAAACGGAAGCAGACTAAGGAAATGAATATTGCTTTCTGTCAAATATATTGAATGTCCCTCAACTATTCTATGAACCATTAACTTCATTACCAACCTTTGTTCTACACCATGAATCACCTGAAAATTCCATTACCCACCTGATATAAAATATGAGGATTTCATTTTACTAAGTGCTGAATTAGCAAGTGCCTAAGGTAGTGTTTCATAGGGTATCGGAGCAAAGAAATCAATACAGAAAGGATCTTGAAATCAAAAGAAAAATGCAAAGGGAAGTAATGTTGATGGCCTCTCTGCTTGTGAAGAAAAGCCAAAAGCAGCTCTTCTCAATGGTCTGACAAAAACTGTTTTAAGTTAACGAAGGAGAAAGCCCCCAAAATGGGGACACTGTAAAGCCTGAACTACACCGACCTACAAAGATGACATTGGAAGCCTGTTTAGCTACTCTGGTAAATTAAGGATTTAAGGGACTGGCAAAGTGCTTTTTAAGATGCAAATTAAACCCTATAAATATCTAATGGCCTCCTATATAAAGTGAAATGTATGCCATACTAGGAAAAGATGAAATAGGACTATTTATATGATATAAATGAAATATGTAAATTCCTAGGCTTCTCAAGTATGTCTGAATGAGAAATCCATTCATCCATCCATCTACTCATCTATTGATCCATACATCTGTCTTTATTTAAAAGTACTGTATAAAAGATATCTACAGAAAGACACAGTTCCAGACTTTTGGCTATGGCATCAACTTCTTTATAAAGGATTTACTAGAGCCTTTTTGTTTATTACCTACCGCATATTTTATTCTTATTGCATTCTTTTCCTCTCAGAAAATTATCATCTTTTCTGGGATTGAACATGCAAATGACACTTCATTTTGTGAGTAATAGTAACTCAGGCCAATGACAGGAGAAAAATAAATGATATTAGTGGTTGAGCAGTTCAGAAGTTACACCAAATTCGGATTAAAGCATTTTAGGATAATTGAAAATGATCTGGCCATTTATGTGCCCATATTGGATCAAGAATCCCATGAATATTTTGTAATTTAAAAATTTAAACTTAAGAGTTCCACAAGCCCCTGGGGTCGATCTCCATCTAAAACATTATAAGTTACTTAAACAGTTATAAGCAAGGCATTTTCCATTGTTCTCCCCAAGACGGAGGTTTCCAATTATTTTTGATATAAGCAACATTCATTCATAAAATATTTAATTGTCCCCTGAAAGCACACCCCCAAATGAGCATAAAATAATCTCAGCAGCAACAAAGAGGAATCTGTTCTGAGATTTAGTGTACTTAAGAGTTCATTTCTTTTCTGGAAACTTTAGTCTACATGCAGTCACAAGAATCACTCACTATAAAAAGGGAGGCTCAATAACAGGAAGAAGTAGATTATGTGCATTTTTCTGAGGGTTGTTGATCTGAAGGAAAACTTAGGCTTCTTGGAGAGTTCTGGAATTAGAGGTAGAAGGCTGGACAAGGGAAGAAGAGAGTGTCACAGGGATAAGGGGGCTGAGACATGGTACTGCAGAGAGGCAAGCAGTGTTAATGGAAAGCCCCAGCTGAAGAGTTAGAATGTTGGGTGGACCTACCATCCTGCCTGTGGGGGAACAGTACTTTAATCTCAGAAGTAGGCAAACTGCTGTGCAAGCTAAACTGGGCCAGGTCTTTCATCCATGTCTTCTCTTCCAGAGAGGAGGACCCCGCCTCTGAGAATTAGACTCCCCTGAAAACCTGATAAAAATTACTTTAAATGGATATGAACCCTTTTGATATGAGTTCACATCATATTTTCAGATAGGCATATGCTTTTGTTTCTACTTATAGGAGTTTCACTGACCTCTTGATATTTATTCATGAATGCCAGGATTAGAATGAAACAAAGTATTGATGATTAAAAACAAGAAAACAGGTGCAGACCTGACAGATCAATCCACACATGAACATGCTTCCAAAGCACTATGTGGATAAAGTAAAGAAAATTTCCTTCTTCCCCCTTTTTTGCTCAAAATAAGGCATCCAGCTTATCCTTATATTAGTCAAAAAATGGAAAATAGTTCATATATGACAGTACAGCATCTATTTACATACTCTTCTATTGTTTTACAAAATATAAACCCTAAGGAAAAAAATTTTTAAAAATCAGTTTGAACTGATGAGTTCAGTTTGGCAATTCTGCATTGCTCTGATGAGACCTAAGCCCAGCAGGTATTGGGTTGCTATTATTTTGAAACTGTGACATTTTTTAAAAGTCAGCCTCTACTGTCTTTCACCAGATATATTCATTTTGCTAAATATATGATTAGGTTAGCATATAAGGTCATGCAGCTAGAGGTAAACATATAAATATCAAGATCAGTGGAAAGCTGATTGTTGTATTGATTAAAATTTTTCTAAGCCAAAAACAGATGAATTAAGATAACACTATTTGTGATTAACCATATGACATGTCATAATAAAAGTACTAAATGTAAATATTAATGCTATACATTTTAATTTCATTTAAATAAAAACAAGTATATCTTTGTGAATAATATCTATAGTATAATATTTAATGTCAATATTTTCCAGTAAATTTTTACAAAGTAATATAAATTTTGAAATATAGGTTGCTTTATTCATAACTTGAATAGAAGAGAAGTCCTTTATAAGAACACTTGTACCCTCAAGTAAGCAACCTGTGTGCAATGGGCAAGCTGTAACTGATGACATTCTGGTACAATTTTGAGATGTGCAGGTCTTCTAAAGGGAGAAAATGGTTACTTTAAATATGTATAATACAGAGAAGAACAGAATTACTTAGGCAAATAAAATCTGTAGATACTTCCAGTTTTTCTTACTATTCCATAGCTTTAGTTATCTTCCCTACCAGTCAATTTACAAAATTAAATCAAGACAAACTGTCTGATTTAAAAGTCTCCCCGTGGCTGCTGGTTTCTCTAATGAGAGTACTCTTCAAAGCAGTGAAAGCTGAAGAGGAAGAGGCAGAAGAAAGATGTTAAGAGTCCTAAAAATCTGCAACTTTGACAGTCATTTAAGGGGTTTATCTGCTTTCTGTAATCTTAAAGATACTTTCACTATGGTAGTTCAACAAGGCAAATAAATAAAATGTATGAAGTTTCTCCCACCTACCCAGGACATCTTCACCGAAGTGTGATTCATAAGTGAGAAACACATATGCCAACCAATGCCAGACTCTTTAGGCAAAACTACACGTTTGGGACAGACACTAAGCTAGTTCAATATATAATACAGGTAGCCAAGGAACATAAGTTAACCATAGAGCTATCACATCATTCAATATAAATTTATCAAGTGTTAGAACAGGCACTGAAATGCAAAGATGAACAAGACAGCATCCCCCTGAAGATGATGACATTTGTGCTACAGTCCCACATAAATAAGACACCACAGTATACCAGGAGGAACACAGATCTGACAGGGAGAGTGTCTGGGAAGGTTTCATGAAGATGGAGTACAGTAGAAAACATTTCAGGATCAGCCAAAGTTAGAAACCAGCCAAGTGGCTGGCTAACTATGTGGTTTAGACAGTTATATAACCTAATACTTGGGTACTCAATAAAATAATGGTAATAATATCTATACAGCTAAGAAGAAGGATGGAAGAACGAGATCATATATGCAAATCAGCATGGCTTCTTCACAAATGTACTATTATTATTATTATCACTATTATTGTTATTATTACCATTACTCAGTCTTAGAAAATGAGTGGCCAGCAATTCATGGTGTGTTAGCAGTAGCCATGGTACTACTGGTCTCATCACACTTTGCTGGGTTCATATGTATTATTTTCAGCCTGAATTAATAGTTTGGCTGGGGATTACCTACCAGTATCACTACCAAGGCAAAGTCAAGTAATGTGTCTACAAGGGTGATCAATTCACAAGTGTTCAACTTTCTGTAATGTTAGAGTACACTGAAGACAAAAAGGCCAATAGCACAAGTAGAAAAGGAAACATGAAAAGTATTTCCTACAATAGCAAATATTAATGCAATTGATTAACACATTATCACTACCTGGCAACATATGGAATAGGGAAAGTCTAAGAACATATATACACAGTGCATACATAATACAGGCTACACAGGAAACATATAGTAGTCAAGGGATAAAAGACTGGATATATAATGAAAAAGTATCTTAAGGACCCCAAATGTCATGCATAAAACTTATTTTTAGTCTGCAGGCAGTGGAGAAGAACTAGCCTACTTGAAGTAAAATACTTTTAACCTATTATTCTATTGCTTCTATTATCATATGCAAATCTAACACAGTATTACATAAGCTCATACCTATGTTTCTTCGTTTTCAAGGTGTTTCTACTATATTTATATTTGCAATATCTCTGTCAGATGTATAAAATAAATTCTGCATTTTAATAGGTGATGATAAGCTAAAAATAGGGATTGTAGATGTCCCAAAAGACACTATTAATGTCTGCTTGTTACTGATAAAGAGTTCTTCCTTTAATTCAGGACACATTATTCAATATCAAATACAAATGTTAAACTCTTGATAAAATCTTAAAGTACATCCTGTGCTTAGTGTAATATGCATCTTCTATTCCCATGGTGATTTAATAAAATGTATTCTTAACTGATATATTTTTTCACACACTTTTAAATAGTACAATAGAAATAAATGTTGGAGTTCTCCTTTAAACAATTTCCCTCTAAACCCTTCAATATATTAAAAAAAAAAAAAAAGGTGGTAAAAGCATTTTTATAAATCTCAAGAGTCAGGAGGATGTGAAGTGAGGAGAATGGAGGAGGAGGAAAACAGTCCAGTGAAGTGTTCTGTAATTAAAGTCTGCCGTGTGAAGCATCTCCCAGAAACACAAGAAGGCTGAGTCCCACTGATACGGTTCTCAAGAAATCCTCACCCTGACGGTATTAACCCATCAAAATGGTTATTTCAAGAGTGGGTTCCTTTTATCCCTACAGTTTAAATGAAACCACCACCTTCACCCACTGTTGTTATTTTTTCCTCTTTTCATTTCTGGTTTCCCTCCTTTTTTTCTTTTTCTTACTGGCGAGCTCTCTCTACCACTCTTTAGATAAGTGAAGTAATTTCTGTAGAGTGGCCTAAGCCCCGTTAGAGGAAAATGAAGAAGGACAATATATTGCTGGGCACGGGACTGCAGATCATCAGATTTAGACTAAGGCCCTTCTGGACACTGGGAGCCGCGTAAGCCATCTGGAGCCCAGTTAGCTTCTCTGTGAGGTAGGATGCGTTTTTTGAACTGCCGCCAACTCCAGGTTCTGCCATTTAGAATAGGATAAGAAGAATCAATAAAGTGTGAAGGCCTTATCAAAGTGTTAACAGGTTAAATGCTCTTACTTCCAGATGGGTGGAACTTCTAACTACCATGCATTTGTGCATTTGTTTTCTCTGTTCTGTCTTTTGGGGATGGCTTTTTCTCCCTGATGTGGTACAATAGCCTACATTGCTCCTTGCTTATAAAGTGCAGTCTATGGCGCTCACTTAATCATCTTTTCTTAAGGAGATGGTATTAAGACTTCAAAGCTTATAGCTATACTGTGGGGTTACAGTTTAGTTTATGGAAATGGCCTTTCCTTTTTTTTAACTTTTTTTTGTACTAGGAATCAAACTCAGGACCTTGCGCTTGCCAGGTAGGCACTGTTCCATTGAGCTATATCCCTGGCCCCCTTTATTCTGAGCGCTACTGGGTAGGGCAGAGCAAGTGATGGGTATGACAATGCCTCTTCCTCAAGATGATGATGATGGAGGAAGAAAGGCCAACAAGATATGTTAAAGCAAATATTTAAATACAATGTGACAACAGGAACCTGCTATCACATTCACTAAATGTCTGGTGTTTTCCAGGTAAAGTATAATGTTATATTTCTCATCTCCTGTTGATTCTTAGACATTCTCTTCAAACATCTACTGCAAGGCCAACAATTCTGTAACTCCTTTGGGTGGGGAACACTAGGATTGCTATGAACATAACCTTAGCTGTTGCAACGTTGCAGTCTATTAAAAGACTGATGTACTATTAAAAGATTAAAAGAAGTACTTGGTTAGCCATCTCTAAGCCAATATGTGATTCTTGTATCTTTGTGCTTGCTCTGTATCTGAACTTCATTGATTTTAGCTATTATGATCCTTAGGTCTTTGATCAGAATTTTTGTTAAAAATAAATAACTTCACATGTTCTCATAAACTGTATAATGGAAGGGCCCATTTCCCTTCCTATCACATGCATACCCTATGCATTGCTGGCCTTCGTAATATGGATGCTTTATATCTAGTGCAAATATAGCAAGACTGCCACAGTTCTTAGCATATTTGATTTTCACAGAGAATCACATGCTTTTTCAAGTGTTGAGTCAAAGTGTTAAGTAAAGTTGACATGCCTACAACTTATTTTTAAGTAGCAAATCATAATTATCCCACACTATCTGAAGTACCAAAGTTAACATAAAAATATATGCCCTTGCTAGAAAGATCTAGCTAAGAAAATATTAACAAACTTGAAACTGCTAAATTTCTTAATTATTTTAATTAACAATCAAATCGTTATCAATTTGTTTAAAGAATTTCTAAAATATGGTGTTGAAATTAAGGTGACAATTTAACAGAAAGCTTAAACGTATTTCCAAAATCAAAATGACAGAAATAACTATTCAAATGCTTATGGATTATTTATTTGTATGTATGCAGTGAATTTCAGCCACTATACTCATTTCTAGCTTTCTGGAATGTTATTTTTCTGTACAAACATAGTGCTAAGAACCTACCTGAATTAAAGCAAAAGTAATGTGTTCTCATACTCCACATATGACTTTTTTGGGGGAGGAGGCAGTACTGGGGATTGAACTCATGACCTTATGCTTACCATACATATGACTTTCAGCACCTTCATTTACAGCCCAAAACTATAAAGCTAGAGTAACTATTTCTTAGGTTATAAGAACCATAGATTAAGTGCTTTTTCAAATGGTTACTGTCTTGTTCATCTTCTTGGCTGATATTTATTGTGGGATTTGTCGTCAGGTGCCAGTGATTTGGATACATACACACTTTTCCTAGTTTGACATAATTTAACTATTTAAGAATAAACAACCTGACCCACGGATACAAAATGAACTGGGATTTGAGGTTTCCCTCTGCCTTGGCTCCCATGGTCAGAGGTGAATCAAGTGCAAGAGCATCAAGCTCTGTGTCCCCTTAACCTCACTTGAACACTCAGCATCTCCAGACACAAGAATGGAATGCACAGCATCCTCAAACATAAGGCACAGTCTCCAAGCTAATAATCTAAACTAGTTTGCGTAACAGAACACTAACTATTGGGTATAAAATTAATGCAATGCATTACCAGTTCTGAACCAGACCAAGGTCCAAAATGGAAAAACTGAGTCAAATGTTAGCAAACTGAAGGACTACAAAGAAGCAACAAAGAATCATGACAAGTAGCAGTTTGAAAGATATAAGCAACATTAATGATGAGCAAGCAAAAACAAACTTTGTACTAAGCTGACAAAGGGGACCTGAAAGTCTCATTTTACTCTTGGTAATGTGGGACACCACACAAATGTGCAAGTGGCTCTGAGTGAAGCCCGTGTGGTGATTCTGAGGCTGCCCACAGTCTGTGCTGGTAGTGTCTGTGTCAGCATATAAATGGGGTGCTGTCCTTACCTCCAGATGCTCTAAGATATAGGGCGGATTTGTCATGCCAAGCCTCAGCATTGCTCCCTCGGGAATCACTTCTACCAGTTTCCACAGAAGCGTGGGGAGACTTGTGCCAATATCTCTGCCATAGGCCCCTGTGTCTTCACTGGTCAACCATATCTCACAAACACCCTCTGTGAATCAAAGGAGATAATTAACAAATCTGTCACAAAGCTGTTTCTTCCATCATACAGCTGCTCACTCTTTTTAATGCAGTATTTCTCAACACTATTATGCAGGCAGTCTGGCTATTCAACTGCACAGAAAAAGCAGCTTATCCCATGGTGGCAGTGGGTTATTAAGTTCATTTTATGAACACCAGAGACTTACAACAATGCTGTAAATTATCAGTGTGTCCTATGAAGTGATTAACATTCACAGCCAATCAGTTCAACTGTGCTTCCCTCATAGCACTTTGAACAAGGCTAGAGCTTCAGTCCCACCTCTGAGAATATCTATTCTAACAAATACCACAAGCTCTGGAACTGAATCAGACACTCCACAGAATAGATACTGTCAGCAGTTAACTCACTAATCAGTATGTCACCAATCCAAGGAAAAATGTCAAGTACAGTTAAGGATTAACTCACAAATTATTAATAATAAGAAATTCATTTTATCTACAGTAGCTATTATAATCTTACTCCTTTATTTAATTAAAAACACTGTTCATTTTATTGCTATGCTCAAATATATTGGTCACCATATAAATTTAGTTGGAAACCCTATTAATTGACATCTTACATCGTGTTTTCCATCAAATAGGAAATGCATTTATATTTTTATTAGTAGAATCTTGTCTTCAAATATGATAGCTTCAAATAACACTTTAAGAGAAAATACTTTTGGATCACCTAGTGCTATTTAAAATAAATAAAACAGTAAGCAAGAGACATCTGGGTTTTCCTGGTGCACACTGAGAATTTTTCTGAACCCATATTCAATTGAAGGATTAGCCTATTTTAAAAGGCCAAATGATGCGCAGTGCTAAAATAAACAATGAAATGAACCTGTGAAATTTGTTCATGCTCAGTGATCTGTTGCTTCTGGAGAACTTCAACACACAACACAGGCACATAAACTAAGACTTCAGCCCAAATCGAAGTATGTTTCTAGAAAGTGCTTTGAAATTACAATTTTAAATTGTCTTTAGTTGACAGAAGATTTTCAAAAATGCATTTAAATTTTCCTGGCCAAGAGAGAGATATCAAATAAAACACATGGCTTTTATGTAATGGTAGGCTTAAAATTTACACAATAAAAAGGCAAAAAAAAAAAAGATTTTTTTCTCACTTTAATGTGTTCCACAATTAATCTCTAGTCATTATTCTTTTTTATAGAAGAGATATATTTATTTTATCAAAAAGTCACCCAATCTATAAAAGAGCATTTTCATTTTTCCCTGCCTTTCTTATGTAAGACACACAACTCTAACTCATACCCATACAACAAGAAAAATGCAGACAGAGGAAAAGTTTAGTTTACCCAAATTAAAGGGTCACTGACATAGCAATGAGATCAGGTTAAAAAAAGACCAGTAAAAAAGTTGGAAATGTTTTTAGTATTTAAGTCAGCAGTGTTACAAGTACATGGGTTTTCTTAGTTGAAATTCAATGCATAGGTTTCAGAAACAAATATTTGCTTAGTTTTTATCATTTAATAAAAAGCTTTATCCTTCACAAAAACAGTCTGGCATGTCTATGGACTATCTAAGTCTTACCATTTTATAAACATTCTCAATACATAGAACAAATATTTTCTTATTTAAAAATGGATTACAATTAATGGTGTCATCTTCATTTTAATAATATAGTCCATCAGACATTGGACTCATAGAACCTTTATTTTAAAAAAATTATCACAAAATCTACTCCAGGAAAAGAGATGGCTAAGTAACAACATAAACAGATTTTTAAAACATTCTGAAAGAGGTTATAAAAACAGGACATTATCCATGATTTTCCAGTTACTGGCATTTCAGCAACACAATATGAATATTTTTAAATGAACAGAATAATTTTAATTTATAATTTTTCCATCCAAATGGTTCCATGTTATGCCTTATGTAGAGAAAGCAAGTTCCTGGAACAGTGCCTTGCTGCTGCTAGATGAATATAAAAGGGAAAAATCACTCTGAATAGGAATGGAAATAACATCCATGCAGAAAACAGCAGTCTGCTCTTAAAACTGCAAAGGTGGGGCCCAATAGCCCCCTGGTGGGCTGAAGCTTCAAATTAAATCTCATAAAGAGGAAGCAGCTGTAATACTAAATCAGCAGCAACCAGGAATAACAGTCTTTATGTCTCGAAGATCAAGGCTGTTAAAATTCTCTATGTAGCAATCTGGTTTAAAACACAATGAAAAGTGAAAGGCTGTGCAAAATATGAAACCCCTGGCCTAGAGAATGCCATTCAATCTAAAACTATGTCAAAGAAGATCTTACAGTTAATCAACTTGAGGAAGCTGAGATTTTTGTAAGGTTATAACGAGCATTAATTCTAATGAGAGCTGATCCTTCAATCATGAGACATGAGAATTATTTCATACTAAAGGTAAAGCCAAATGTGAATCCTCATATGTGACATCCTTTCTCCTGGGAAGTCTCGTGATGCCTCATGTTGCAGGTGGTTCCTGTCAGGAGAGACTTCCATACAAATTCACCAGGGAACCTGATGGCTGCAGTAACCACTAATGGACACATACTGGGACATAAGCATGTCTAAATCTGCACACTTAATTGGATTCTGATGGACAGAAGTGCTTGGCTAAACAGCTTCACTCCTTAAGAATTTCAGTTATAAAGCTATATTGCTTTGCATATTCATTCTTTTATTTGTCCATCAAACCTTCATTAGGCCCTTACCTACATGTGCCCTGCAGCTCTTTTGGCTCATGATATATATGAATTCATCATTAAACTTCTGTTATCTAAGTTTGACCATCACTCAGGTGCTGGCAAGGGGCCACTGACAGACACAAAGAGAACTTCCTGAAGGTCCCTATTGGTGGAAGAGAATGGCCTTGGAGAACACAGAAATGAAGCAGCAGCCAGGCTGGCCCCAAGTATATATGCCATTTCCAATAATAGAGCCCCAATCCGCACAGTAACATGGACTCTGGACTTTCGATTAATATATGTGAGAAAAATAAGCATCATGAAAATTAAAAAATGAAACAGGAAAAACTAAGTAAAATTTCAATTAAAAACTTCCCACATAAATACATGCAAAAAAAAGAAAGAAAGTGGTGGGTAAAAAAGTAGAAGACAAAAATCAGCTTTCTATTCCAAGAAAAATATTATTTTCCTAAAATTGCTCATATACCTTAATGCTGGTTCATCTTCCCAAAACTGTCCAGTTTACCTGACTTCTATAATGTATGGCAGGTTCATCAAATCATCCACCATCTTTCAATATGTTAATTTGAGGTTAAAAAAAAAAGCAAATATTGTAAAAGAATGAAACACACTGTACAGGAGAAAGTTCTGTAACATCTGTAGTTATTAGAATTCATTATCATCTTATCCAAGCAATTACAGATCAACCTATCCCTGAATAGACAGTAAACTCAACAGCTGGATTTCAATCTGTTCCAGAGTAATTTGAGATGACAGAAGATGAAAAAAGTAGAAGATATAAAAAATTAATAATACAAAATACTCAATAAAATATTCTCACAACAAAGAAAATTCTGTTTGAAATATCAAACTTTGCCAAAACTTGATTTCAAAAGATTATGACTCATGATTTTTCCAAGGTCTGAACTTCATTGTAATACATTAAAATATGGGTAAAGATTGATTTCATCTGGTTAGGAAAATAATATTTCTCTACTAGCTCTTGTTTTAACATTAAAGAAAACTTCTAGCATAATGTGGCGTTGTAATTTTTCCATTATGAAATGTTTCTAAAAAAATAGAAGAGTACAAAAATATTTTTTAAAAACCTATAAACAATTATTAAGGGGCTCAAAAGTCAAAGGGCACTAGATGGCAAGAAAACCTACAATTAAACTTGAAAAAAAATCATATCACCCCCAATGCACATTCTTTCTTCCCTTTGTTTTTTGGTCTCCATCCCTATCATTGCTTTTTTCTTTCCTCTACTCAATTCTGTGTCTCCCCCACACACACATCATTCCACTCCAGCCTTCATTCTTGGAATAAAGAATGTAAATTAAACATACAAAATTTGGTATGTTTATTCAATGATCAGCATTCAATGGTCTGCTTTTACTTCCTGGAGCTATAAGGATTGTAGTACATATTAATTAGGTTTTATGGCTCTTTTTTCTTATAAATTAATCTTAGAGAGTTTAGAAACAAGTATGATCTGGTTAAGCATTTAAAAAGTTATGAAAGTTTCTACAATGGGAATATTTTAAAGTAATAACATACACAGTCATGCACCTATTTAGCCTAGTCATTTAATGGCAAATCACATGACTGATATAACCTCTTTGCTCATTTCTAGTCCTAATAGTAGGGATGCAAAATTTTTATGATTTTTTTAAAAAAAGGACTTAAATTTATTAAAAATAGCATCATAACAGGACCAATTAATGCTATTGTTTATAAAACTGATATATCTCAATAAAAACTCAACCCATAAGCTGCCATGTAATACAATTATTAATCAGTTAATTCTCCAATTACAGGTGTATCCTACCTTACCAAACTGTTTAAAAATATTATTACTGACCTAAATGCTTTTCCTCTTTTCCTCCTCCTTTCCTTCTCACCCTGCTATCCTCAGCATTCTTGCCCCCACCCCTACCCTGTCTCCCTCCCTGCCTCACGGTGCAGCAGATCAAACACGAGACCTTGCACACACTAGGCAAGCACTCTACCACTGAGCTCTGCCTGTCCACCTTCTGTTTATTTTGAATAATATTAAATTTACAGAAAAGTTTCAAGAATTATCTAATGAACAACAATACCTTCTTCAACTACATCAATCAGTAACACGGCACCATATTCGTGAGCCTTCTCTCTCCCTCCACAGCCATTAACACAAGTATATTTTTTCTGAACCATTTGACAGTGAGATACAGACATTCTGGGTCTTCTAAATATGTCATACAATTACTACTCTTAGCAAAGCTAATGTTGAACAAAAATTTTGCTTTAGTCAGAATGAATTCCTTGGGCAGCTCACGCAGTTCAGGTCTCTATGCATCAAGCAAATACTGATTCCTCTACCAAAATGTCTCCTTATTCTTCTCTGCATAATAAATACTCTCTACAAAAATATTTTTTTCTTGACCACCCAGCCTAACTCAAATTCCCCTTTCCTGGTCTCTTAACCATTTTGTACATAATTCTGTAACTCAATATATTATAATCATTGGTTAAATTGTTTGCTTCCCTTGAATAGGATAAAAATATTTCCCATGCTGAGGTACAAAAATCTTGCTAAAGGAAAAAATCTCAGGACCTCTCATGGTACCTAGCCTCAAAGAAAGCACATAATAAATTTTAGCTCCATTAATCAATTAGAAGGGATTTGTATGAACAATTAAGTTCATTTCAGCTAACACAATTGAAAAGCACTTCCTCCTAAATATATAGACACATAAGAATACATATACATACATATATGAATACAAGTAGAACATTTACAAGAGTAGAGGAGGTTCTGCGTTATGCAATGAAAAAATATGAAAATGAATATTCTCTGGACACCATGAAAATGCAGCTTAAAATGGTATAAAGTTGGTTGCACAGTCCTCTAACTTTGACAAAAGATTTCAGTGTTGTTTAAGGTTTGCTACTATCTTACAAGGACAGCTGGACAGTGCAGCAACTAAATATGAACTATTATCTTACTTACAGTTAAGGTTTTTTTTTTTTTACTTAAGAGGCAATTTCAGCTAGGTCAGTGACCCATAAAATAATTTTTAAAAACTTTTTTATTACCTTAATAACAAGAACTAACCAGGACATGGTATTTTGAGACATACTGACATCTGTGATTATACCGATCACTGAAAAAAAAAGTTGGTATAAATTGATGTTGTTGCTAAACAAAAGCAACTTATTTCCTTTGAAAGATCACAGTCTGAAAGAGTACTTTTTCCATTCTTTTACAAGAATTTAGAAATAGTAGCAAGCTAAAAACAAACTAAGGACCATAAAAGGATGATGCATTTTCTACAAATAATGCAGCTAACTTTCCAGGTTCCAAAATCTTTAATAATGCTTCTGAAGCAGATTAAGTTATCTTTTTAATACTGCAATGTATTACATTCTTGATATGTGGTCATTTTAAGTACTCCCTGCAAGATCACAGACAGAAATGTCTAGGAAGGAGCCTCTTGAGTTTCAGCTGGATGTGAGGAGACATTTTGTCTCTAAGGATCACAACAGAGTGACTCCGAGCAGTCTAAACATTATGGTGCAGAAATAGCAGGCAGAAGGAAGAAGAAAACACATGTCTGCAATGTGGTACCCTATTCTCAAAACAGTATTGGTAGATCATGGTAGTAGACATACATTTATCTATATCTCAAGACTAAAAGAGTTGTAGAATAGTTTAGAGGGTAAAAAAAAAAAAAAAAAAAAAAAGATTTTTTTTCATTATCCAGGCTTTGAACTTAAGTAGGAAATGAAGAATAGTAAAAGTTTCATTTTTAAAGGAAAGAATATTTTTCTGAATAATGTCTTCTGGTCCTAAAGTTTCAGTGACTGCACCAAAGGTACAGTCAAACAGAACCTGAAATTCTTCAGTTATAACCAGGGAAATCAGACAGAATATAAAACTTTTACATTAAAATTTCAAGTATGTAAGCAGGGAGTATAATCTTCTGTTATATTTTCACATGTTTAATAGGGAAGTACATCAGGTGCATGGTCAAGGTGTCCTAACACAAATAGAGTGTCATGCATTCATTCACTCCTTCTAACAAGTCTCAAAAAACCAAACAGACAAACAAGACTGATACTGAATCCTCAACAAAAATGAAGTCAGAAATAGTCAAATTTTACCACAAAACAAAAGATAGAGAGGAAAAGTTATGCAGCAACTACAGTGTTACTGGAAACACAAAATACTAGTGAGTGGTTTTATTTTACTCAGTTCTAAACATGTCAGGCATAAATAGTTTCATAGTTCACCAAAAAAAAGCATAAAATACAATGGAAAATTTTCTTAGAGGATTAGGATTAGAATTGATAAATGATCGATTATGACAGAACAAAAACAGTATTTATCTAGCCAAAGAACTATGCAAAACTATGCTGCTGGAGAGGAACAGACAAGTGAAACATCACAAAAACCTAGAAAAACAGGAAGACCAGCAAGATGTCAAGTGTATGTTCTACCAAAGAAGACAGGAAAACAAAACACATGTGCTAACAATGTAAACGATACTTCTGTATGGAACATGTTCTCATGTGTGAAAACTACCTTAGGTGTACTAAGTTATAAGCATTGTTTTAGTGATTGAATTTTATTTGTATTCTCACTGTAGTTCACAGAGGAATTTGTTATTTTTTTAGATTTAGTAAACAAACAGTTGATGTAGAACGTGTTGATGTTTATTGTAAACACATCACAAATTTGATCTTTTGTGTTATTAACATTTTATTTTCCTATTAAGTGCACATTGTGTAATATAAGAAGCTCCTGACAAAAGAGAAAGACAAGAGCAGTGACAAGTGTGGCCTGCCGGACAGGAAAGGAAAGTTAAGGACACATGTGCAGTCAGTGAGTGAGACTTGGGTATGGAGCACACTGCTGCCATGGGTGACAACTGTTTTAGGAGTGATAATTAAAGCAAAGATTATTTCTGTGGTAGAGTTTTATTTGTATTGTCATTGTAGTTAACACAGGAATTTATTTCTGCTGTTACTTTACAATTTCAGTATATATGCTCTGAAGCAAGCACTCTGCTGTTACATTTTTAGAACTTGTAAGCAGCTTATATGTTGAGAATGTTGACATTTATTCTACACACTCATTACAAATTAAACTGTAGTATTTTGTTAACTATTAAGATTTCATTTTCCTGTAATGTACACATTGTTTAATATAATAAAACTCAAAGTTAAAATTAATAATTCATCAACAGACATACTCTTAAAATATAAGTGTGGGCATCATACACACCCATAATGCCTTTTTCTAAAACTTAATCTTCATGTCTTTAGTATTTAACCTAGGTACCAGATTATTTGCTTCTAGAGAGGACTGTCTGATCTTTAGTACATATTGTTGACACTAGCTACATTAATGACAACACAAAACTTTAATTAGAAATATTTGGGGCCAGCTACAGTGGCACACATCTATTATTCTAGGTACTAGGGAGGCTGAGGAGGAAGACTACAAGTTCGAGGTCAGCCTGGGAAAATTAGTAAGACTTTGTTTCAAAATATAAATGAATGAATGAATGAATGATGTGGCTGGATACGTGAATCAGCAGTAGAATACTTTCTTAGCATGTGGGACACCCTAAAGTTCATTTCTAGTATGGAAGAGACAAAGAGATATTGTGAAGACTTCTACTTCTACACAAGAAAGATTAAATGTTAACAGGAATTGCTTTATTACTTTAAACAATTAGAAAAATTGACAAAGAATATGACACAACAATCATCAGAGATATGGAGAGACAGGCACAGGATATAAAATAAACATTAAAAATAATACATATCTTTTCTATATATCCATAATGAATTAGCTGAGAAAGAAATCAGGAAACCAATTCCATCCATGGTAGCTTTAAAAAAAAAATACCTAGAAATCAACCTAATCAAGGAAGTGAACAACCTCTACAGTGAAAATTATTACACAGTGAAGAAAGAAACTAAAGATACTAGACAACGGCAAGACCTCCCATGGGTTGACAGACTTAATATTGTTAAAATGTCCTTATTACCAAAATGATCTACATTGTGAATGTAATTCCCATCCAATTACCAATAGCAGTCTTTACAGAATTTTTAAAAATTTTTATTTAAAGAGAAAAAAAAAAAAGCAAAACAGAAAAAGGGGTAGAAACAATACAGAATTTCAGGAAAAAAAAAGAAGTAAGAGATCACTAGTTGATAAATTACACATTGTCTTCTTAGACCTAGTTGTTAAAGTTACAAAATTAAAAAATACAAAGTATACATTCAAACAGTGAGACTGCAAAGAAGTTCAATGATCTAGGAACAACTTAGCAACATGGTTATCAATTCTATACACTCAAACATACATGCAGACATATCCTCTAGAGCACTCTCTTTTCTTCTTTTTACTTTTTAAGTCCATTATCTGCTTAGTTATATCCTGTTTCAGGTTGCTCAGTACCTTATTGACTTGTTTTGCTATTGTTATATACTTTTAATCACCTTATATAATTCCGTTTCATTGTTTTTGAGTTTCTCCTCATCCATGATCCATGGATTAGCTTTGGTGGAGTTGGGAGATTTTTGGAGGTATTTTGTTACTTTCTTATCTACTTTTTTTTTTTGAAGGTAGCAAAATACAGCAGAACAAGACAGAACAAACCCATGCGACCGCACTGCAATAAAACTACCCCAGAACCTCAGAGCAGGTCACCAGGACACAAGCAATGGGCTCAATAGTACAGCCCATTTTGTTCACATTATTAGCTGTTCTTTGAATCAAGTAGAGGAAAATGGAAGGAAATATATAACTTTTAAAAATAGAATATTGAATAAAGCAGTACCATTAATCAAAACTGAGCAAAACAGTGATAAAAATATTTGCCTTCAAAGAGATGGTAGAAGGAAATCCCCGTTACTTGCCACGCTGTATACATTCATCCTCCAAAAAGATACTCAAACCGCCGGTGCCTACTTGCTAACGGGGGGTGGGGTGGTGGGGGGTGGTGGATCAATGTCAGATTCTTAGCCCAGCAGGCCGCCTTATCTCCCAGCACCCAAAGTTCCAACATGATGCAGAGCTTAGGAGTCACTGCTAGTTCTCGCCCTGCTGTGCCAGTGGTTTGCCAGGCTACCAGCTGCTCACCAGGGCGGCAAGTAGGCCGCCTATTCTCCAGCGCCCAAAGTTCCAACATGATGTAGAGTTCGGGAATCACTGATAGTTCCCCCAGAATTTTTTAAAAAATCAAAATTTAAATGGAAAACTAAAAAGACCTAGAGTAGCCATAACAATCCTAAACAACAGAGTATGGCTGAAGGCATCACAAAATCTGATTTCCAATAATACTACAAAACCACAGTAGGAAAAATAGTATGTCATAGGACAACAAAGACACAGAGACCAAGGAAATAGAACAGAGAATGCAGAAGCAGACTCACACAATTGTGGCTAATAGATTCATGATGAAGAAACCTAAATAAATATGTAAATAAATCTTTAAAAATATAGACTGGAGAAAAGATAGCCTCTTAAAGAAATAGTGCTGGGAAAAAAACTGGATATCCTTACATAGAGAATTGAAAATAGATTGTTATCTCTCAGTCCCTAACCATACATTCAGCCTGAATTTGAAAAAAAAAAAAAAACTCGATCAAATACATGTTTCTTACATAATACCTAAAACTTTGAAACTGCTAAGAAAAAACATAGGGGAAATACTTGAAGCCATTAGCAAAGACCTCCTAAGACTATAATAGCATAGGAAATAAAAGCAAAAATCACAAAAGAAGACTACATCAAATTAAAAAGTTATTGCATAGCAAGGGAAACAACTACATGAGTAAAGAGCCTGCAGAACAGGACAAAATCTTTGCTAGCTATTCTTCCAAGGGTTGATATCTGGAATATGTAAAGATCTCAAAAAAAAGAAAAATCTTTAAAAAAACTCAAACAACCCAATCCATAAATCAGCAAATAAATTAAACACTTATCAAAAGGAGTACAGGTGGCCTATAAGTATATGAAAAAATGTTCAATAACTTTAGCTAATAGAGAAATATAAACCAAAACTACACTAAAATTCTATCGCATTCCTATCTGAATGGCTATGATGAAGAACAGAAACAACAGTAAACAAAGGTGTGGATGACAGGTGGTAGGTAACACTGCTAGTGGAATATAAATTGATACAGTCCCATGAAGATCAGTATGGCAATAGCTCAAAACACTAAACATAGACTAACACGTGGCTCCGTTGTACCATTCCTTGGTATTTATCCAAAAGAATTTAAATTAACATACTATAAGTATACCTGCATACTCATGTTTATTGTGGTACAATTCACAATAGGCAAGATATGGAGGCAGCCCAAGTACCCACCAAAAGATGATTGAATGAAGAAAATGTGGCAAATACACCCAATGGAGTATTATTCAGCTGTGAAAAAATGAAGTTGTCATTTGTAGTAAAAAAAGATGAACTGGAGATCATCATGTTAAAATAAGTCAGACTCAAAAAACAAAAAAAGTACGGTTTCCTCTAATATGTGCAATCTTACAAAAATAGAAAACAGGCTATTATTAGACAAAAGGAAGAGAAGGGAGGGTGGGGCATAGCACAGAGGTCTGAGGCAGGGTAATAAAGGTGAATGAAATGATAAAACTGGATTATATGCTTATATGAAAGTACCATATTGAAACCAAATATTTTGTAGAATACATAAACATATATAAATATATAAGTAAAAATAATAAATATATATGTGTGTGTTTCAAGGAGCAACAGGCACTGAAATACTGTGATTCTTGAGAGAAACAAATGTGAGGACCCCATGGCTTTCTAGATTGCTGTTTGGAGACAATTTCCAAATCATTTTCCAGTGCAAAAAAGAAAAATCCAAAGAGTCTGATGAGCTCAATAAATTACAGAAACAGAGGTTGGAGTTCAGAAAGTTACATAATTAAATCACATGATTAAATAATACAAAAAAGAAAGTTTCACAGAAACCCAGATCTAAAACTCAATAGGCACTTGCCCTCAGTTCTTTGAGCACTGAGCTGACATGTACATCGCAAAGTTGGTCAAAAAAAATGGGACAGCAGTAGGTCACACAATCCTAAGAAGCTAACACAAGACCCAAAACAGTTAATGTTGTTTCAAGGAAAAAGACCTTGGATGCACAGGCCAATGGACCAAATCATTAGAAGGATACTGCTGTAGTAGCAGTAAAAAAAATTATATTAAACTAAAAACTACTCTGGACCTATCCTAACAGACCTTAAAAGAAAGCCTCAAAAAGATCAAAGTTAAAGAGAATTATCACTTCAATGAACACAGATGCAAAAATCCTCAACCAGATATTAGCAAACAGAAGCAGCATATTATCAAAAAGCTGATATACCATGATCAAGTAGGTTTCATTTCAGAGATGCAAGGATGGCTCAACACACACAAGTCTATAAATGTAATACATCACAAAAACAGGAGCAAGGTCCAAAACCACATGATCTTATCTATAGATCAGAAAAGTTTTTTGACAAAACCCAATACCTGGTCATGTTAAAAACTCTAATGAGGGGCCAAGTATACAGCTCAGCAGCACAGCACCTGCCTGGCAAGCACAGGTCATGAGTTCGATTCCAGGTACAAAAATACAAAAACAAAAAACACTCCCCAAAAACCCTAATGAAAATTGGTATAGAAAAACTATACTTGAATATGATAGAAGTTCTTTGACAAGCCAACAGCCAGCATCATACTAAATGAGGAAAAACTAAAAGCAGCCCCCCTAAGATCAGAAACAAGACAAGGATATGGACTAACAGGACTTTTCTGTTCAAAATGTATCAAAACCCAAATGATACATGTCAATAGTCCACAGTGTTCCTTCTACTTCTGTAAACAGGCTTGATAACCATGAAATGTAAAAGAAGTACAAGCTGTACTTGGTCTATTTCTGTTTTCAGTTTATTCCCATATTTGTGATGTTCTATTTGCTCACTAAATAGCCTTGCCCTACCTGACAAACAGTATAAAATAACTTCCTATATGAGATCAGAGTACAGACTTTGGAGTATGGAGCTTCCCTGGGTGTGCTGGTGTAACAAAGCTTGGTTCCCTCTCACTTCTCCAAGTGCTGCTTAGTTTCTTCACCTCTGATAAACCTAAAATTGCTATAACAATATCACCTTTGCTATTCAGCATAGTACTTGAAACATTAGCCAGCGCAATTAGACAAGAGAAAGAAAGAAAAGGGATACGCATAAGAAAGGAAGAACTAAAATTATTATTATTTGCAGATGACATACACACCAGGAAACTCTTAGAATTAATAACCAATCTCAGCAAAGTAGCAGGATACAAGATCAACACACAAAAATCATTAGCATTTTCATATAATAATGAACAGGAAAAGAGCAGGATATTATGAAAACAATACCATTCACAATCACTTTAAGAAAAATGAAATACTTAGGAATTAATCTAACTAAAATAGTAAAAAAAACTGCTACCACCAAAAAAACAAAAAACAAAAACACCTAACCTAAAATGAAACAAAAAGAGTATTCTGAAGCAGGACACTGAAGAGGCTACTAGAAAATGGAAGATGTCCCTTGCTCCTGCATAGGGAAGTACTAATACTGTCGAAATGGTCATACTTCCACCAAAACTGCAGTACAGATTCAATGCAGTCCCAGTCAAAATACCAGCAGCATACTTTATAGATCTAGAAAAAACAATCCTAAAATACATACAGAACCAGAAAACAGCCCGAACAGTAAGAGTAATTTTGGATAATAAGAACAAAGCAGCTGATATAGCAATACTAGATTTCAAGTTATACTACCAAGCAATAATGATACAAACAGCATGGTAATGGAACAAAAACAGATATGTAGATCAATGGAACAGAACTGAGAATAGAAAAACCTCCCCAGACCTACTTAACTATTTGATTTTTTTTTTTTTTTTTTGGTACCAAGGATCAAACTCACAACCTTGTGCTTGCCAGGCAGGCACTTAGTCTGCTGAGCTAAATCCCTGGCCCCAACTATTTGATCTTTAACAAAGGGTTCAAAAGCATATGTTGGAAGGAAAATAGCCTATTCAAAAAGTGGTGTGGAAAAACTGGTTGTTTGTAGAAGAATGAAACTCGACCACTATCTTTTATCATATACTAAATTAAAGTCAAAATGGATCAAAGATCTAAACATTAGAACAAAAACACTAAACCTAGACAAAATAAAAACCTTGAAGACATATAAATAAAAAAGGATTTTTTAAACAGAACCTCAATTATACAGAAAATAGCAGCAAGAATCAACAAATGGGATTATATCACACTAAAAAACCTCTGCACAGAAAAAGATTCAGTCAGTAAAGAGACAGCCTACTGAATGGAAAAAAAAAAAATTGCCAACTACTAATCAGAAAGAAGGCTAACATCTAGAATATAAAAAGAACTCAAAAAAAATTAAACCTCCTAAAATTAAAGACCTAGTCAACAAATGGGCTAGAGAAATGGAAACTTCACAGAGGAAAAAATACAAATGGCCAACAAATACATGAAAAAATGTTCAACATTTCTCCCCATTAGAGAAATGCAAATTAAAATAACACTAAATCTCATCTTACTTTGGAAAGAATGGCAATCATTAAGAAATCAAATAATAACATTAAGAAATGCTGGTATGGGTTATGGCAAAAAAGGAACTCTCCTACATTGTTGATTCCAATGGAAATCATTATTTCCAGAGGCGAGAAGAGGAGAATGGTGGGATACAAACAGAACATATCATTTTACTCTTTCTTTGAAAACAATTCAAGCAAACACAGCACAATGCTCAGATGTGACACAGATATACTTAAAACAAAAAACTGTGCTACCTGCTATAGACTTCTTAATATGCTGGAAACAATTTTAATTTAAAATATTGATGACAATCTGTGATTAACAAATTTTGACAGTTACCTTTCTATATTTTATAAAATATTTAGAAACTAAATCAGTAAATGAAGCTGTATATTATGAAATAGCAGTCCTATAAACAAAATTAAGTTGAATGACCTTTATGAAATTTTGCTATATGAGGCCAATTTAGAAAACTAATATTCAGTATTTTAAAAAGAGCTTCACAATTTCTACCTAGATATAAGATTTTAATGATTTCTTCTTAAGAGTGAATGACAGGTATCTCCCTCTCCTTCTTCAGCTTAATCACAATGTTCACTAAACATGGATTCCATTGTATAGGCTTTTTCCAGTATATGTCTAACAAAGTGCATATTAGGATAATTAATCAATGTATCTGAAAAAAAACTACACAGAATTATTGAACTTAGAAATGCCAAAACAATTTATCTAATTCAATTTACAAAGATAGTCTCTGAAGATCACAAAAGTTGATGATCTTACACAAAGTTATACAAAAACCCACCAGCAGGGCAAGGATTAGAATTAATTTTTTAATTTCCAGGACAGACCTACAACTTAATTCTTATGTCAATTCAGTGACTCATAGAGAACACCTACAAGACGTTGGCTGTAATTATGGCAATGTGTACCAACTAAAACCTCAAAAGAAAGCTTTTGTAGCATTAGAAATAAGAAATGACTAGGGAAAAAAAATAAGGTGTAAATAACATGAAATGCATTAGGAGGCATAAGCCAGCACTATTCCATATAATACTTAGCTACAGGCCGCAACAGAGTATTTGAAATGCAGCTGTCTGAATTGAGATGTGCTGGAAATACAGAGTACACACTAGAATTCAAAGACTTAGCATGAAAAGAACAATGTAAAAGATTCCATAAATTTTTTATATAGATGACAGTTGAAATGGTATTTTGATACATTGAGTTAATTAAAATACTGACTACAATAAATTTAATCTATACTTTAAAACTTTTCTTGATATAGCGACAGTAAAATTTTAAATTACACACAAGGTTCATATATATTCCTATTAGACAGCACTGGTATAAATTACTGAACTGCCTGTAACAAAAAAGTATAAGGATTAATATGAGTTAATTTACATGATAAAAATATATTAATAAATTGTGCTTCCTATAAAATTAATGTCATTGAATATTTTTCATAGCTACATAACTTGACCAAAAGATATGATTCTATACCTCATATATTCTATAGTTCAATTTTATCATCTTTGTTTTTGTGTTGACATTTTATTGAAATTCATAAAATTATAGTATAAAAATTTAATAAAAGTATGCCACTTACAAACCCTAGTTCTAAAAATTTTGTGTATTATTTTTAACTTATTTGCTTTGGTAAAAAGAAATGAAGTATCATTTAAAAACCACTCAAGTTAACTTAATTCCAACTAACATTCACATTGTCTCAGTCCTCTCCTATAAAATATTTAGAAGGAAATATTCCAATTTTCTGTCTTTTCCTATAGCCAATATATGACTGTTGCATCCTTTACATTTTAAAAGAAAATATAGTACTTGTGGCCATTATCTCCATCCAAAATTAGCCAATTACAACAAAATTGTTTTCTCTTTTTTAAGTATGCTGGTTAAGTTTTTAAATACTCTATGAAACTTTATTAAGTCTGCCAAATCTATGAAAATTTATTTTAATACCTCAAACTTGAATTCACTTAAGTACTCTACCTTAGGAAAACTATTTTCACTGTATATTCTGCAGTTATTTTGTAGCATTTCATGTAGCTTCAGCGAGGTTCAGGGTTATACTGGGGTGCTTCAGAGGCTCTTTAATCCACCATCTGCATTCATTTTAAAGATCTCCAACAGTGTCCTCTGGAGAAATGAACTCAGTAAATGCAGTAGGAGAGAGAAGTAGAGATAAGCCAGTGGAAGGACACACCTCAGATATAATTTAGTTTGATTATGTTTATTGTGCAATGCCTCTCCATCTCTCCAACTAAAGTGAAAGCTGTTAGACTAAGATTTTCTTCAGTTTTATACACTAATGTAACCCCTGCAATGTAACAATGCCTGAGACATTGTGAGCATTGGGCAAATTGAATAAATTAATCAATAAAAAGACAGGAAGAAAGAAGAGTATGAAGGTGTAAAGAACAAGGAGATGATATTAGGATGAGCACAAATTTGACCTGAGGAAGAGCCTCCAACTGCAATCATTAGATTTGTTTACAGGGCAGACACACAGGAAACTTGCCATATTTCAAAACATAACACAAAATATAAATGTGCATTCCCACTGTAGTAAAAATTACATGATCAGAAAATATCTAACATATACTATATATACTTAATAAAACTCCATAAAATAGGCTGTAGAGAAGAAATTGAGCATCAGTTTTTCTTTCCTACTTATGCACTATCTTATCTTCTTCTATAATACACCGAAACCAATGCAGAGTGTCCACTATAACAGTAAGAAAAAGCTTCCTGAGAAATACAGAAAATGAGATAATTCTACTTATGAACTTAATCAATTTTCCCTTTGAAATGAGGAAAACAGGATTTTTTCTAATAGGAAATAGAAGAGCTTCACTAGAAAATCACTTGAAGACCCTCAGTTTACCTAGAGATACACTGGCTATCTTTTAATTACAATGCAACTCAACAAATTTGAAATGTAGAAGATCAAGCCAGAATACATTGCTCCAGAAGCAGTGAACTAGCAGCCAAATCTTAGATTCTAGACACTGTAGATAAAGCCTACAAGGGATCCTTATAAAAACGGGCAACTCCAGGATTGTGGGTAAGGGACATCCAAGCAAGCATGGAACATTTTGTGATGAATTAAGTAAGAAGTACTCAAATGTTATTAAGGTATATCAAAATAATGCAGAAGTCAACTTGAAGAAGCATCTAATGGTGAATCTTGGACAAGTATAGCTGTAAAATAAATCATGGTGTAATATTTTAAGTAAAATAGTATGATTATATAGTATCTTAAAGAGTGTGGTTTAGCTTGTGTCTCCCATAAAAACATTTGAAAATGGTGAACAAAGAATTATTGCATTGCTGAAAATTTATTTCAATTATAAAAATAATACTATGTTATGAAGTACTGAAGAAAATAAATATCCATGAGTTCATACGTTCAGAAATGAAAGTTTGCAAAACTAAATCTGTGGGGGAGGGGTAGTTCTTCCACATAATAAAATTCCAATTACTAAATGTAAAAGGAAGGACAATAAAAAGTAACCATTGACCCCCAAAGTAATTAGGTGTCAGAGGCAAGAATCATCAATGGATGTTATAGTTAGGCCACACTGAGGAGAAAGAATATTTGCATAATCTTTAAATATTTTTGTTTGGATACTTATTCATTAAAATGAAAAAAATAATAACTTCCCACTGGAAATGCTTGACAGCACCTTAATTAAGTGATAAAAATGAAGCACAATGACATATCAAACACCAAGGGCCCTGATGCCCTGGAAAGCTCTTGTTACTGTGATATCATTTTCTGGAAACTCCAGACAATCCTAAAGAGAGAGCTTCTATAAAACAACTGGCCAGTACATTTCAAAATATAATGATGACATAAGACAAAAACAGAAGATCTACCTACCCCCTAGCACAAGTGACAAAACTAAGGACACAATAATGGCAGTATATGTAGAAACCAGGATTGGACCTGCAATAAGCAAAAGGATATTTGTGGGACAATGGTAAAATTAGAATAAAGTTTATCAACTATACATTACTATTTTTACCTGTGTTAAGTTTCCAGTATTAATAACTAGGCAATTGTCATAAAAGTTATTAGATTTTAGGTTGTTAGATACAGGGAAAATGTGACCTCTTTGTGAAATTTTTTAAAAAATAAATATATTGTAGCCCATGCTGGCCTTGAATTCATTATGCAAGCCAAACTGACCTTGAATTTATGGTGGTCTTCCTGCCTCAGTCTCCCAAAATGCTGGGATTACAGGCATGCACCACCTGGTTCTTTGGACAATTTCTTCAACACTTTGTAAGTCTAGATTTTTACACAAGAAAATGAACAAAGAAGACAAGGCAAATGTTGATTTTTAGGACAAAGGACTGAGGATTGAAACTTTTGCTTATCAATTCTATCATTTTCTGTATTAATTACTTTCCTGTCACTGGGATAAAATACTGGGCACTTACACCTTAAAAGAAGGAGAGGTTTATTTTAGCTTGCAATTTCAGTCCATGGTCAGCTGGTTCCACAGCAGAACCCGGCATGGACCTGGCAGAGGGAAGTTTCTCAAGTCACAGTGGCCAGGAAGCGGAGAGGCAGAGGAGTTAGGGACAAGAATATATCCTTAAAAGGTCATGCCCTCGGTGACCCACCTCCAACCAGTCCCCTTAATCCTAAAAGCACATTCAGCCACCAAACTCCTCAAAGGATTATTCCACTGTATGGATAAACCCCACAAGATTTCCGGCACACCCTTCCTCTGGCAGGGTAGGGAAGCAGGCCTGGGGTGGAGCTGGCAGAAGGGAAGTCCAGTTCACACACTGCATGCAACAGCTTTTAACTGTCAAGGACAAATGTGAAGAATGGAAGGGGACAGACACTGGCTTCCTAACAAAGATATTACAATTTAGTCTTACATAATAGTAATTAACACTTGAGAAGTCCAAGCATAAAGAACATTCATTGTAAATTACAAGGGAGTAAAAAGGATGTGAAACACCTGATTTAACAAAAAGTATATATAAAGCAGAATTAAATATAAGATTTTAAAAACACGATGGCTTTATAACATGTCTTGAAGGTCACAAAACAGACTCTTTATTCAACTATGAAAATGAGAAAGGTTAGGCTTACAAATGAGGAAAATCTACAGAATTAATCTTTATTCCCTATTGGTTGATATCTCGCTTAAAATGATTCCACAAATAATAACTGAGGGAACCCCACATGCTAAATAGCAGCCTTTTAAAAAAAAACAAAAAAAAAAAAAAACATAGGTCTGGCATCCAAGAAGTACCATCTGGTATCACATAGAGGCAGAGACAATTTGTATTAAAAACCTAGCTCTGAATGAGTGTCCACCACCACAATGCTACTCCACTGAGAGATGAAATCCACTCCAGTCCCATGATGAGAGAATTGTCTTAGCCACACCAGCTGAAATGTGGCAAGAAGAGGCAGTAAGGCCTTGTTCCAGTTGAGCTCTTATACGGGGACCCTCCAGTCTCAAAAGTATTTGACTTCTGCATCAATTAAAATCTACACCCTGAGGCTTGGTCTTTTTGTAACTACTGAATCAGGACCAGGGTCCATAAAATACACTAAACATTACTGGCATTTAGTAAATAACAAACTACCTTTTACTCAAAAAAAAAAAAAAAAACAAAGATTAAACAACTACCAGTGAAACTAAATTGTAGACACATCTATTGACCAGAGACCTGCTTTCAGTGCCACTGAAAGCTATTTCACTATAAAAGGCCTTTAAATTATAAAACATGCAAATTAACTTATACCAGCAATGTATCGAATATTCTGATTCACAGTGCTTAAAAATATTCACCCAACTGGGATGATTTTGGATTAAAGAAAATAAGGACTGTGTAATTATATACACTTACCTTGACAAATAGAAAGCAATCTGTGATTAGAACATAGCAATTAGTTACAAAATGCTTCACATGGATTTAATTACCCATCAGTCTACATGTAGCTTAATTATTTTTATCTCATTGCATCATTAAAAGATTTCTGCCTGAGGCAACTGCCAGTCATATATTTATAAGGCTTCTAGACTTTACAGTGAATATATTATAACATTCAGGCAAATGTGCTAAAGTTACAGTTGCAGAGACTTTTTTAATTTTAGGTCTCTTGTTTTAGTTCATGACTATCTCATCTATTCCTAAGAGTTAACTACTAACCCAGCTTTCATACTGACAATGACACCTGTTAGGCTAAATAACTCTGATGGTATAAACATCATCTTGGTTTATTCTAAAACTTTAAAAACCAGAAGGACAAACCTTTAAAACCAAAACAAAAATCTCATGGCACTCAAGCAAAGAGTACAGTACCCTAATACACATGGTAAACAATTGCTATACATTGGAAAGATGCCCTTTCTTTCTTAAGGAAAGCTAATGAAGGTCCTTTTTATCCATGACACTTTGCTGACACTTGTTTTGAAAAAGTGGCCTCTTGGCATGGAATTTTTGTGACTCAGAGTAGAAAACTGTGTCCTCCATTTTCCAGCCCCCTTGGGAAGAAATGCAGAGAGCTTTGAGATCCAGCCAATCAGGTATAGATTCCTAGCTGCTGTGCTGATTAACTCAAGGACTCTGAGCAAGTTACTTAATTGACTTGAGGATAAATGATAACTATCTCATTTCACCACTGAATTCAATAATACAATTACATTCAATAGTACCAACAAAATCTTGCACAGTCTAGTTCATAACAAACATATAACAAAAGTTAATACCATTTGCTGGATACCTGTAGGAGAGGCCAGTGAGGATTACACAAATTTATCAGAAGAAGAGGTCACTTTGGAACTAAAGAAAGTACAGACCATTCATTTATCTTTAAGAAAACATTTTTTTTTTAATTATTGGCTTAGAAATTAGTTTCTCTAAGAAAAACAAGGAGGGGAAAAAAAAACTAGCCTCTCTAAAAAGTCTTTGCAACTCTTAAATTTGATGTTAGGGGAATCTAGTGTCATCCTCATTTAGGTCCAGTGAAGAAAATCCTTTCTGTTCAGGAATGTAGGTCTTGGGCAAGATGGCCTTGGTTAGATTGAACTGACAGAACTCTACACGGGAACTTCCATTAGGACTTACATGTTTTAAGGAACCTCCCTCTGTAATTTCTTTTTTAAAATAATCTAAACTTTCTTCTGCTTATACTTATATAAAACAAAACCTACAGGAAATGTGTCTCAAGTGCTACTGTCCTATGAAGCATGTGAAAAAATTCAGATGTAAAGCTGGGTAGGTAAGATTCTGATTAAGTAGATATAGGGAGACATCCAAGACAGGGCGATTCTGCTTCATGCAAAAAGTGAAACATATATAGGTATCACAACTGTGAAAAGAACAAAATTTTCCATTCCTTTAAAAACTTTTAGAATTCCTTCTTTGAATTTAGTTAACATAGTATAATTTCATTTTTGCCAATTATTGCTCCCAAGATTAATATAGGTTCCACACCATGACAAGTCATTTGGAAATGGTTCATGCATCGCCATGATATTATAAATGTTTTCAGCTACATTTAGAAGAAATAACAAACTGGGATATATATATACTGCAAAGATAAAATTTTATGATTATGTATGGGCACTAAAGCACAGAAAAAGAACTTGGTGTTTGAAATGGTTATTAAACGTGTGCTTATACTTTACATTATAAAATAAACACATGGGAGACATTATGAATTGCTATGGTTTAGATCTAAAATGCCCCCGCAAACATCATATGCTCAGAGGTGGGGTTTTTGGAAGGTGAGTGGATCACTATACAATGTACCAATTTATAGCTGAATATGCTATTAGGAAAGTAGAGCCTGGCTAGAAGAGTCAGGTGATAGGGTGTGACCTGAAAGAGTGCATTCTTGTCCCTAGCTACCCCCCTTCCTCTTTTCTCTCTTATTCCTGGACATCATCTCCTTCCACTGTGCCATTTCTGGTTTAGAGCCAAACAATCATGGGCTCAACTCATGAAAACTATTAGCCAAAATAAAATCTCTCCTTCAAGATGTCAGGTTTTCTGTCCCAGCAACAGGAAACTGACTAATACATGAATTTTAACTCCTTTACTTATAAAGTCAAAGCAAGCAATAGATGGTTTCTCAGAAAATATTTTGAGGTCCTTTCAGGCAAGGGCTGGTATTTTGTTCATTTAAAAACATTCACCTGTTAGCATAGTGACTGTAGCACATGACAGCCACTCAACTAATGTTTGCTAAAGGAAGAAAATGATAGGTTACAAGGGGAGAAGTGTTCATTCTAGGAAGGAAAAATGTTTTTCAAGTAACATTTTTCCCTATTACTGTGGGTATAGGAAAAGATGAATTAGAAATAATAAGAGGTCATGAGGTAACTATCACCACATTTAATAGAAAAAGTTACTTACACTTTTAAATCCCTTTGGGTAGCTTGTTTGAGTAGTTCTTAGCCGGAACAGATTAGTTTCATTAGGAGAGAGCCTTTTCTGGTTCTGCCTCTTAGTAGGCAGGGAAGGGAGCACATTAATATTTCCTATTATTATTTGTATTATTGATTGTAAAATTATACAAATTATAATCTGTACATCCAAATTATAACTATACATTATTTTTATGTATGAATTATACAACTTATTGTTTTTAAAATGGGCATAGTGACATAGTGCATTAGTATGATTCAATGACAACAAATTTGCCTGTAAAGAACATAGCATAACTGGGCACAGTGCAGTATCCCTGTAATCCCACCTGTGCAGGAGGCTGAGGCAAGAGGATCTTAAATTTAAAGTCAGCCTGGGCAACTTAGCTTGAATGCCAGCTCAGAAACAAAAAAATAAGGAATGAGGATGATGCTGAGTACTCTGAGTTCAATCCCAGTACTGCAAACAAAACAAAACAAAACAAAACAAAACAAAACAAAACAAAACAGAAAAAGGAGCACAGCACAAGCACTTACACCAGCACAGGGCCAAGTCTTAGTTATAGTAACTCTTCTAAACTGAAGTGACTTCAAAGATAAACTGCACAGATATCAACAGTAAATATATATCCTTATATATTGCCTGGAACAGTGATTCATGCATTAGTTTGGGTTGGAATTCTGGCTCTCCCGTTTACTAGCTAGGTGGCCTTAACTACTTTGAGCTTCTGCAATTATGATATTAAGATAATGACAATCCAACCTGAAAAGGCTGCTGTAAAGGTGAAATGAGATAGCTCATGTAAGGCAGTTCACACATTACCTGGCACAGAGTGAACAACAAACACTAGCGACCGTTGTTACTGTGTGTGCTTGTAAGACACCAAAATAAGCAAGGATCCAGGGGGCTGGATCCACTCCAGTTCTCAACATGGGTTTTGTTTGCTGGACCAGGGGCCATTGCCTTTGGAAATAAGAAATAACAATATGTTTACTAAGGCATTTGAGGTACTCGGGAATTTCCATTTGTAGGAAAAAACTACTTTTTTGACAGTAAAGTTACAATAAAAGAGATAATTGTGTCACAGCCTATTCAGACCTATATGCAGAAATTGCCCCATTTGCAAATAGGAACTACCCAAGCACAAAAACAGAGCTTGATGCAGGACTTTAAAAAACAATAAAGTTAATTAAAAGAAAAAAAAATACTTTTTATAGAGTTCAAAAACAAGTTAATTTTTTCAAATTCACATTTATAGTGTTAAAGTCAAGGAATTAAAAAACCAATGAAATAAATGCTTAAAACCACTTCAACTGACTTCTCTTAAATAGCTTTCATTAGCTGCTTTGAATCTTTTTTAACGCTTTAAGTGTCTTCAAAATTAGATTTGTTGTTTTACTATAGCTTCTCTTGGTACTTTTTCATTAGGAAAGAAATCCAGAAATCACTTATACTTTTGATCCAGGAATTTCAAATCAAATTGATAAAGAAATTTTCTTATAAAACAACTTTATGATGACAAGTTAAAACTGAAGAAAAACAAAAACATGGTGTCTGAGAATCTAAACACGCATTAAAATCATGAATAAGGAGCTGGTACCCTTTAAAAAATAATGTGCAGTCTTTGAGCCTTTTTTCTTTCTATTCTTTGGAGTCCAGGTCAGGGAAGGGACATCAATTCCTCCACTGATGACCAGAAAAAGGCTAGCAGGAGCCCCTCAGTTTCTCCCCATGGGGAAAGGTAGGTGGCAGTAGGGATAGGGAGGTGGCAGGTACATGCCTGCTATTGACTCTTGAGGTGAAAAGGGAAGATCTTCAGGTCAGAGACAACAAAAATTTAAAATATTAAATCAGCTTGCTTGCTGCCTGCTTCAAAACAAAAATCCCTATTTTTGACTATGAATGCCAAAGAAGGCCAGAGAAAGCAAAATTCACAGTTGGAAACATCAAAATACAGAAGACTCAGGTTAAACAGACAATGTGCAATCTGCTTATGAGTAAGTGCCCTTGTCACTGCCTTCTTGACTATGTCACCTTTCCCATTACTGCCCTTAAGGATCCAATTCTGTTCTCCTAGGGTCTCCCTTGCATTTTCTCCTACACTATACCATGTCAGAGACTGCTCTCCTTGCCTCCATGGTCTGCTTTCATTACTAGGAAGACTTGAATAATACCTTTATATGTCCTCTCCACAGGGAGACCAGGAGTTTTCTCCCAAAAAATCCAGCTGTGAATAGTTACAATCCACTGAAGATGCCACCATCTACCCAGGAATGCTACTCACTAAGCTTATGCAGTCCTTCTAGTGGAGATCTCACTGCATACCTACTGAAAATAAATCAGAGTGTCTCAAACTGCCAGAAAGTGACAGCTACCAACTGCTGAACAGAGAGGCTACATTTCTGCTTTATTACGTTAAAATTCAGGTGACAGTACATTTTCACTCAGAAGACATAATGAATATTTTCTTTCTTCCATCTCTCCCTCTTTTCTTTTATCAGAGACTGAACCCAAGATCTCACACATGCTAGGCAAGCCACTGACTTCCATTTCTAACCCTTTTATATTCATGATAAGGTCTCCCTAAGTAACCTAGGCTGGCCTCGAACCCGCAATCTTCTTGGCCTCTGTCTCCCAAGTAGTATAATTACAGGCATGAACCACTGTTCATGGCTTGACCAATTTTATGAAAAACATCTTCAAACTCGGAACTCAAAATGATATTCCAAGATAATATGAATCCAGGTCTTTAGTTTAAATTATTTTGAGTTGAATAGGTTTTCTGAATGGGAAAAAAAAAATCATTCTTCTTTTCAATTCCAAGTTCTGAACAATAATTTATTTTTTAAAAAATTAGAAATCGGGGGCTGGAGATTTAGCTCAGTGACATAAGCGTCTGCCTGGCAAGAATGAGGTCGTGAGTTCAATCCCTAGTACAAAAAAAAAAATTAGAAATCTTAGGTACAGCCTACAGCAGAAAAGATGTGGCTTTTCTAATGTTGTCTGACTTTAAATAAACCACTTCATTTCAGGTTTTTTTGCTTGAAAAATAAGAAACATAGACCAGGTTCTCTAGCTGTAGCTTTTTGGATGACATTGCCCACTGAATTGACAGAAACTATGGAGCCCCTTCCAAAAACAAGTTCCACATAATATGTGGTTTCATCCTTCAGGTAATTCATAGATCCTCGAAAAAACAGCTGTGAAAAATTCCCAAACTATATTTTAAGACACCATGTGACATACGGTGTGCCTAACAAACATTTTAAAAATAAAGATATGCAATTTTGGCTAATAGTCAAACAGTCAAATTTTGGTTAACAGTTTCTTCATATGCCCACTAAATAAATGTTGAATAATTATTTGCAAAATGTGACTATCAGCTTATTCATGGCTCCCACACTTTCAGATATTCTGTACCACTATAAAGGCATTGCTCCATCAGTTGATGGTGGTCAGTACTGAAGGACAAGGGTTGTAAGTATTATATCGTCATAATTTACTAGGCTTGAGACTTTCAAAGCTCTCACCAAATATTAATAAAATAGTTGTTTAAAGTTAAGTCAGATCTTCAGAGATAAACACTTCCCTTTTACATCAAATGCAAACTGCTCACTTAGGGATTTAAAAAAAAAAATGCTTAAGAAAGAAGAATCTCTGCCAGGCGTGACTGCACACACCTATAATCCCAGCACTTGGGAGGCTGAAGTAGGATCACTAGGAATTCAAGGCCAGCCTGGGCTACATAGTGAGTTCATGACCAACCTGAACCCCACAGTGAGACTCTGTTTCAAAATAACAGAAATAACAACAACAAGACAAACAAACAAACAAACAAAATAATCAACTACCAACAATCAAGTAATACAATGTAAAATACAATCTTCTAAGATAATTAAAATTAACAGACCTAATTTTTATATTTAATAAAGGCCCCTAAAGGTTAGGATGACTATTTAAAAAATGTAAATAAAGATCTATAGTTTTTCTAAGTTTACATAGGAAAAGATACCTCTCTGGGGGAGAGGCATAACTATTATTCCTGGATTCAGGCTTAGCATTCACCAAGACATAAAGCAAACAGTAAAGCAAAAAGATACATCTCTCATGTCAAAAGCCTAGAACACATTTCCCAAAATATCTGGCATATACCAGAATTACAGAGTATATGATACGTCTTCCTGTCTGACATAGATTACACAATTTTTATTTTCCACTTATCTTTGCTACTGTAGTTAAAGACTGATTAAAAATAATATTAATACAAAAAAGGTGTACTATTATTGAATTATTAACCCAGGCAATACAATTGCAAACATTTTTGTTTACCATTCTTTATTGCCTTTGCAAACAATTCCAAAACAAGAATTGTTGAAGCATGACAACTGTTTGCAGGCATTGCTTTTTAAAATCACAGTGCTGGGAATTGGTGGATTCTTGACTCCTTGGGTTATTATCAGACATTGTGAATTTTTGTTGAAAGCAAAGTATAAATTCACAAGAGGATCTCTTGACTTCAATCAAGGAAATATTTAAAATAACCCCATCTGCCACTTTAACATATTCATCCCAAAGACTACCATAAATAAGAAAGGCACTGTTTAAAAGCAATCAATAGCTTATTAAAGTTGGCTGACATATTACATTGTATGCATACTACATTGTAAATAATGACAAAATATGAGCAGCATTACCTTTTCTTGCTTCTTTTAACGTTTCTTAAGCAATAATCAAGAGGCACTTGAAATGAAAGTCAGTTTAATTGACACCAAAGAGTGACTAACTCTATGCAGCCATTATGCTCTTGATCATGAATGTAACATCTTGGTACATTACCCACTGAAAAGATATGACATAGGTTTCCCAGTTCTCAAGATGTCTCAGCCCACTATCTTGTTCACAAAAGTGATAGAACTAAGAGCAGAACCTGGCAACGAGTCCCCAGTATAGCTTCTTGCATTCATATAGGAGTCAGCATTTAACATTTCTGTTGGGCATTTCTACAAAAGATGCTCAACATATACCAATATATATCTATCAAATGAGTACATATAGTTATTATCAGATGCGGTTACACACTGCATTCCAAGTTTCTAAGGAAAGATGCTCCTTTTACTTTTTGATTCTTTTAGAACAACTAACTTGCAAACTTTCTTTTCATAAATATTCTTACTTTGGCTTAATAAAAACAGAACACAGCTGGCACCTCTTCTTGCAAGTCCTAATCTCCTGATTTTTCTGTCCAAATCAAACAATTTCAAATTCCTTTTGATTGTTCTCAGAGGTCTCTTCCTACCCCATTTTCACTAAATTTCTCCAGTGTGGAATAGAAGAATTATTTCTCAATACTTACATAGTACACCTCAAAGTAACATTAATGCTTAAAGGAACAACATATTCTTGATATAATCTAAGTGTATTACCTGGATGTTTCTTCCTGAGTTAGTGCCAAGCCTTAATTCTTTACATAAACAACTGTACATTCAACATGCTTATACAGCTATCGATGCTTTAAACCAAAGCATTGATATTTTAAGATTCTTTTATTCTCTTCATGCCACTAATTTCTCCTATGCTGATGTCATAGATCAATATACTTTGTATATTTTTCATTGTCTTATGATCCAAAATGCAGTATTGTTCCAGGCCAATAGTCTGTAGAAAACCATCATCATAAGGTTATTAGCAGAACTCTCTGAACAATGTGCTATGACGTATATGGATTCGTCTTTCTAAAATTCTTATGGAAAATTACGTTGACAGTTATCATTTATGTCTAGACAGTTAACATTTCCTCTTCTACTTTTAGATAGGTCATCAATCCATAAAAGAGAGAGTATTAGTATCTCTTAAAAGGTCATAGAATTTTCTAAGCAAAATCTTTGCCTTGAAACTCTGAGCAGGGGTAGATCTTCTTGTGTCTTCCAATTTGTTAGGACACTACTTATGAGTAAGTCTATTTAAGAGATTACTGTATCGCGTGGAATCTAATACTGTAATAATGTAAAATATAGTCCTTTTTAATAAAAGCATGAATTAAGGAAAAAATGACAACAAAGTACTTCCACATAATTTATAAATCCCACCAATTTTAAAATGTGTCCTCATTTAGATGTAAAAGTGTAAAAAAAAAAAAATTTACCGTAAGTCTTATAAAACAAGCTACTACAATTAACTACAGACCAATCTCTGTAATGAATATAGACATAAAGATCCTCAATAAGATACTGGCAAAGAGAATGCAGCAGTCATCAAAGAGATTATACACCATGATCAAGTACGATTTAATTACAGGGATGTATGCATAGTTCAACATATACAAATCAAATAAATGTAATACAGCACATTAACAGAAGCCAGGACAAAAACCATGATTATCTCAATAGACGCAGAAAAAGCATTTGACAAAACACAGTATCCACTGGTGATAAAAACTCTAAAGAAAATTGAAATAGAATGTCTTTATCTGAACCTAATAAAAACCACTTATGACAAAATTATACTAAATAGACAAAAACTAAAGCTTTCACTCTAAAATCAGGAACAAGATAAAGATGCCTACTATCACCACTCCTGTTTAATATAGTTCTCAAAACATTAGCCACAACAATTATACAAGATGAAATAAAGGAATATGGACAGGAAGAGAGAAAGTTAAATTGCAATTATTTGCTGATGAACTGATCTTCTACATGAAAGACTCCAAAACTTCACCAAAAGACTCCTAGAATAATTAAACTTGGAAGCATAGCAAGATACAAAATCAACATTTAAAAATCAATAGCATTCTTGTACACCAATTACCTATGCTCTGAGAGAGAAATCAGGATAACAACACCACTCACATTAACATCCAGAAATGAAATATTTAGGTATTAACCTATCCAAGAAAGTGAAAGACTTTTAAAATGAAGATTATACTAACCTGAAAAAGGAGCTCAAAGAAGATATCAGAAAATGGAAAGACATCTCATGTTCCTGGACAGGTGGAACCAATATATTGAAAATGATCATACTTCCAAAACTGTTCTACATATTTAATGCAACCTCAATCAAAATACCAGTAGCATTCCTCACAGAACTAGAGAAAACAACCCTAAAATTCATATGGAACCAAAAAAGACTTAGAATATCAAAGCAATTCTGGTCAACAAGGGCAAGGCAGGGAGCATCACAATTCTAGATGTCACTGCTGCCACTGTGACTAACAAAATGGACACTAGTGGACTGAATTCAAGATTTGTTGGTCACATTCTTGTGCACTTGGAGATTAGTTGCCTATCATGGAGTTCTATCATGGAGAGTTCTATTTCCATGGAGTTCTACTGCGGAGAGTTGGTTTCTCCTAAGGCTGGAAATTCCTCAGATTATAGCAAGTGCTCAAAAAACAAAAATAAAGACAAAAGCCAAACAAACAAAAAAACACTGGACACTCAGAAAACACCACCAGTGCCAACTGTACATAGCTATAAACTGCTGAGACCAAAGAAACACTAACATAAAGAAGAACATTATATTTATTGGTTTGTATATGTTGAGATTCTAGAAAAAACATGTTTTAAAAACAATTAAATCTTAAATAATGACTCCAATCATGATTTAAGTATACTTAGTAATAAAAATTTTTAATAATCTGTAGTGTTCTTAACTGCTTAGACTCAGCAGTTCCAAAACCTTTTTTAAGTTCTCTTACCTTTTTAAATAGTTAGGAACCACTGGTGCTTTAAACCCCCAGCCTGACTTACACTCCATCTTATTTATTCCATCCTTTAAATCTGCCTTTTGTTCCTGTTGCCTTTTGCCTAAAGTACGCATATGACTACTGACATACTAGTTTGCTCATTCTTAGAGAAAACCTCTTTCATCCTTAAGTGTGTGTACCTAAGCAGAACTGCTTCTGTCATATGGACACTTGGTCCTAGCTCAAGAAGTGAAGAAATTTCATAATAGGATGTGCACAGTGTTACTACTGGCCACTACCAGCAGGTAGAAATGCCTGGGAATGCTTCCCTCCATGTCTTGTGATCAATGTTTACTAATGTTCCATCAAGTATCGTTTTATGGAGTTTCCTATGTGCAAACTACAGGGATAGGAACATTAGTAAGCAAAGAAACAGAAATGTGGAAAAAAGCACCAGCCAAAATGAACAGTATGCATTTATGTTCCTGAAAAATGATTAGAGGCACACAAACAAAATTTCACAGTGCTCAGGATTAGAGAATGGCACAGTTTTCTTCTTCTTTGTGCGTTTTTGTGACCTGCAAGAATGAGCACGTATTACACTCTTTACTTAGGAAGAAAGCAGGCGGACTGGTTACTGCATTATCATCCTTCAAATGTACCAAAATCATAATCCTATTTTCCAACAAAATTAAATTCAATATTATGACTCCTACGATGTTTTTAAAGTAATGGTTTTCAAGCACATTTACTGGAGAACGTTTTAGACCAGGTAAAACTTGTACTATTGGATGGTACTGCATATTTAGGCTGCTATGACAAAATACCTTAAAACAGGTAACTTGCTAGGATTTTCACAGTTCTGAGAAGGCCAAGTTCAAGGTAGTAGTATCCTTGGTGTCCGTAGGGCCCATTCTTCACAGATGGCACCTTCCATGTGGCCTCATTTGGTAGAAGGGTAAAGAGGGCTAACAAGCTTCCTTGGTCCTCTTTTAGAAGGCCACTGATTCCACTGTAGGTGATCTGAACACCTGCCAAAGGCCTTGCTTACTAATACCACCATCTGGGGATCAGCTTGCAACAAAACAAAGTTTGGAGGGCTAAAAGCATTCAGACAATCATACATCTATTCAATCTCTTTAAAATGTGTCTGGAGGGCTAGGGATTTAGCTCAGTAGTGTAAGTGCCTGCCTAACAAGCACAAGGTCATGAGTTTGATCCCCAGTATAAAACAAAACAAAACAAAAACTGTGTCTGATAAAAACAGAATAGTCATTAGCAATCATCAAACAAATATTCATTGTATGATACACTTTTGCTTACTCATCATTTCAGTGAATGCCTCCTCAAAAGGCATTTCACTTGCTAGGCATTAGATAGTATTTTTTATACTTCTCCTTCTATTAATTAGTACCAGTGGTTCTTCCTTCAAAGGAAGAACTTACTGTGGTGGAAACTTGTGTTAGGAATGAAGTACATCAAACCGTCAGAAAAAAAAAAAAAACACAAATGGACTAATACTCCTAGAATACTGGCAGTGATGGTGAACCTGTTAGAGCTTCACATGGTAACAAACAGCTGGCTGCAGCACATGTGTCCTAGGTTCACGACCACTGCTTAGAGATTAAACGCACTTTTCAAATTCCTCCATGCATTTTTCATGAGTGTCCTTTCGAATTACACTGGATTTGATCTAGTTAATAATTCCATGAAAGCTCCCTATTTCCTCCTGAGGATAAACCTTAAACTTCTCAAGTTTGCCACTGAGGTCTGCATCCAATATTCCCATTCACTACTTCTCAACTCAAACCCTTTCCAGGAAGCTCTTTCCTTACTGACTCCTTACTCTTGTTATTTCTTTTGCCCCTTTACCCACTTGTCATTTACCAGTAAATTCTAATATTTGTAGATCTTTCATTTTTTCTACCCTTTAAGAAATCTTTAATTCTGGATGAGTTTAACTCACATAGAAGCTGTAAAACTAAGAAAGACCACTACAACTGGCACAGGGACCTGGCCCATGACTCCCCAGGAAATCCTTTATAGTCATCACTCTCTCCAACTCTAACCTTTGCAATGGCGGCTGTTTTTTTTTTTTTTTTTTTTTTAGTTCTGTAACACTGACACTTCCAGAATATTACCTGTAGATTGATATAGCATGCAAGTATTTGGGGTAGGGTTTAATTCAACATAATGCTCTTGAGAGACAATCACAACATCAGTGCACATATCAATTCCTGTTCCTTTTTTATGGCTGAGTAGTATTCCATTGTGTGGCTATACCAGTTTATCCAGTTACTTGTTTAAAGACATGTGGGTTACTGCCAGTTTGGACTACTACACATAAAGTTGCTATAAACATTTCTGTATACCTTTTTGTGTGAAGGTAAGCTTGCATTTTAATAGTGTAAAGATCAGAAGTTGAGACTGTGGGTTATTCAGTGTCTGGGATGGTTAGTTTTTATATGTCAACTTGGCTAAACCAGACAAGATGTTACTGTAAGGGTACCTTTTGGATATGACTGACATTTCAGTTGGTAGGACTTTAGTGGTCCCAATAAAAGTTGGTGGGCTTCTTTCAGTCAGATGAAAGATCCAAAATAAAAGCTTTTGTTCCCCAAAAAAGAAGTTCTGTTTTCAGACACAAGAAAGTTAAAATTTCTAGCCTATCCCAGCTTTCCCAAAAATTTCAGACTTGCCAGTTTCCACAAACGTAAGAGAAAATTCCTCAATTTCTTAAAATCACAATCTCTGTCAAACACAAATAAGTCTGCTTTGGCAAACTTTCATTAATGTAGTATCTGAGGACTGGGAAACAGGTAGAGATGTCTGTTCTCATCACTGCTTTTACAATTTTCCATAATATATGAATTTAAAATATAAACCAACTAATAACAAATTAATGTATTTCTTTTATAGATCTGTGTATTGGCTAGCCATAGATTAAGACTGAGATTCAATAAATGTGATGTAACGACATCTTACTGGGAAGCCCATTGGTATTTCGTCAAGAAAATTTTATAAGAAGAAATAAAAATAAATTACCATATATTCAATGTTATACCCATGATGGTAAAGTAAGTCTAAAATAATGTTCAGGCATGATACATAAGGCTGTTGATAAGCACTGCCTAAGCAATGAAAGCTAACATTTAAACTCTGTCAAGGTGGCACTAGAACTATGAAAAACCTACACACTGAAAATGTAGGAAAACCTCAAATGCTTACATTTCAAAGACATGCTAAAGTGCAGAAAACTACTCTTCTCTGAAAGAATAGCAGAAATTTTTAAAAACTTGCCTTTGTAGTTTAGAAAAACAATGCAAGAATAGTGAGGCAAAGTCAATATTTCTATTATGAAGATAATCATTCAAAAATTCAAAGACAACTTCCTACTAACATTCTATTATGTGCAGGGTACTGTGCTAGGTTCTGTAGGTACAGTAAAGAGAAGAGAGTCCCATTCAAGTGCACAAGAAATATACAGTGGACTGGGTGAAGTGTACTGGAAAAAAATCCCACAAACACATAATGAAATAACTCAGATCATGATAAATTCTTACAATGAAGAGTAAAACTAGGGGACAAAGTAAAACGCAGATGCATCAGTGATGATGGTAGGTGCTATTTTAGAGGAAAGACAAGGTCTCTCCCTGGGAAGAAGGCATGTGTTTATAACAGCCTCTTTAAATCCAGGGCTCTGACCTTTGTGAGAGATGGATGGAGAGAGAGATCTTTAGGCATTTCACTATGAAGTCTGATCTTCAATGAATTTCATCACTTGGACTTTGAACTGTTGTCCCCTGCTTAATGGACACTCTGGTTATAATAAAAGGTGACTCTGATTTCATTGATAACATGAACCACCCAGCCATTTCTGAGTGAGGATACTTTCTACAATCTCTTGTGTCTAGATTCTTGCATGTGTCGCTCTTGTTTAGGAACTGAAAGCCAGATCAACATATGACCTCTCTCATAAAACTTCACCTCCAGAGAGGCCTGACCCTCTACCCCAACAGCCTGTCCAAAAAAGTCTGCTACTTCCCACCCAGAAAGGAAAGTCACACAGGTTTAACTGAACTGCATTTCAGATGAAGGAAGAAGAAACAAACAATAGCTAAATAGAAAGTTTGAGGTGAAGGGCTAAGGGCAAAATACTGGAAATTTTTATGAATTCTGAATGAAAAAATAATAAAATTGCCTGGTAAAGATCAACAGCAGACAGGGGTTTCTTCATACATGTTTATTCAAAACAAAATGGCAGTGGATCACAGATACATCAATCACCATGTGGGAGAAAAATACAAGAACTATCAAACTATTGGGTGGTCCTTTTCAGAAGAAAGTTGTCAGATCCATCTGACTTTGATCTTTAATTCATAGAAATAGCCTGGAGAAACTTCTCCACCCCATAAAAATAATAAATCTCAGGAACCACATAGTCTGCAGGCCAGAAATCACCTCTGGTGAGCAATCCTCCTTTCCAATTCATGAAGCAATTATTAACTGTTAAAGTGCCAGACCAGAAACACCACAGTGAAAACCTAAAGGATAAAAGTCTGTGTCACAGGTCTCAGAAGCTGGGAAAGCTACAGAGAGATTTTATCACTAGCAATCCTTTAGGGAAAATGTTAGGTATAAACAAGAAGAAGATAAACTCCAGAAACTAAATTTATGCCTTCTGGTCCAAAGACAAAATTTGGTGGGGGAAAAAAAAAGTGTCAATAGTATTAAAATGTTACTAGAAAAGTATCAATTTTTGTTATTTCTTGGTAAAATTTATCAACAAACATTTAGGATAAATTTGCCTACATAAAAGATTACTGTGTTGTGTGTGTATTTACATATATATATGTAATTTTGTATATGGTATGATATATTTTATTGTATGATGATATATTTCACTGTATGATATATATATCATACAATAAAATACCAGAGCAAAAAGAAAACAAATAGCCTTATTTCCCTTATCTAGCCCTCTGTGGAGTTTTACAATTCGTGTCTTTCTTTCTAGGGGTAGTAAAAAACAGGGCTCAAAATCAAAAGACTTGAACCTGATTCTTGGTTTCACTAGGCAGCAAATATTTCACTAAACCAAAACACAAGTCTGTGAAATGCAGTTATTGAACAGGGCTACTATTGAATACACCCACCTAAATTCATGTGTTGGAAACTTAACCTCCAGGACAACAATGTCAAGAGGTGAACAGGTTATGAGGGTGTTCCGCCCTAAATGGATTGATGTTGTTATTGCAATAACTTGATTGAAAAGCAAATGCAACCCTCTCTGTTTCTCATGTTCTCTTTTGCCATGTGATGCCTTCTGCCATGCTGTGACAAGCAAGAAAGACCTTGCCAGATAAGGCCCTGCAGACTGAGGCTTTCCAGCCTCTAGAATTGTGAGTCAGGTAAACCTTTATTATTTTAAATTACCCAATGTGATACTCCATGATAGTAGACAAAATGGACTAAGACAAATGATCAATGCACTGTGAAGATAAAAAAAGCAGATAATGTACATGAAGTGCCCGACAGATGACAGTCTACAAAAGTGATTATAACCAATATATATTCCCTATATGTATGTTACCAAAGGTTGGTAAATATGAACTTAATGTTCTGCTAAACTAGCTCAGGATGAGTCATTTAGCCACTCTTACAAGGTTGCCCTAACAAAGAACCACAAATCTAGTGGCATTAACAAGGGAAATTCCTGTTTGGAAGCTACAGGTCCAAGGCCAAAATGCCCAAGGGCTTGGTTGATGGTTGGATGAGGGCTGTGAGGAAGAACTCGCTTCTCCCCTAGTATTAGATGAGGTGCTGATGATCTTTGGCTTCCTGGACTATTAGAAACATCACCCTACCTCTGCCTTCATCTTCATATGGTATTCTCCATGTGTCCACACTTCCCCTTGTTATAAGAAGACACAGCTAGAGTCTTTATTTTGACTTGATGACACACCCTATCTCCTTACGACCACACTTTGACTTACTTAGAGTTAAATCTTCAAAGTAGGAATATGAGGGGGGGCACAACTTATCCCAAGATACCAGCTCCTTGTGTTGCTTTTCTTATTGCTGAGACAAAATACCCAATACTCAAGGTTAAAGGGAGAAAGGTTTACTTAGCTCAGTTTGTAGAGCTTTCAGTCCACAATTGGCTGGCTCCAATGCAGGGTGGCACATGGCACAGATGCAACAGTTCACAGCAGGAAGACAGCAAAACCAACAAAGGGTGAGGGGAGCACAAGTCTCTTTCTATCCCTTATTTTGCATGTAGACTACCTATGCAAGGCAAGGCTGAGTGTGGCACTCATACCCTTAGTCGTAGCCAGAACTATGCTAAACCAATCAGTGGACTGATTTACTAACCACACCTTCTTTAATCCCAGCTTTATACACTCTAGATTCAGCCACTTCTGAGAAAACTCCATGACTGCATGAGGCTTTTGAAGGACATCTAGAAACAAACCGTAGCACTCCTAGAAGAGCCAGCCAATCAGGGCACTCAGGATCTGAAGAACTGGTCACATTTTAAGCCATAAAGAACTCTAATTCATGGTTTGCGCTCAGCAAGCTGCCAGGTTCAAATAGCTGCTTCTAGAGCACAAATTTCTTTCTTCCATGAGTAAGGCTGACAGATAGAGCACAGGGTTAAATTCTAATTTCATGTAAACAATGAATGATTCTTCAGTATCCTATGTCCCACAAGCCTCTTGTATTTTTATTGGTGAAAACTGGCATGCTACCCATATGTGGGCTGCACTGCCACAAAGAGCTCTAGAGGTCAGAGAGTGTTATCTAAACCCCCCTGTAAGAATTACCTGATACCCCAGCTATGTTCACAAATCCCAAGGGCGCAGACCCATGGATACATGCCTTCAAGGGAAGGGTCTGAAGGGGTATACATGTATGTGTGCAAATAGTGACCCAGGTAACACTTATCAAAGATGGGTTTTATTAAAGGAGAATTCAGCAATAATGAGAAAGAACAAAAAGATGGATAATTCGCTAAAACAGATCAGATGGCAGTACTCATTCAGAGATACTGTCAAAAGACATGCAAGGATGTAATTGTTGTGATAAAAATGAGAAATTTTTTTTATTACTGAAGTGAAATCAGTATTTATTTTCACTGGAAAAGTATATGAGTCATATGAGGACAAAGAATACTTGAAGAGCTGTTAATACAATACAAGGAAGGATGATACAGTGAAAACCTAAGCTGAGAAATAAATAGGTGGGAATAACAAATGCTTTCCAAAGTAGTACATGAGAAAAGGACTGAATAACCACAAACTCTGCTTATTTTCAGAGGAGGTATGAATAGATGTGAGGTCTGTATTAGTTAAGACTTTTTTTCCCCTGGACTTATTCTACCAGGTGTAAATATGCTAAACTCAGAGTATACTGTTCCAAAGGTCACCCTGTTAGTGGAAAAAGGACTTGCCTGTTGGCCCCTCAGGCACTGTACCTTTGATGCTACCTGAAGCCTGCCCAGGAGGGTGTTCCCTCTGCCACTAGCACCCACCTACCCCCAACCTCGCAGCAGGGGAATAATCTTTCTCCCTTCAAGTGGAGACTGTTGGGCTAGAAGGATGCCTGATTGGTGGGTGGTCTCACTGCAGCTCAAAGTACTGAAATGTATTTCCAACACTGAAAAGAAATAAAATAACAAGCAAAACCAAGCAAGTGCCACTTTAAAATAAAATCTGTGTTTTAAATGGATTTCAAACAAAGAACCTAAAGCATTGAAATAAATCTCAGGACTGCACTTGCAATAATAGTTTAGATATGACTAGAAGCCTTTTTAAGCAAAGTATCCTTGGTTTACAAAACTAAATTACAGTGAAAAGGTAAAGACTTGTTTGATTAATTCTAAAAGATGGTGACCATGACACAGTCTTTGGACAATTGAGCCATGTCTGTTCCCTTCTTTCATTTTGCTTACTTTACCCCAATGTTATTCTTGTATTACAGATGTGGAAAGATTTCCAGGCTCTTTATAAGTTGAACTTTATTGAATAGATGTTTCAGTTCAACAGAAGAATTTATTTATAATTTCATATCCATAAATCTCACAGACACGTTAATCACACATAGCTTATTTTAGTGTTAGAACTTTAACTTATGCTGTTTGTAGTTTTAGTTCACACTAAAGAAAAAGATGCACCAATAATGAGAGAACATCCAGACAACTAGAGAATTAATTAAGATGGGTGCAATAGCAATACTCATTCAGATATACTGCAGAAAGACCCAGGAGGGTGTCATTGCAATGATGAAATGAATAATATGCTCATGACAGAAGTAAAACAAATACTTTCACTGAAAATATGAATGAAAATACGTCTTAGAAAAACAGCCAAGAAATAAAATTATTTAAATCATAATAAAATATTTGGTCACATTACCACTGCACTGAGATAAGCTACTATAAATCAAATTTTATATAACATGGAGTCTCATCATTTGAAGATTGTTACTTGGGATAAAGACATTTACTATATAAGTTAACTTCTGCCAACTGGAGGAAAAATTTTTCCATAAAGACATGGTAATAACTGAAGACTGTCCAAGGGATCACAGTTTCCAAATACATTATTTCTTTTAATTTGCATAAAAATTTCCAGGATGAGAAAAATTAAATATGTGTACAAAGTGAAGGGGTTGCTTTATGACACAGTTAGTGTTAGGAATCTAGATCATGTGATGGCCAAGACACTGTGCCTCTGCATTTGCCTACAAGATTCAAAAATAATTCACTATCATTGCCCAATTAAATTTATATTTGTAATTCCTATCTATCTGAAACAAAACGTAACAATTTAATTGACACTAAATATTTTCAAGTAAATGCACCTAGGCCCACCAAAATGTAATAAATATAAGACACCATTCAATTCTGATTTTGTATATTTGCCTTCTGATGAAAATACTTAATCATTTATCTCCACTTAATAATTTTAGTATTTGAAGTGGAGAAAAAAACACCCACTTTCAGGAGGTGGCCCTATTCAGATTCCATAGTCTGTTCGTGTCTCATGGCTGAGTTGGAATCTACAAAGCCCTGAGTGGCACTGGGTGAACACTGATCTCAGAAGGAATTCACATGTGATGAAGAAGCAGAGGTGAAGTGGGAGCCAACTACTCTGCACAAAGTTGGCATAGGTAGGGGAGGTGGCAAAAGAGAGATGTGGAGGGCCCAGTTCACCCTCATCCTCCCATATCCAGCTCCAGTCCTAGCTAATAATGCTAAAAATGTCTAGCAACAAATATACAAGGGTCTCTGCGACACAGCAGCCCAGCTCCCCACAAATCTGCATAATCTTCAGTATCATCATTACTCTCTGTTCCTCATTGGCTCCTGACTCTCCAGTTCTTGCCTAGACCCTCCACCCCTGTCTGTATCTCTTATGTGATGCAAGGTCTATTCCTGATTCAAACCCATACACCATAAGTCACCATGGCTGGGCTTTGACCCTTGAATGATAGAGATTAGTCCGGGGTTATTTTGATTACTATTTTTTCATTACACCACTAATTTCCAATAGTTTATTGTGACAAAGTGCACACAACTTATCAACTATTTACATCATTTTAAGTTTATGGTTCGATAGTATTGAATAAATCCGCATGTTTATTCAGCTATCACTAGCATCCACCTCCAGAACTTTTTCAATTTCCCAAATTGAAATGCTATACCTATTAAGCAATGGCTCCCCATTCCCCCATCAGCCAGTATCTGGCCACCTTCAATCTCCTGGCTAGATGATTTTGAATACTCAATACATACAATCAGATGGTGTTTTCTTTTTCTAATTGATTTATTTCACTTAATATCATGTCAGAGTACATCTGTATTATTGTGCATGTCAGAAGTTTCTTCTGTCTTGTAGCCTGTATAGATGACTGATAAGAATGGACTTATTTCACTTATTTTTCCCAAATGCCTTGAACATTTTTGTCCATGTCCTTATTTTCTCTTTTGTGTATAGTTTTGTTTTGTTTTTTTTAATGATGAAACGTTTAAATTCCTTTCTTCATCTTTTGACATAGGTATTTTCTTTGTGGTTTTCATATAGATTACATTTAATACTCTAAAATTATAACACTTGTAGATTTGGGGTCTTATTTACTTTTTTAGTTTCTTATACTAGGGAGACAATACAATGTTCACATGTGCAGGTCTAGTTTATTTTACTTATGAGTATGGGTTCTAGTTGTAAGCGTTTACCTATAAAAGCCTCAATATTCTCCTTTATAGCTGAGCACTACTCCACTGTATAAAAACGCTACATCTTTTTATACCTTCTGCAGTTGATGGACATGTGGGTGTTTCCAAGATTTAGCTATTATGAATTGTGCTGTTGTAAACATAGTGCACATGCATCGCTGTGGTATGTTTTAACTCCTCCTGGGAAAGCACACAAAAGGGGAATAGGGTTGAATGGGACCTCTATTCCTAGTTTTTTGAGAATCTCCACACTGTTTTCCACAATGGTTGTACCAGTCCAAAAGCAGTGGAGAAGGGCTCCTTTTAACCCACAGCCCCTCCAGCATTTGTTACTGGTTGGTTTCTGGATAATAGCTATTACTGTGGTAAAATGGAATCTAAGTGTTGTTTTAATTTGCATTTCCCGAAAGACCAATGATGTTGAACATTGTTTCATATATTTATTTGTCATTTGTATTTCTTCATCTGAGAAGTGCGTATTTGTCTCAGATGCCGATGCCTGTTTTGGGATTGCATTTTTGTATTTGGGAGTGCTGAGTTTTTTCAACTCTTTATATGTTCTAGATAGAAGTTCCGAGAGGAACAGTTAGCTAAAAATTTTCCACTCTGTGAGTTTTCTATTCACTCTGTTGATTTCTTTTGAGGTGCAAAAACTTTTTAATAAGATGAAATTCCAGTTATCTATTCTGTGAAGTACTTTCTGTGCACTTTGTTTTTTGCTCATGGAATTCTTTGCCCACTCCTATGTTTTTAAGATTTCTATCTACTTTCTCCTCCTTTGTGAAAGGGAAAGAAATAGCTCAAAATAAAGAACAACTAGGAGGGGTGAAGGATAAAAGGAGGAAGGGAAAAGGAAAAGAAGACATATTAAAATACATACACATATATATTAAAAAGATAGCTAAGATAATTATACTACTGGTTTCCCTTAGTTCACTGAAAAAAAGTTTGTGCTTATATTGTTTCATCAAGTTTTCATGCCCATATCTTGTAATCTGAGCGACTACTTTGAAGATAGCAATATGTAATATATTAACCACTGTCAATTTCTTATTATCTGGCTTTTGAAATTCTGTATCTTTTTTGTCGTCTCTTTTAAAAAGTGAAAAAAGTAAAGTTATAGCACTCTAATTTCAATTTATACCAGGTTAACTTCAATAACATAAAACACACTGTTCTTGTACATTTCTGTTTATCTATTTTTATTTTATTTTAAAGAGAATAAAACAAAACAGAAGATAAGAACAAAACAATGCAAGCAACACAGAATTTCAAAACAAGACAACAAGAAATCAACAGTGGGTAATATAATGTCTCTTGTTTCTTTGAAATAGTTGTCCACATCTTCACAATGAATTTGAACAAAACCAATTAGTATAAAACCAATCAAAACAAAAGAATGAAAGCATTACAGACCTTCAAAACCAGACAACAGAAAAATCAACAAAGGCTACCATATTATCTCTTGTTCTCTTCAAAATAGCTGTCCATATCTTCACACATATTGAAATTAAATAATACAAAACAGACTAAAACCAATCAAAACAAAGAATAAAAGCAATATTGGACTTTAAAACAAGATACAGAAAATCAGCAAAGACTACCATGATGTCTCATTTTCTTCAAAGTAGCTGTTCATACCATCACACATAAGAAAATCAATTCTTGTAAACTCTTTAGGACAAGTTCTACGCATGTATAAGCCTATACCTGTACATCTATCCTTTCTGTATTAGAGGGAAAAACAAAACAAAACAAAATACAAGAAAACAAGAAACAACAATAAAAGCCCAAAACAGTAACAATATAGGTTTTCAAAACAAGGTGGTAGGAACTAAAGCTATTATTTTGCATAGTTAACTTCAAAAGTTACTCAGATTATCAGATATGAACATGCAAAATTGACCTAATCCTGTGAATGTTAACTGTTTTGTTCCAAGAACTAATAGAATTAGTAGCACAATCATCTTATCTATCTTAAGTGTATATACACAAATTAATATCTTTTCTTTTTTCTCTTTTTCCCTATTTTTTCCCCTTTGAGTAGTTTCACCCTTTCACAATTATTTATTGAAGATTTTATATCTTATTTATTCTTTCAGTTTCTTACGCTTTCAGACAATATGGTATTTACACATGTGAGTTTGACTTACTTCACTTATGAGTATGGTCTTGAGTTACATCCATTTATGTGTAAAAGCCTCAATGTGATCCTCTTTATAGCTGAGTAGTACTCTGTTGTATAAAAGTACCACATCTTTTTTATCCATTCCTCAGTCGATGGGCATTTGGGTTGTTTCCAAGATTTGGCTATTATAAATTGTGCTGCTATAAATGAGTGCACATATATCACTGTGGTATGAGGTTTTCAATTCTTCTGGGAATATGCCCAGAAGTAGGATAGCTGGGTGAAATGGGACTTCCAATCCTAGCTTTTTGAGGAACCTCCAGACTGGTTTTCACAGTGGCTTCACCAGTCTACACTCCCATCAACAGTGCAGAAGAGTTCCTTTTCCCCTACACCCTCTCCAGCATTTGTTACTGGTTGATTTCTTGATCCTGGTCATTCTTTCTGAAGTGACATGGAATCTCAGTGTGGTTTTGGTTTGCACTTCTCTAACAACCAATGATGCTGAACATTTTTTCATATGTTTATTTGCAATTTGTATTTCTTCATCTGAGAACTGTGTATTCACCTCAGATGACCATTTTTGGATTGGGTCTTTGAATTCTGGGGGTCTGATTTTTTTTTTTAATTCTTTATATGTTCTAGATAGAAATCCTTTGTCTGAGGGAAGTTGACTAAGATCTTTTTTTCCCAAGCTGTCAGTTTTATTTTCACCTTGTTGGAGATTTCTTTTGACATGCAAAAACTTTTTAATAAGATGAGATCCCAGTTGTTGATTCTGCGAAGTATTTCTTGTTCAGTTTGATTTTGTTCATGAACTCTCTGCCTACCTCTGTGTCTTCAAGATTTCTACCTACTTTGTCTTCCAGCAGATTTAGTGTTTCTGTTTTAATATTCAGATCTTTGATCTACTTTGATTTTAGTTTACTGCATGGTGATAGCATGGGTCTAGTTTTATTTTTCGGCATATGAAGAGCCAATTTTTCCAGCACCACTTATTAAATAGGCTCTCTTTCCTCTAGTGAACATGTTTGGCCCCTCTGTCAAAGATAAGGTGGCTGAGTACATTTGTAGTTGTGGTTGTATTTTCTAATCTAATCCACTGATCTTCAGGTCTATTTTTATTCTAGTACCATGCTGATTTTATCACAGTACCTTTGTAGTATAATTTCAAGTCAGGGATTGTGAGGCCTCCTGCCTTGCCTTTGGCACCCAGAATTGCCATGTACATTTCTGTACACAATTCTTTCAGCTGCTGATGTGACAAAATTATATCTTTACGTATTGTTTTACAATTTTCCTTAAAAAATCTTTTTTTGTTTTTGATATGCCTTGTGATTTTGTGCTGAAAACTGAACACTCGTATTTCATTACAGAAACATTTTTGTGGTCCTGAATCGTCTCAATTACTTTATAGATTCATGTATGTATGTATGTATCTATGTATGTATGTATTGCACTGGGGATTAATCTGAGGACTTCTGGATACTTGAATGTGGTAACCCTGGCATGTTACCTTGTTGCTGTGAGAAGTGTCTGAAGTTAGCTTAGAAAGTCATTTTGGTTCACAGCTGGGGAGAGCCCCCAAGTGTACTCAGTTGTCCATGCTGCTTTGTGGCTGTGATGAGCTGCACATCATGGTGGGAAGTGTGTGCTGCAGCAAAGGGTTCACATTATCTTGGTTACTTTTGCCTCATTGCTGAGACAAAACATTGATGCCCAAAATTAAGGAAGGAACGGTTTATTTAGCTTACAGTTTTTGGAAATTTCAGTCCATACTCAGCTGACTTCAAGGCAGGGTAGTGTGGCTAAGAGGCAGCTGCTCATGGACCCCTCAAGTGACAAGTGGGAAAAGGGCAAAAAGGGAAAGGCACACCTCCTTCCCTCCTCCACATTATAATGTATGCTGGCTCTCCATCCCTAAGTGGGTGCAGCACTCATACTGCCAATCCCAGCAATAGAGAATAAACCAATCACAAACACTAAACTCAGCTGCCTCCATGACTGTGTGAGGCTTTGCGGGGAACACCCAGAAACAAACCATAACACACTTCATGGCTGGTCCCTCCAAACCCTTCAAGGGCACATCCCACAGGGACCAGAAGACCTCCCACCAAGTCTTACTTCTTAAAGGTTCTGCAACTTCCTGACAGCACCATTGTGACGAAGAGTCTCTGGGCAGCATTTAAGATCCAAACTGTAACATATGCAAATTAAACATATGGAAACATGCTTTGCTGTTTTGTTGCTGCTGTTTGTTTTTTCTGGCCCTGTAGCTTTCCTTAGCTATGTACAATAGCTTTCTAATTTCCCTTATGTAGCTGGTTTTGAATATCCTAATTTTTAATATATGACCATCAAACGAGAAAAGAGAAAAATGGGGGGTGCATTCTTTAAATTTCCTGGAACTCACTTCAACTAGACAAGAAGGGGTCTCACAATAATGGGAGGTGGTACCACGATAGCAATGTACTCCTTCATTTGCAGCTCTGTGGTCAGAAAATGCAGGCAGCTTTAAAAGCACAGGTTTCTAATACTTGGAAGGCAGAGTCCTTTTGCACACTCTATCTCCTGCTGGCAGCATGCAAGTTACTCCTGAAATGAATGTGTTCCTGCTACAGAGCTCAACGGTGGCAATGGGAAGCTGCTACCAGGCCAAGAACTAAACTTAACCACAATTTACCATGGAAGTCTTCCCTGAAATTGTAAGCTTTCAACAGATTTCAGCAGTTCATAACAATTACATCAGACAGGATCTGACAATGCATTTGTTGTCTAGGTGGGAAGACAGATTCCTGATGCTTCCTACTTCATCACTGTCCCAGAATCCTCTCCTTTATATTCACTTTTCAGATTATAATCACTAATCTTAAAAGGATCAAAGTTTATTATGATAATATAAAGTAAGCCCAACTCCACCCTGTGATATAAACACACACAGGTTTCAAAGTTTCATTTGTTTCTCAGGGGTGGTTATAAGCATTTTCCAACAAGATCTTTTCTACTTAAAGGGAAGCTCTTCTGATACATGAATTCTTTCTTCTCACTATGTTCAAGTTATGAAAAATACAATTATGATTGAGCAATCAAACTAAAACATAGGAGCAGAAAATCATCTCATCTTCCTCAATAAATATATAAGGAGAACTGTAAAAGCAGCAAAGCTAAAAGAAGAAACATCAAGATCAATCTCTGAAGACCTCTAAAATGATGCATACTACTAATGTTCAATTATAAAATCTCAAAGGAACTCAGGCTGAGTAAAGTAATGAACATGCACTTACCAATTCCAGCAGCACTTTATTCAAGAATACATCTCCAAATAATGATGCTTGGAAAGATTAAAGGAGATAGTGTTTCAAAGACTAACATTCTCAGAAAAGCTTTGAAATCAAAATCAAGATTTTCAGCATTAAAGGGACATGCATCTACATGTATATGCATATGCATGCTTGGGAAACAAGTGCAGAAAACAGGAAGGAGGAATGTTTTTTTTCTAGTTTAGCTATTGAAATATGGAAATCTGGCACAGACATCTGGTGAACAGGACCAGCAGAAAGATGAGTAAAAATTAATTTATTCTACCCTAATTCAGTCCCAAATTCACTTTCCCACTTTCTTTTATAACTCAGTAACTTTCAATGACATCTGAATAGTATTCAGTCTACAAAATTCAATGACAGCCAAAGACAGATGAATGGATGACTTACTACTTGTGAACAAAAACCCTAAGGTCACAACTGAGGAGATCCCTCCCCTCCTGGTTGAGTTTTACTGTCAACACCTTGACAATGACCATATTCCTACTAATGCTTTAGTAAAATCTTCTTCTTTTCTCCACCTGCCTTTTATATGCCAAACTTCTTAAATATTATTCTTTCTTTTTACTCTATACTCCATCTCTAAGATATTTCACCAACATTATGGTTTTATATATAATGTATATGCTAGTAATTATTCTCAAATTCCTTTTCAAACTTCAGATATAGCCACTATTCAACTGCCCTGCAATATTGCTTTGATATCTCCTAGTCATTTAAAAATAATGTATCCAGTGTTGTTATGGTTAATACATTCTGCCATCTTAGAAGTTTAGAAGTTTAACAGAGACTCAGCAGGGAGCCAGGGATCTTACTTTGCAAATATCCCATGCAAAAGAAAACAAGGAGATTCTATGAGTGCTACACCTGCCCTGAAAGGAGGGATGGGGGAGGCCTGTGTACAGTATAAGCCAGGAGAAGAGCCTCATTTTCTTCCCTTTTGCTCTGGCTGTTGCCTTGATGTGCTGCCTTAATGCCATGTCACCCTGCCTTGGAGCCAGCTGATTACAGACTGAAATCTCCAAAACCATAAGATAAATAAAACTTTCCTTCCCTAATTTTGGGCATCAGGTATTTTGTCTTGAAAACGAGAGAAAAGTAACCAAGACAAACATTACTTCTAGAACTTCTTATTCAAACATGCCTCTTTCAGGATGCCTCTTCCAATCATCTGAATGCAGCACATTGAACTTTACCCATAAACCTGGGAAATACTGGTGCCTCCCCTACTTTTAAGTTTTATATCTTAATGTATTTGACCTGCTAAATGCATTATGTGTGTGTGTGTGTCTTGAATCTACCTGTTTCTTTTCATCCTTACTACCACGGTAGTAGGTCAAGCCACCAACTGGTTTCTTTTAATAGTCTCTTCTCTGAAACGTCTACTTACATTCTGGATCCTGGCAATTAGTTCTTCACACCATTACTAATCATTCAGAAATGTAAAGCATATTATGTCTTCTCACTACCCAAAACCTTTTTGATAACATCATTATTCTTAAGACAAAATTCAAAATCTCTAACCTAGTCCTTAACTTACTCATAGTGTCACAAATAGGACTGTGGTTACTATAAGTGGATAGAAGGCTAAGAGTTAAGAAACAGCTTTCTGAATTGCTATGGATGTTCTGTTTCTCAGGCTGGGTGCTGACAACATCATTGTGAAAATAATTTAACTGCACACTTAAGATTTGCTGCTTTTTCTGTATACATATCATGATCAAGTAAAAATATGAAACAAAAAGCCCATGAGGTAAGAAGACATTGCATATAAAAGAGTTGTACAGGGAAAATTATAATACCCTGAAAAGAGAAATCGAAGAGGACCTCAGAAAATGGAAAGACATCCCTTGTTCATGGACAAGAAGAATAAATATTGTAAAAATAGCTATTCTCCCAAAATTGTTATACACATTCAATGCAATCCCAATGAAAATACCACTAACATACCTCATAGATCTAGAGAAATCACTCCTAAAATTCATCTGGAACTAGAAGAGACCTAGAATAGCAAAGGCAATTTTAAGCAGCAAAGCCAAGGCAGGAGGCATCACAATCCCTGACTTGAAGTTATCCTACAAATCTACTGTAATAAAATCAACATGGTAATGGAATATAAACAGACCTGAAGATCAATGGAATAGACTAGAAGATACAACTATGAACACACTCAACCACCTTATCTTTGATAAAGGGGCCAAGCATGTTCACTGAAAGAACGACAGTTTCTTTAATAAATGGTGCTGGAAAAACTGGCTATCCATATGCTGAAAACTAAAATTAGACCCATGCCTATCACCATGTACTAAACTAAAATCCAAATGGATCAAAGATCTAAATATTAAAACAGAAACACTAGATCTGTTGCAAGACAAAGTAGGTAAAAATCTTGAAGACATAGGAGTAGGTAGAGAATTCATGAACAAGAACCAAACTGCAAGGGAAATACTTCCCAGAATCAGTAACTGGGATCATGTCTTATTAAAGAGTTTCTGCATATCCAAAGAAATCTCCAGCAGAGTGAAAAGAAAACCTACAAACTGGGAAAAAAAAAATTTTAGCGAACTGTCCCTCAGACTTCTGTCTAGAACTTATAAAAAATTAAAAAAAAATCAGACCCCTGAAATTCAAAGACCCAATCCAAAAATGGGTATCCAAGATGAACACACAGTTCTCAGATGAAGAAATATGAATGGCAAATAAATACATGAAAAAATGGTCATCATCATTGGTCATTAGAGAAATGCAAATTAAAACCACACTGAAATTCCATTTCACTCCAGAAAGAATGGCCAGGATCAACAAAACTACCAACAACAAATGCTGGAGAGGCTGTGGGGAAAAAGGAACTCTTCTGCACTGCTGGTGGGAGTGTAGACTGGTGCAACCACTGTGGAGGTCAATCTGGAGATTCCTCAAAAAGCTGGGGTTGGAGGTCCCATTTGACTTTAGGCATATTCCCAGAAGATCTGAAAACATCTTACCACAGTGATATATGCGCACCCATGTTTATAGCAGCACAATTTGTAATAGCCAGATCTTGGAAACAACCTAAGTGCCCATCAACCAAGGAATGGATAAAAAAATTGTGGTACTTTTATAAAATGGAGTACTACTCAGCTATAAAGAATGATCACATTGAGATATTTATAAATAAATGGATGCAACTTGAATCTATAATCATAAGTGAAATAAATCAAACTCATATGCATAAATACCGTATAGTCTCCCTAGTGTATGAAATGGTAAGAGTACAGAAGATTTTATGGAAATCATCGTTCACCATTATACTGCTTTGAAGTCTTATGTTTTCTTTCATTGGTTGGAATGGTTTTATTCTGTTTTGTTTGATCTTAATATATGTGATCGTATGAATAGTTACTTTGAAAGCAAGACAATATGGCAGCCATTGTTGACTTAATATCATCTTGCTCTGAAGTCCTATCATGCTCTTGTTTTTCTGTTACCATTGGTTCTATCACACTGTGTCTTATTGGATTTTAATATGTTTGATAGTATAAACAAAATTTTTATGGAAAATGAGATAATATAGCAGCCATTGTTCATCTTCGGTTATTTGGTTCAGAATGCCTTGGAATACTTTCATTCTCAAACATAACACAATAATGTTATGTTTGACATTATTGTGTGTAAAACTAAGCTCAACTATTACAAAGAAAGAGACATTATGAAAGCTACTATTAATATCCAATTGTCTTGTTGTGAAGTGCTGTGTTGCTTACATTGTTCTGTTCTGATCTGCTTAGATCTGTCCTCTTTTGTTTTATTCTTTAAAATAAAAAAAAAATTTAAAAAATAAAACATTGCAGTAAGATGCAGTCACCAAACTTCCATCTTTACATATATGTATCATGTACTCATATGCACGATAACACGTGCCTGCCTCACAGAGTACCTTCTGTTCATGTGTCAGCTTCTGTCTGTCCCCCTCCACCCACCCACAAATACACACACACAGAGCAAGTACTGCTAGGCTGTCTTCTCTAAATTTTAATAAATTCAAAAATGCCCATATTTTAATACTTGCACTGCAGTGGACACAATTTCATCATAAATATGAAAAAGGACATGTGTCATTGAGTATTTAGTTCATGATGGCAATAAAAGCTATTACAAGTTACATATATCTTTTAGGATAGTGATTTTTTCATTTAAATTTAATATTTAACTTCCGGGGAAATAATTTACACAGAGATAAGATAGCCTACTGCATGTTCACAAAAGATTTCTCTAAGGATCACTGTCCATTTTCTTACATTTCATAGTATATTAGGTAGAGATACTAGGCAAGATTTTGAAAAAAAGAGAATTTGTATTTTATTCCCTGATTAAGAAGTTCAGTAATGAAAACAAGGTGATGCCATGAAGAGAAAGTTGGAAATGACTCTACTGTACAGGTATTGTTTAAACATGACATTTCTGACAAGGGAGCAGATGTTTAAGGAAAAACTCCGTGAATAGCTAATGACACTCTGCTTCATCATTAAATTCAGCAGCAGCCTTAATCACTCCAGTAGCCCATACCTGACCCACCACCAGCGACATCTCCTTAAGGAGCCGGTGCTCTGACTTCAATGCTGCATTAGAGCATGTGTCATTTCAAGAGAAACCACGGAGGCTATGTGACAGTGCTGATCAGGACGGAAGCCCTGAGTTTCTGACAACTTATTAAAGAAGCAGAATTATTAGCACCGAGGTATTTTACTAGTGCAATGGGAAAGGCTATGTTTTAAATGGCAAAAACCATCGAAAAATAACTGGTTTTCTTTCCATCACTTTACACATTAGCCTTGGAAATGGGTTTTACTAGAATCTTAGGTATGTATTTCTCATCACTTTTCATGAAGATTGGGCCAAACAATATGTAAAGTGGCATCCATGTGTCAAATTCTGCATGGTATAACTTCAACAGAAAGAGAGCAATCTCACACTTACAACAATAGTTATCACAAGTAAGAAGTTAAGGACCAGCATCCTAAGAAGGTCAAGTAGAGCCCTAAACTGTTTTCTAGGTACAAAGTGCAGAGTCCAGGCAGCAGCTCCAGGCATTAGGTATGCAATCTGTGCGGAAGCTAACACAGTGTGCTCATCAAAGTAATCACTGATGCTGCCTTCAATCTCTCGTGCTCCTTCTACCTCGGTTCCTGCACCAGTCAAATGGGGTTCACAGAGTGTCAGGAAAATAAAAACAAAACTAATGGTTTAGAAATTGCTTAGCAATTGTATTTGGTAAATATTATAACCTCAATAAATGCTTTTAAAAAGCAGCATTGTTCTATTCACAAAGTACAGTAAAGAAAAGACACACTCTGTTGGAAACATAACAACTCACTAATAGGATACAATGTGATGTGGTAACTAAAGAAATAGAAAAGATACTGGGAAACTGCATCTTGGTTACACTGTTTCACCAATTCTATAGTTGTGTGCACATGACAACAGATCCTGTATACAACAGCCTAGGTATGCAATAGGTCACCCCATCTAGGATTGTGTAAATATGCGTTATGGTGTTTATACCATGGCAAAATTACCTAATGATACATTTCTCAGACTGTATCCTCATCATTATGTGGCAGGACTATAATTATAACCCATATTTGGAAGTCATATAGTTTCCTGCCTTTCTCAATTTCTACATAAATAAAATGTGAAATTTAATAAGACAATTTAGAGGTATCTTTAAAGATACCTCTTGGCAGTAGTATTCTGTATGGTTGGAACCCTTGGGATACGTTTAGTGTAGGCTATTTTGAGAAAACACATTAAGAAGAAATTATTTTATAATAAATTTCATCATATTATTCGAATGAGCAATCTTATTGTTTATAAAATAAGTAAATATGTATACATAATTTATTTTATAAAACATTATTCTATTTAATAAACTTCCATGAGGAACCAGGGATTTAGCTCAGCGGCATAAGCACCTGCTTGGCAAGCACGAGGTCATGAGTTTGATTCCCAGTACCAAAAACAGTCGTCATCGTCGTCGTCATCATCATCATCAACATCATCATCATCACCATCATCATCTTCCTGATGAGACCATTTAAGCAATGTTTAGTTTATCAGTACTTTCAGTAAGTGTTTCTAATCCCATTTAATCCATAGAATTTAGTTTTGTTTCCCATCTCTCTAATTTCAGATGAGAAAAAAAATAGTAATTAATCAAAAATAGGACACTTTGGAATTGCACTATAAAATGAGCTCTCTCTTGAGGAGGACCTAGGAAAAGACCAAGCAGGAGGTCACTCTCAGAATAACCATCACATTTAAGGAATCCATTCCAGATGGTTCTCTAGTCTGCCTAAAAATCTCATTCAGCACACCCTAACTGAAGAAGGCTAAAAAAAGTCATCAGGAACAACAAGAAATTCCAAATAGCATAGAAGAGAGGGAGGGAGTACAAAGGGAGAAAGGGAGGGGTAAAAGAACGAAATGTCCTACATAGCTGAAGACCAAGAAACTGTGGAGTGATACAAAAGGATCAGCAAAGAGACAACAACGAAAAGAGAGCAAGCACAAGCAAATGAAACAAAACTGTTGAAATTAAAACGGGGGGAAAAAAAAAAAGAGCCAAGAAGTGTCCCATTACTGAATGCAGCTGTCACAAAGGAAATATACAACCTGAGGAGCTTGGCTCCTGCTCAGAGGAGCAGAAGTCTATGCATTAACAAGACTGCACCCGAAAGCGTACCTATGGTGTCATGGTCTTCCCTATGGACCCGGAAACTTGACTTCATCAATCCACCAGATCCTTGACTGAATCATTCATATAATCCAAATTTAAATAAATGCCTAATACATTCTTAAAAATGTATTTCATTGTTTCAATTAATTGTTTTATTTTGTAACTAGAAAAAGAAAGCTAATTCATGTTTATCACAGGCAATAAAGATACCACACATTTGTTGTGAAATAATTAAGTACAAAATTAAAATAACATTTTATCACAATCCAGGCTTTTTTCTACATATAGGAATAGTTTCTGCCCTTTAGATTTGCATAATATTATGGTCCTTTGCTTTAAAATTCACTTATTACCTGAATATCTGAAAAAAATTGGTAGAAAAGAGACATAAAACTAAAGTTATTTATTAAAGGACTTTCTGATAAATACTAACTTTGTCCTCTGTTACAGCTATACACTGTCTGAAGCACCTGGCTGCCCATCAGACTCCCAAAGTCCAGGAAGCCATGACCTGTGGCCTCACCCTGCTCTGGCCTGGGGAGGGGCTGAGAAAATACAGCTTCTTTCCTCTGGTAGGCCCTTTGACTTAACTGTTTTCTTAATAAGCCTCCATAGTTGAATCATCTTTAATCAAAGGGTGTGGACTGGGGTCTGCTTGGCATGAGTAGATGGAGCTTTTAGGACAGTATTGGATCATGAGGGTATAGGGATCCATGCTCTTATAAAAGCAGCTGAAAGGAGCTTATTTACCTCTCCTTCCATGTGAGAACACAGCTAAGAGGGCATGGTCTTTGAAGAAGAGAGTTATGTGCTCACCAGCTTTTGTGGCACCTTAGCCTGGATTAGCTGGAACTGTGAACAGTAAATTTATACTATTACAAAATTATCCAAACGGAGGTATTTTTTATAACAGTTTGAACAGATTCAGACACAAGTCCAGATAGAAAATAATGTGAGAGCACCCTCTGAACCCCAATGACTGAAAGACACAATACAGGGTCCCAAAGCCACAGCTCCCTGTGAGCAGAAAGGTTTATACTGAGAAAGGCAAAGAGCAGGGAGAGAAGGAAGCAGTGTCATCCCAGTGAGCTCTCCGCCCTTCACACCAGACTCAGTGACATCCAGCAGTTTCAGTCTCCAACAGCAGGGCACAGACACCTAAACCAGACTGAAAGGCTAACTGAAAATTAATTTGATGAATTCACAAATCAAATACCTACATGCATTTGCTTCATCCTTAAAACTCAAAACATCATTACTCATTTAAATCATGCTCTTCATCGATGAAAAATACTCAAGCAAATGCAAAAACACGCCATCATAAACCAAATGGATATATGTGAATATACTCATTTGTTTGACCAAGACTTTATCTGCTCTCTCTCACACTATTTTTAATTTCAGAAAATATTTTAAAAGAAAAAATCCACTTCCAATCCCATTCCTTCATTTTATCTGGCAGTGCTCCCTTTTAGTCACTGCCCAACGAATTATTATTTTGTATGGCGTTTCTGTGATGTTGAAGACAAAGCTGTAAGTGGAAGCACATCAAAAACTGCAACACAGAAGCAGAATTTGAGGAACACATCTTTAAGCAGTAACTATTAACATATGCATATTGCTATGAGGTCATACATGCACCGCATGTTTCACACATAGTGCTTGTGGTAGGGAGGATTATTACAGCAAGCCATTCCATTCTTACCAGGAATGATTATAAATAGCGGCAGTTTAACAACAACAAAGAGATACATAGTAGACTTACCTCAGCTGCCAAGGTTAGACATTACTTTGCAAATTCAGAAAGTGCTTAATGAAAATTAACAACACAGTTGTGTTAAATGCTACTGAATGAGTGTATTTCTATTGTCTACACACAAGGATATAAAGTATTTAAGTTCATTCTTCTGATAGACAGTTTAGATTCTGAATTCTAAAAATGAATCATTTAGTAAGTTTACAGGTAAGGGCACATTTAGGTAATGCCCAGTGAAGTTGAAAAATAAGCACATCCATTAATCCAGAAATTTACTTATAATGTATCCTAAAGTAATTCTCACACATGTACCAAAGTAAATAAATACAAAGTTGTTCACTGCAATTCCATTATTTGCAATTAGAAAACAACCTGAATGTCTGTCACCAAATTAATACCTTATAAATAAGTATGATGCAATCAGAATGAGTGAAGCAGATAAACAGGCCAATATGAAAAGTTCTATAAGTTAAATTAGTATGTCAAAAGAGCAAAGCTGAAAAATATTTGAAAGTATGAAACCTTTTTGCTTGTCTTTTGCGACAAGGTCTCCCTGTGTTGTCCAGGTAGGCCCCAAACTCCCTATGCAGCTGCATACGGGATTATGTGGATTACAGACATGTGCAAACACACCTGGTTAAAGCCATTTTTTAGTATTATAAACATCACTCTTGCACTCATACAGAAAAGATAGACACCAAATTAATGACAACCATTATTTCTGATAGAGAACCAAGGGAAGAGGACCTAGTAGAAGATGATAAAGAACTTCAACTTTATCTACAATGTTTTTTTGTTTTGTTTTGTTTTGTTTTGTTTTGTTTTGTTTAAGAAGAAAGCTAAAAGGATCTTAAGAGGATGTGACAAAACTAACATTTATTCACCTTCTGGGAAACTCACCACTGTGGGCTAAATGACATTATGCATGTTATATGTTATTTTTATTCATACCAAATAAAAGTTTAAAAGTTCATAACTTGGTATAAAAACTAGCATAATAGTTATCTCTGTGAGGGCAACTGTTATGTCTGTAACACGCAAACTTCCCCACATGGTAAATCTACAATTCTAAACAGCAGACTCATGAAACAGTACCACTCAAAAGTCTTCTAAAACCAAAGCATATAATAAATTTGAGACTTAAAAACTAAGGTATTAATATGACTGCTATCTGAGGCATGAAGAACTATGCACTACATGGCTGAAAGCACACCATAAAAAAGGGTGCAAAGTGTAGGTTGAGAGGCAAATTCTTTTAAATCCAGTGCTGCCAAATGTATCGCTATGAAGAGTCCCCAAATAATGAGAAAAAGGTTTTATTAAATACATGAACTTACCAAGCCCAACCAAAAATAGTTGAGCAATTTAAAAAAAAATCACATAGCTGGGCGCAGTGGTGCATGCCTATAATCCTAGCACTGGGAAGGCTGAGGCAGGAGAATCACTGTGAGTTTGAGGCCAGCCTGTGCCACAAAGTGAGTTTAAGACCAACCTCAACCACAGAGTGAAACCTTGCCTCAGAAACAACAAGAACAACAAAAATCCAATCTATGAGGTCAGTAATATGCTAAACTACATATTACTACACCAGATTGGCAAATAGTATTTTAGATACTGGTATACAACATCCTTGACATCTGCATTCTCCTTCTGATTAAAATGTAGTTAGTACATAATAACACAACCAAAAGTTTAAAACAAGTGTTTGTTGTTTTGTTTTTTTTTGTACCAGGTATCGAACTCATGACCTTGCACTTGCCAGGCAGGCACTTGAACTGCTGAGCTAAATCCCTAGCCCTCAAGTGTCTTTTCTATGTGTTTATAATTTCATTTGTAGTCATACTGCTTGAATGATTTGAGAAGGACTGTAGTATTAGCATGAAATAACATTACCCCGTTCTAGTAAGATATCCAAAGTTAGAGAGACACAACCTTTCTGATTACACAGTACTATGGTTCTATACTACAGCAGTAGTAATAATAATCAGTCGATAATAACCACAACATAATAAATTATTTCTTCATTTGACCCCTAGCACACCTCTGGAGTTAGTTCTATCACTATCCTCACTTTGCTAAATAAATAGGCAAGTGAGGGTACAAATGTTAACTATCTTAGCCCAAGTCACACAGATTTTGCAAACAGAAGTAGAAGCCTCATCTGCCAATAGAAGTATTATAAATAATACTTATATTAAAAATAACAATAATACAAGTACAAACAGAACTCAACTATTAGGTATTCTACATAGAAATATTTAGAAATAATAATGCTAACCGTAGCTATGTCTAAGCAAAAAATTATGTAAGAAGACAAACATACTGTAAAATTTACATTATTTTCCCTCTGTGACCAGGTCTTTTCCATTCCAATAATTGAGGAACATATCTATTCACATATATTTTCAACTGTTTATTATGATTACTGAAAAGCAGCTGCTAAAAGCATAAGATCTATCTTATGTCAGGAAACAATCATGTGATGGAGGAGACAGGTGCACCAGACTTTACTATTCTGCACTGAGGTAAAAAAAAAGACAGGGAGTACCTCACAGCAACCAACTGGCTTTAAAAACTCCATTCACTATGTCAGCTGCAATGAATCATGACTCTCTTACTGACTCCAGTCAAAATCCCAAAGAATTCAGGTCATTGTCAAGATGACCTATTGTGCTTCGTTTGTGATGCCAAGTCAAAACTACCAGATATCAAAAACCAGGAAGCACAAAGGGCCAAATACTTGGGATCATTCCAGACCCACCTACGGGTAACGCTATTCTGCTTTCAGCAGCTGCTGCTTCTTACCTGAGGTGCAGCAGGTGCAGGACAAAAGGAGCAAATGGCTCTGCATCTGCTCCTTCAGAGTCAACTCAAGTAAGTCTGTGTGAGTGACCTCTGTGACCCTGTCACAAGGAGCAGATGTTCACTGAAAATCCAGTAGGTTCACATCCACTTGATTTTGCCTCAGTTTAATTCATTCAATATGACCAATCTGCTCATGCTCTCTTGACAGATGCTTAAGGTAACTGCTTCCAGAAAGTTCAGCTTACATGGAAAGGTTCTGTCAGAAAGTACTGAAGCAAGATCTTAACCAGGATCAATTTAAAAGTGAGAGTGTTTTAGTAATTCTGGGAGTGTGTGTAGATTAAGAAGGGTCATGAGCACATACTTTGTCTATTCATCTATCTATCTATCTATCTATCTATTCATGTATCTATCTATCTATCTATCTATCTATCTATCTATCTATCTATCTATCTATACTGGAGATCCAATCCAAATCCTCATCCATTCTAGGCAGGCATTTTACCAAATATACACAAGCAGACAGTATAGTGTAATGAATCCTCATGTATTTACCAGTCAGCTTCAACAAATATCAACCCACAGTCACTTAATCCACACCTTTCCCCTAGGAATTTTGAGGCAAATCTCAGATACATCTTTTCATCTATAAATATTTCATTATCACCACAAATAAAAAGTTGTAGAGTACTTTTAAACACAGGCTTCAGTTTTGTAGTCATACTTCTAAGTTTCTTTGAATAAAGATCCATATAAGGGGAACCCACTGCAAGTCTCTCAAATCTCATTTAATCTGTAATATCCCTCTTTCATAGCTCTCTTGTCTCTCCTACATCCTCCTCACTTCTCTCTTTAAAGCTTAAAGAAACTGTCTTCAGTCATGTAAAGTCTCCTCTCACAGTCTGCATTTTGCTGATTACATCCTTGAAGGTAGTTTAAAATATCCTCATGTTTTTTGTATTACCTTAATCAAGTTCAAGTTCAACTTTTTGGTAAAGTTTCTTCTTGGGGGGGAGAGAGAGAAATGGAAACATTTCCTTTAATAGAGAGGCATACACAACAACTACAAGTCATACAAGTACCAAAAAAGGGGTCTGAGACAAAAATAACAATGGTTGAAAGAGAAAACTCAGGAGATAAGACTAAATTTAATAGAAAAACAGATGACCATCAAAAAGCAAAAGAGCCTCATATGCACATAAAAATGAGCAAATAAAAAGGTGGCATAAGCAGCAGAGGATGAGTGAGACACACTTCGCATGAAGGAAGTATGGGGCAGGCTGCAGCATGCCTACCTTCCCCTGCTAACAAGTGAAAACGCCCAAGCTCAAGCCAGTCTTCCAGCTCCTGTTTAGTTCAAGATCACTACTCAAGAGCAGTGATAAGATGGAAAGAGGAGGGATGAAGGCTAGGGACCATGATCCACCTCATCACTCGCCTGGAGGAAACGTCTACAACCTGCAAAACGAACAAGCCTGTACCTCTCCCTACAACCCATAAGGGAGTTGTGGAAATTACTATTCAAGTCTAGAGTTCTGTAGTCAGAATGTCTGGATGTAAAGTCTGACTCTGTCACCTACTATCTTTCTGCCTGGGGCAAATTATTTATCCTTTGAGCTATTTCTTCATGTGTAATATGAGAGCATATCATCATCCTCTTCCATGAGAATTAAGTTAATGCAAACAAAGTATGCACAATACTGATTAGTTATTGCTTAAAAAATACATACTAGTATTACCTGAAGATACTGTTTTTATTACTATAGTGAATGATTTCAAGTGTTAAGTTATTGTTTTTATGATATTGAATTAATTCAATAATAGTTTTTATTGATTTATTATTCTATTGAATTATTACACCACTAAGAGTTACAAGTGTACTTCCTGACTGATGTCTTTATGGATAATCTGAATGCAATGTTTTACAAAAAATCTGTATAGAATTATCCATGTATCTGTAAAAGAATTAAAATCACCCCTAACCCACTGAGGCAGAATATCCAGAGAATGAACACAGAAATGTATCTTGAATTAATAATCCAGGTGAGTCTAATTTTAAGGAATGTTAAACACTAGAGAGCTCAGGAAAGAAAAATTTGGATGTAACCAGGAGGTCCTGAAAACTACCATATTTACCAAATTACCATATTTTCTATTTGACTGTTTGGCAGTACAATTGGCATTAATATACAATGTGCTTTCATACATGCTTTTTCTTCTCCTGAAAATATATTGAGCCATCTACTGCACATTGATTGTTTCACATATACTGCTGAGCAGGTTTTCTTCAGGACTGTTTACAGTGCTCCAGTGTGGACACCAAAAATCTCATCACTAAAGATGAAGTTTGAAAATAAAAACCTCCATAAACATTATCTGCGCATCTTGCTCTGAATCTGCATACCGATAATTAGGCAACAAGAAACATCAAAGCTTGGCTTCAGCACTAGCTATTAACATACTTGGTTAGTACACCATAAAACATCAGGCTATACCGGCTAAGACAAGCGCTAACAGTCCCAGAAACACACACTTGCTTTATGCCATTGCCAGATTATCTAATTGTCTTAGAAGTTCACAACTATTTTTCTTATTCATATTGTCACCATCTTTTTTATGTAAAATTTACAAGAAATGCACAGATCTTAAGTGAATTCTGACAAATGTATATTCACAGGAAAATCAAACTAAAAAAAAAAAAAGAAAGAATAGTAGTATTTCTCTGCAAAAGGACCCAATCTACTTATCAGATAATCTCTCCGGGCCTAAAGACAACAGATGGTTTTTTTCTACCACAGGTCAGTCTTGCTTGTTCTAGAGATCCACATTAATAAGATCATGCCCCATGAATCATGTGTGTGTTTTACTTTATTGTACCAGGAATCAAACTCATGACCTTGCACTTGCCAGGTAGGCAAGGTGCCGCTGAGCCATATCTCCAGCCCCTGTGATGCTTCTTATACTCAGAATATTAAAATAAATCTGTTACTGCTTACATCAGTGCTCATTCTTTTAATTACTAAATAATAACTTCATTTTGTAAATATACTCAATTGTTTATCCATTCTACTGACACACTGTGGGCTGTTTTTAATTTTTAACCATCTGAATTAAATAGCTATAAATGTTCTTGTGCAAGTCTTTTTAAAAAATCTCTTTAGTAAATGAGAACTACTGAATCACAGGACAAGTGTACATTTACTTTTATAAGAAATATCAGACTTTCTCTCAAAGTGGTTGGAAACCTCAATTCTTAGCAACATTATGTGTAAAACTTCCAATTGTTCCACATCTTTGCCGGTAGTTTGTGCTGTCATGTACGAATACATAGCAGCATCTTAATTACAGTGTGAATTTGCATTTCCCTCATGACTCAAGAAGCTGAATACTTTGACCGTTCCATTTGGTCATCTGTATTTTCTTTCGTGAAGCAGCTGCCCAAATATTTTGCCTACTTTAAAATTCACCTGCTTGTCTTTATTATAAGTTGCAATAATTATTTCTATTTTGGGTACCAATCCTTTGCCAAATAAATGTACTGTGAATATAGTCTCCTTGTCTATAGTTTATTCATTTTAACAGTATCTATTCTAATTTTTACATTTCAGTGACATTTATTATTCACAGTGGTGTACAACTGTCAGTATTATTTCCAAAACCTTTTTGTCTATATCCACTAAACAATAATTCCCCCCTCAGACCTTGATAATCTCTAACCTATTTTCCATCTTTATGAATTTGCCTACCCTAAATGTCTTATATAAATAAAATCATACAGTATTTGGTCTTTTGCTTCTGGTTTGCTTAACTTAGCATAATGTTTTCAGGATTGGTCATACTGTAACATATATCAGAACTACATTCCTTTTTTATAGCTGAATAATACTAAATTATCTATATATTGATATTTGTCCAATTATCTGCTGACAGACACTTTTGTTTTTTTCTTCTATTTTGGCTAGCATGAATGCTCCCATGAGTGATACAAAAATATCTGTCTGAGTCTCTGCTTTCAATTCTTTGGAGGTTTATTTTCTAGAAATTGCTGGGTCATATGTTTATTCTAACTTTTTGAGGAAAAGTTGAACTGTTTCACACAGTAACTGTACCTTTTTATACTGCCACCAGCAATACCAAGGGTTCCAATTTCTCTACTTGCTCACAAACACTTGTTACTTTATTATAATCATCCTTTTAATTATAGTCACTTTGGCAGATGTGAAGTGTATGCAACTATGATTTTGTTTCTAGTTAATGACAAATGATGCTTTGAGCATATTTCCACGTGATCATCTTTTTTTGAGCATTGTCTAGTCCTTGGCCTATTTCCTAATCAGGTAATTTGTCTTCTTGTTGAGTTGTAGGGAGATTTTTTTTCTCTTGAAAACATAATCCAGATATTATACTATTATTAGTTATAGGTGACAAATATTTTCCCCATTTTTAGATCATTTTTAAAATAATGTTCTTTGATACATGACAGTTTGAAATTTTGAGATGTTCAATTAATTTTTTTTCTTTTACTGTTTGTGCTTTGGTGACATATTTAAGAATCCAGTGCTAAATCCAAGATCAGAAAGATTTATTCCCATGTTTTCTTCTACAGAATTACTGGCTTGAAGAAGATGAACCACACCTTTTCGTGAGCTAGGCTCCACCATGGAGATCAGAAAGAGACTCAGCAATAGGATGAACCACAACTTCCTGTGAGCCAGAGTTCACCATGGGGATTAGAAAGAGACTCCACAAGAAGACAAAGCATGCCTTCCTGTGAGCCAGGCTCCACCATGGGGATCAGGAAGAGCTTCATCAAGAAAACAAAGCATGCCTTCCTGTGAGCCAGCCAGTGCATGGGCTGGGAAACCACAAGAGCATCCTCCTCCACTCCAGTAAGCAACTGGCTGATTTGGAGGACTCAGGGTGAGATGAAAGCAACTGAGGTGAAAGGAATAGCTTGATGCTTGTATTGTTCAATTGACTTTGCAGGCCTGGGGCTTGGTGGTCTGGTCATCTATTTGGAGGATGGCAGTATGCATTGTCAACTGTGGGGGATTTTGTTCTGTCTTGTTTTTAAAAGCCAATGTTTTGTTCCATTTTACTATTTTGTTTTATTCCTGTATCTGGTAACCTGAGTAACTACTTTGAAGACAACAATATGTAGTATAAGCACCATTGCTAAATTCCTACCATCTTGTTTTGAAAACCTATAGAGCTATTTTTTTGTTGTTGTTCTTTGTTGTTGTTTTACTTTTGCTGTTTTTTAGGTTCGTTTGCTTCTTGATTTTTCTGTTTTTTCTCTTTAAAATTAAAAAAAAAAGATTTACTGGCTTAGCTGATATTCAGGGTCTTGATTTTTTTGTAGATGGCATAAAATATGGGGTTTCAATTCAATTCTTTTATATGTGGAAACCCAGTTGTCAGGACCACTTAATGAAGAGATCATCTTTCCTCACTAAATGGAATTGTAACCTTGTCAAAAATCGATTGGTCACAGATGCATGTGACCATAATTCTAGACTTTCAATTCCATTCTATTGATCAATGTCTGTTCCCATGCAAGAACCAACTGCTTTTGATTACTCTGGCTTTTAATAAGTTTTCAAACTGGGAGTCCTGAAATTTTGCTCTTTCGAAAGATTATTTTAGCTATTCAGGACCTTGTACCAACACATAAATTTAAGGGCTGGCTTTTCTCTTTCTGCAAAAGAGGCTGGTAGGATTTGAATAGGGATTGTGTTGAATCTATAGCATACTTCTTAACAATATTAGGTCTTTCCGTCTCCAAACATGTATGTCTTCACTTTTATTTTGATTTACTTTAGTTTCTTTCAGTAATGTTTTATAGTTTTACATGAACAACTTTGTACTACTTCCTTGGTTAAACTTATTCGTAGGTATTTTTTTTAGATGTTATTGTAAATGACATTTTTTTCATTTCTCTAATTATTCCTTGTTGGTGTAGAGAAAAGTAAACTCCTATTATGGCTTGCATCTAGATGTCCCTCAAAGCCTCATGCAGCCATAGGTAGAGCTTTTCAGTGGTGGCTGGATCTAGTGTGTGATGCTGGGATTAAGCATATGTGGTTATTAAATTAGCCCACTGACTGATTTGGCATAGTTCCGGGTAGGAATAAGGGTGCCTCATCCTGGCTTGATGGAATATAAGGGACAGAAAAAGGGTTGTTGTCTCTTCCTTGCTGCCTTCTGCCTGCCATGCCATGCCTCTTTCTGTCATTTCACCTTGCCTTGGAGCCAGCTGACTATGAACTGAAACCTCTGCAAACTGTTAACTACAATAATCTTTCCTCTTTTAACCTTAGGTGTCACATATCTTGTCTTAGCAATGAGAAAAGTAACTAAGACATCTCTGATTTATAGCTTTGCTAAACTAATTTCTTAGCTCTACCAGGTTTCATGTAGATTCTTTGGAATTTTTTACATATAGAATCATTATCATCTCTGCACAGAGAACCTTACTTTTTCCCTCTCCCTTTTTGATACATTTTATTTAGTTTTCAGCTCAAATTGCTCTGGTTAGAAAAAGAGCTGCAGTACAATGTCATAAACAGCAGTGAAAGCAGATACTCTTGACTTGCTCCTGACCCTAGGGTATACTCAGTCTTTCACCAGTGAATATGGTACCAACTGCAAGCTTTTCAGAACTGCCCTTTAACATGTTAGGCAAAATTATATACCCAGTAATTTTTTTCAGTAAGTGTTTTTATCATGATAAGATGCTGGATATTGTCAAATGCCTTTTCTGTGTCCATTGAGATGACTATGTTTTGGTGGTGGTGTTTTTGCTATGCTACTATGGTATACTGCATTAATTGATTTCCCTATGTTGAACCAATCTTGCATTCCAGGAATAAATCTCACTTGCCAATATATCCTAATAATAAGCTACTGGGTTTGATTTTCTTGTGTTTTTGTTGAGAATTTTGCATCTAAATACAAAATGGATATTAGTCTATACTTTGTTCCTGATCCCTAACTTAAATATCAATGTAATGCTAGCCTCAAAGAATGAGTTGGAAAGTGCTATTTCCGCTTTTAGTTTTTGGATGAACTTGAAGAGAATTGGTTGTCTTTCAACATCTGGTAGAATTCACCCTCAGTGAAGTCATCTGGCCTTTAACTTTAATTATTTTTCTATTAAAATATGTTGAAAGGTTTCCTCTTATCAGATTATTTTGAAACATCACAAATATACAGAAAAAGTTGGAATACTTTTAGCACAAAGCCTACATACCTATCACCTAAATTCTACAATAAACATTGACTATTATTGCTTTACCACAAAGCTATCCATCTTATATCTCTTTTTGTGTATTTAAAAATAAAATGCAAAGCCAGGCTTGGTGGCTCATGCCTGTAATCCCAGCACTCGGGAGGCTGAGGCAGGAGTATCATTGTGAGTTCGAGACCAGCCTGGGCTACAAAGTGAGCTCAAGGCCACCCTGAACTGCATAGCGAGACTGTCTCAAAAAGACAAAAAAAAAAAAAAAAAGCAGCCAGTTTACCCTGAATACCTTGGCATGCACACTATTAACTAAAGTTGTACTAGCCACATGTGGCTATTTTTAAGGTAACTGAAATTAAATAAACAACACATTTACTTGCTTAGTAATACTAGGCACATTTGAATATTCAAGAGTCACGTGTAACTAGTGGTTATATAACCACCAGAGGTGTCCTTTATCTCTACAGAGGCTGCCCGCATCAAGGGAGGGAATTGCACAAGGTATACACAGCCAAAGCCGAGAATCTTGGGCACTCATTTTTATACTTTTTCTATCATGGGAATGGGGCATCTGAAATTACTCATTCTTGTCTTGTAAAATGCAGCAATACAGAGGTTAAGAGAAGGCTTAAAGTCTGCAATTCAAATCCAGTTATGCAACAACCAAAATGGCACAAAATAATACCACATGAAAATGAAAAATATGGTACAAGAATTTTTTTTAAAAACTACTGAACATGTTTCCATTAAAAAAAAAAACTTGGTTTCTGATGGCTTTTTTCCTAATTAATAAAAAATGAGATCCAACTAAAGGGTGCTTCAACTGTTAAAATAGCAAACTATGGTAGATGCATCAATGGAATACCACTTAGTAGTAAAAAAGGAATAAGCACGCAATAATATGTGTGAATCTAGCCAGGTGCAGTGCACATGAGGACAAGACAATACTGCAAAGTCTGGGCCCTGCCTAGGCAATTTATCAATACCTCACCTCAAATAAACATTTAAAAAGGCGGCAGATATAGACTGCAGTCTCCAGTATCACAATTACAACAATAATTCCAAAATCTCAAGTACATTATGCTATGTGAAAGAAACCAGGCTACAAGGACTCCTAGAGGGGTGGGGGAAAACCATCTTTTTCCACTACTGTTGTAGGGATGCAGGCTGGGCCATAAACTGCATTACCAAAAGACAAGATAAGAAAGAAAAGTGAATAAATTTATTTATCCTAAATATATGTAACATAGGCACCTTCGGAAGGAAGCATTTACATCAGAGTGTTTTATATTGTGTTTAACAAAGAGGGCAAAGTCATGGAATGTGCTGGGCCAAAGCGTCTGAGTTGATGGAAATGTCCTGGGGAAGGTGAGAAGTCCTTTCACTTGGACTCCACTCAGTGCCTCTGTATATTTGAAGCTAAGGATGTCCCTTTCCTCTGGGTATAGGAAGGGCATCTCTCATATGACAGCCTCATGACCTGGTTCAGGAGAACACCAAGAGACCTTCTTGCACCTGACACTCCTCAAATCCCTTCAGCTTAAAATACTGAATATGCCAAAGAAATGTATTTTAAGGCAGTGTGCTCTAAACTCCACCAGGCTGGCTATATATTATATGATTCCTCTCATTTGGCATGTAGAAAAAGCAAAACTGACAGAAATATTTACTGTTGCCAGGTGGCCTTGCAGTAAGAAGTGGGATTGAGTACAAAGGAGCAAGGATGATATCTTAAGGGGATTATAACTGTTCTGCATATGTATTAATTGTAGTGACTACAACTTTCAAAAATAATATACCTTTTTATTTATTTATTTTTTTGAGGCAGAGGTTCACTATGTAGTGCAGGCTGACCTTCAACTATGTAGCCCAAGTTGACCTTAAACTTGCAGAGATCCTCCTGTCTCAGCCTCCTAAGTACTTGGACTATAGGTGTGTCCCACCAAGTCCAACCATATGATATACTTTTAAGTATAGGAATAAAAGACTTTTTAAAACTACTTTGAAGGTAAAAATAGGAAATTTTACATTACATAAAAGTGAATTAAAGAGGAGAGACTAGAAAAAATAAACTAACAAGTAAGCAACCTGCTAGCAGACACTGAAAGGCATTTTATAGACAGCCCATTTGGGGATAAGTGAAACTCAAAAGAGAAAACAGAAATGATGTAACTGTTTATCCAGAAGCTCCAAAAGAATTGACTAAAAAGCTACAGGATTAATAATTAATAAAAAAAAAAGTTCAATCAAGCATCGAGATAAATATACCAAAATTAATACCTTTTTCATCTTTACATTTACCAAAGTCCATTCACAAGTATAATATGCTAAAAATAAATTCTCAACTATAAATGTCCAGGATTCAGAAAAATGTTTATCCATTCATATATCATATCACTAGAAAATGTGCATATGAAGATATATGTGGCAAAGAGGAAATCATAAGCCAGCCTGTTTCTTGAAGTACAGTACTGGACTGGAGGCATCACTGTCATTTTGGAACTTGAAAGATATGTAAAATCTCAAGCACCACTCCAGAGCCTAGGATCCAACCATCTTTCTTTTCAACATGCCTTTGGGGGTTTGGGATGTTTCTTAATCAAGAATCAATATGCTGATGCTGCTGGATTGAGGAGCACACTTAAGAGTCATAATCTATTGGATGAATAATAATGGGGAAATGCTTTGCTCTGGGAAGGACAGCATATTAGATTCACATTCGCCTGTCTATCTGCCTCCACTCCTCCCAATGTACATCCTCATAGAAGTTCCAGGTGCATAGTTAGGTGTAAATGGAGCAACAGGAAGAAAAATGCCTGGATTCTCCCCTCACTCTCTAGGAGCTGAGGGTTCTGTGTCAAGGAAGCTCATCAACTCACCATTGAGTTGTCTGTGAATTCTCTGCCATACCTCCTGAGTTATTCAAGTGTACATAAACCAATAGTAAGAAATTTAATACATTTTTCCCATATGGGAACTTATTAAGCAACCCCTCCATCTTTATAACATACAATTACTGAATTTTAGATAATTCCGTTTCAAACGTGTTTCAGATTCATATTATATGTAAATACAGATGGCTCAGTATATACATACAAGATACAAGTCAGAGAGAAACTTATACATAATAGAAAAGATCATGTAACAATACATTCATATATTTGATACATATGGTGACGTATTATGGCATTTTGGTCATGTACTTTAAAATTATAAAACTGAAAGAATGTAGTTTTTGATAGTATTAACAAAACTGTAATCTAAAATATGTAAAAATACTTATTATTACCTCATATTCTCATTTTTAAGTATTCTGGAGCCCTTGGCAAACTTCACGTTGATGCATAAAGGAATTACTTCCAAAAACTCCAGTAAAATCAAGAGTACCTCGGTGCTTCTGCATGTGAAGGAAATACTTTTAAAAATACTTTTAAATCACTCAGCTATTAAAGTCACAATCCATAAGATGATTAAACCTATTATCAGGATAAAAAGAACCCAGACTTTGCATAAGACAACAGTCGGCAGAGCATTCTGCTCATAACATTCAGATAGGCCTGACACTCACGAAACAGCACACAGGCTTAAAATGAAAAGAAACAGAACATGAGTAAAGGTTGAAAACTAAAGGACCATTACTATCAAAATTTTGAACTATAATGCCAGGTGCAGTGGAACACATCTGTGACTGGGAGGTTGAGACAGGAAGATTGTAGCTGCAGCTCACTTAGCCAAACCTTTCCTCAAAACAAACAAACAAAAATATAAACGGTTTAAAAGAGATTAAAAAGCTTCTACACATCAAAAGAAATTGCCAACAGAGTAAAAAGAAAACCCAGAGTGGAACAAATTTTAGTCAACTATCTTTCCAAGGACTTCTATGTAGAGCATATGAAGAATCGAAAAAAACTCAAGCCCTCCAAATTCAAAGACCCAATACAAAAATGGACATCTGAGATTAATATGCATTAGTCAGATGAAGAAATACTAATGACAAATAAATACATGAGAAAATGTTCAACATCATAGGTCATTCGAGAAATGCAAATTAAAACAACCCTGAGATTCTATCTCACCACACAAACAATGGCTATCATCCAGAAATCAACCAATAACAAATGCTAGTGGGGCTGTAGAGAAAAAGGAACCCTTTTCCACTGTTGGTGGGAGTGCAGATTGGTGTAACCACTCCAGAAATGAATGTGGAGATTTCTCAAAAAAACCAGGAATAGAGGTCCCATTCAAGTCAGCTATTCCTCTTATGGGTATTTTCAAAGAAGAATTTAAAACATCATACCACAGCAATAGATGTGCACCTGTATTTATAGCAGCACGATTTGTAATAGCTAGATCTTGGAAACAACCCAAATGCCCATTAACCGAGGAATGGATAAAAAAGATGTGGTGTTTTTATACTTTGAAGTCCTACTTAGCTATAAAGAAGGATGTCTCAAGTTTCTAAGACATTTTTAGTGAAATGGATGCAACTTGAGAACGTACTCATAAGTGAAATAAATCATACTTGCATGTGTAAACATATCTCTCTCATGTAACAAGCTAAAAAAAATAAATAGGATGCAGAATATACAATAGATATTATGAAGTGGAAGAAAGCTTTTTAAAAGGAAAGAGAAACTGGGATGGAAGAAAGGAAAATAAAGGGAAAAGGAAAAATATATATGTACACATTAAGATAGTTATACTTCTAGTTGGCATTAGTTCATCAAAAAGAAAGGTATCTGCCTATATTGTTTGATCAAATTTTCAGCCTAAGACTGGGGATTTAATTCAGTGGTGTAAACACCTGCCTGGTAAGGATGAGGTTATGAGTTCGATCCCTGGTACAAAAAAAAAAAAGTCATGCCTATAGCTTGCAATAGGAGCAACTACTTTAAAAATAAAATACACAATGTACTAACCATTGTTACCTACAATCTTATTTTGAAATTTTGCACCATTGTTTTTATTTTTTTCTATAAAATAAAGTAAAATAAAACAAAGGACAGTCAGGTAAAGCTTTAACTGACTTCAAGGAAAAGGCTGTTTCATTTTTATTATTATTTTTTGAAACAGGGTCTCACTATATAGTCCACTCTGGCCTTAAGGTCATTATGTGCCCCAGACTAGTTATACTCAGAGTGATCCTTCTGTCTCAGTCTCCTAAGTGCTGGGATCATAGGTGTGTGCCATCACACCTGACAAGGGTCTGTTCCTAAAAACTTGGTCAACTTCCTGTTTTTGTTTGTTGGACTCTGAGGCTCAGAACTAATCCAGGGTATGGAAAGCAAACAGAAGGAGTCACCACTGCACCAAGTGAAAACCAGTAGTCAGGGAAACATGGACAATTTTTAGAGCCAAAGAGGTAAGAAAAGTGAGAGGGGGGCTAAAGTGAGTCCTCTAGGAAATCAAGCAGGAATAGGAAGGAATTTGCTGGAATCAAGTATCAAAGGACAGTGATGTCTAAACTTAAAACTATCAGCCAGAGACAACAGTGAGCTCAAACCTAGGAAATACACTTTTGCTTTCTGAATCTTTGACTCTTTAGTTCTATCAAAATGGAAATAATGATTGCTGAAAAACATTGTTTTTAGAAGTTAAAAAGAATAAAAACTGCTAGAATGGCTGGTATTGTATCTCTGAAGCAGGAAGCACTATTTATTGAGAGTGTTTTTTAAGCATAGGAGTGCAATTTTTAACCCAAGTAGTAAAATACTCCTGCTCAGGGAAGACCAACACTTCAGACTAACCAGAAATTCTCTCTTCACTCTCCTCATACTACCAAAGCATCTTTGCTCCTTTTAAGTAGTTTGGCCTTGTAGCTAGGACAAGAGAAGCTCTGAATCCATAAAAATGAAAAGGGTTAGTCCAGGACTCCACAGATATTTCTTTATCATCTTAGTGCTGGAGGATTTATTTAAAATCTGATAAAGCTGCTATTGTTAGCTTTACAGATTTAACAGTGAGGTATACAGCAACAAGGGCAGGATAGTTCTGTGGTAGGTGAGCACAGAAAGAGGAATGTTGCAGATTAAAGCCTGCACAGAAGAGGGAGAGGCTTATTAGATAAAAGGAGAAGGGCAGTCAATACTGCTTTTGTTTATTACTAGCTAAAGTCTGGGTCTCCATTCCATCCTAGTAGCAAAATTTACTATATGGGTATGGATAAAAACATCATACAGACTGGTACAGGTGATAACACAGCACTAATAACCACAATAAAGAGCAGAAAAGTAAAATATCATGAAATACATGAGAGAAAGGAGAAATTACCTCTAAACTCTAAAACTGAAGCAGCAATTTTGAGTTCAAAGTGAAGAAAAGAATCAGGGTCAGCAAGGACTCGCTATCCTGGTAAACAAAGATTAAGGCACACAGCAAAGTATGTACATTTGGCAGGAGCAGCAGCAATTAGGATGGGTGGGGCCAAAGCTGTCAACAGAGACCACAAACAGCTTTTCCTGGGGTAAGGAACTGGGATTGTAACTATACCGAACCAACTACAGACACTTCAAAAGACAAGTCAAAATACGGTATGAGACTGTACTTCTAGGAGAAGGAATGCCCAATTAAGAGAGGCCCGAATGCAAGTTTTAAACAAGAAGCAAGTCATGAGTCCTGTATAGATGCATAACAGTAAGGTATGCACACAGAATTAATTTAGAGCTGCAAACAGGTTCTCTAAGTTGGTAGTGAACGCACCATGAGTCACTGGTAAATCAATGACACAGGTCTTTGCCCCAGGGCAAGCTCAGACTGGCCTGTGTAATGGCGGAATGGTGAGTCTCCCCTGCCAGGACAGTTGAAGATTCTGTGCTGATGGGAACAGAACTACAATTATAGCCTAAGAAGATCTGAAAACTCCTAGGATGCTTTCAAGATATTAAGTAAAAAAAATGCCTTAAATCTCATCAGGCTTTAGATTAGAAAGATATATGTATGGCATTCACAAGTTTGTCAGGGTCAGAACTGCTATGCTTATTTAAACAGTTGAGGTATATTCATACCTGTGAGTCCTAACTGCTGCTACAAAACTATTTCGGGTGAAATGTTCTGTGTTTTACATCACTGCCTGCAGGAAAGCTTCCCAAACCATTCAAGTCTTCACATCACAGGACAGTTTAGATCACAGTAAATGTTTATTGATTCCCTTATATTTGTAACAATGACACCACTGTCTATTAGAATGTAAGCTGTATGCAGTCAAAATTGTACAGCCGCTGCTATGTCTTGTAATACTAAATACTATAAGCTAAATAAATGTGCTGACTGAGAAAGTATATTGATTATTTAGCTTGAGTTCTGACTACCACTTAAGTGTGTAATATCCAGTATATAAGACTGTTAATGAAGGGGCGACATCAATTGCTCTCTGCATGTGTGTCCCTGTGTGTGTTTGTTTTATACTGAGAACTTATCAAACTTTTAACATTGTTTTCATTAAGTGAAGTGCTAAACCAAAATATTCACAAGTGATTGCCCTCATCAATAAGAGGAATGAAAACATAATATCTGATAATTATTCATGGTGTTCTAGATTTGTTTCTACTTATAGGATCAGAATATATTGAGTTTGCAAAAAACTGACAATGTAAGCACTTAAGACACCAAAGTGTTTCAATTCTGAAGCAAACAAAAATTTCCCCCAACAAATAGAAATTGTTACAATAACTCTATTGAGTAGATATTATTATTGGTTTACAGATAAGAAAACTGAAGCTCAGAAAGTTTAAGAAATGTGTTTGACAAGACATGTGGCCAAGAAGAGACAGAATCTAAACTCATAACTCTGTCTGACATCAAAACTTTATATACTTTCCAAGAAATCATTATCTCTTGCATGTTCAAAATAAAAATTCTGGGAATAAAAAAGCGTATAAGTGAATTTCATAGTTTCTTACCAATGCAAAAATACTGGCATTTTGCTTAAAATATGTCCATTATAAGAGGTGATTGCTAAAAACATTTTGTTCCTACATTTGGTTTTCCCTTTGAGGATGACACTATACTGACAGCAGTGGCACTCTGAATTTGTGGATGTATAGGAAGCAGTAGCAGCTCATCCTCCTGATTTGTCTGGCAACACTTATAAACAAAGTATATACTCATGTCCTGGCTCATATGGAAGAATTTGCTACTTATAATTCCAGAGACTTTTCTAAAATCGCCAGTCCAGCTCTGCCAGTTTTAAGCTAACGGTTCTTAAAATTTATCAGTAGCAACTCACTAGTGTATTCAACTCCTGAGTCAGCTTCAGAAACTCCAGCAGCAGCTGGTAAAAATGGAATGCTAATTCATTACAGATGGTAAAACACAGCCTACATTTTCATTTATTTACATTTTCAGAAATTTTGAAGTATGCAGTATGATTGTCAAGTGATTTTAACATGTGAGCTTAGCCTTTTTGATTTGGTCCATGCTCAATAAAAATTAATGTTTACATGTTAAAAACTCTTTCATCAAGCCCGATTAGTTCTATAGTCCCACTGTTTATGTTTTTAAAGCTATTTAAACTAGTGAACCTTTTCTGAATGTCTTATTATATAAATCATACAGAGCATCACAACAAAACTAGGCCTAAATCATACCAAAATGTTTCCAATAGAACTATCATATATGAGGATAATGTTTGGCATTTTTGTATTTTCCATAGTTGGCCATATTTAGTAATGTGAGACAAATTATTAAGTTGAGAGTTTATTAAATAGCTTTATAGACCTTAGGCTTTTGGGGGATTTTAGCCAGTTAAAGTAATAGGGATAGAAAACATATTACTGCTTAATTTTAAAAACCAAGTGAGCAGAAAGACCCTAAACCAATGCTTACAGCGCTGCTGCCCCCTCCTGGAATCAGTCTTCCAACCCCACCCCCTCCATCCCTGAACAATAGTGAAGGTCAAACAGTTTAATTTCAAATAGAGAAACATTTTTAAAAGACTTCTAAGATTTTACTTTTTAATCAAAGGTCTATAAAGATATACAATCATCAGGTCATATACGATTCTACGCAAATCCTCAGTGCTGAGAACAGATAACCTTGCTACCTACTTATTAAGAGAGCCAGAGTGCACTCATTTTGAGTCTTTAACCTTCTTTACAGCAGTTCAGAATTTCTCAGTTTTTTACATAATTCTTTTTTCTTGTTTCATCAGAATAGATGTCCCTAATCTTTTGCTCATCTAACCTTATTATCCTTTCTTATTTCCTTTGAAAATGTTCACATAGCAATTAAGATGCTTCTCTCCATTAATACCAAATGTTGCTATTCCTTTGTTCCTTCTAATGTAGAATGGAGGAGCAGCTCTCAGTGTAACAACACTGTTTCTTCCACACAATTTCATCATCTACAATTTCCCTTCTATACATAGTTAGGAGTACAAAAAGGTAGCATTTATGGTGCTCAGTAATCTCCCAACCCCAATGGTTTACCTTTATCCCAGGCCTGATGCCCTTCTAGCAAGTACAGTTAGACATGGTTCCAAGTAAACCCAGAGCTGCTTTCCAAGTCACAGCTCCCTCATGTGGGACACTGCTGACCTTAAAACCCTTTATACAGAATTCTGAATCTGTCACTACTATTCATTAATCTCAAAAACCTAGCTACTTTGATTTCCTTGCCTTGCTTTAGCACCTAGGTTTGCTGCAACCCAACATCTTCTGCCATTACTCACCAGAGCCTCTTGGGTGTTAAGAAAAGCCTAATCACTTACTTACTTTAAGGCTCAAAGAATATTAAATATTAAGTAAGATCAAGACTGTTATAAGAATTATGATATGAAACAAGGCAGTGCCTTTTTAAAACACCTGAAGAAACAAATACAGTACCTGCAGGCCTTGGAGGATGTGAAAGTGGGTCCATGATCACCTGTGGGGCCTGCTCCAAGGTCCTCATTCTTAGCACTTACTGGAAATACCAGAATAATCAAGATCATGGGCTATAGAACCACCATTTCTTGGATATGTAAATTTTGGAAAGTTACTAAAATCTCTTTATGATTCAGTTTCTTACCTGCCAAAGAGGCAAATCACACTTCACACTTAGGGTTCTTGTGAGACTGATTATAACCAACTTATAGCAGTGCCTGGCATATAACAAACCTGAATTATTATTTTCATCTTCATCATTATCATGCAAGTATTTATAAGTGTAGACTTTCAAGTCCTTTCCTAATCTTACAGGCCTCAGATAAAAAGTTATTAAATTTGTATGAATTTGCTAGGTACTCAAGATAATCAATGAGTTCCTAGTTCTCATTTTGAACAACTATTTTAAACCTTATCCCACTCCCGTCAACCTAGATTTAAAAACAAACAAACAAAAAAACAGCACTTCAGCTTTCTGCTCTGAAGTTTGACTCCTAAAACTTCATTTGAACTAAAAATGTGTAAGAATTGAGCTTCAGAGGATACTTTGCAAAGGTCAGCTACATTTTTCTAGAAAATAGACTTTATTTGTCTTAGTTTATCCAGGCTGGGATAAAAATTCCTTACACTAGAAAATACATAGGCGATGACAGCAATTTGTAACCCCCACTTCCAAGGCTAGGAGGTCGAAGCGCAAGCCACCAGCAGGTTCTATGAGGAGGCCCATTCCTCACAGCTGGTAGCTTCCACGTATGCTCACATGGCAGAAGGAACACAAGGGTGACCAAGCCCCCTCAAGCCTCTTTTCCTAAGGGTGAGAATCCCATTCAAAAGGGCTCCATGCTCATGTCCTAGTGCCCTCCCACAGGTTCCACCTCTTTATACCAATGCTTTGGGGATCAGATTTCTGCATATCAATTTGAGAGGCACAAACATTCAGGTCATAGCATACTAAATCAAAGCTAAAATGGTTCTTTAAAACATGTTATTCCTTTTCTAATCTCTATTTTTGTTGTTGACACAATTTTCCCAATTATTTAGGATAAAAAACTCAGTCACTGTGAAGTTTCATTTTTCAATTTTTCAAAATCCATGTACTGAAATATCCTTTGGTTTCAACCTATTCTTTCCCAATAACCACTGTCACATAATAAGTCCTTTACCTGAACATTTTAACAGACCTCAATGATCTCCCTCATGCCAACATCTTTCTTTTTCAAACCATCTTTCATATTATGATCTTAATGATTTTCTAAACGTGTAATTTATTCAGGTGTTCTGATTAAAAAAGAAAAAAACTTATTTTCCCCCAATAATTACATAATAACAGTTAAGCTTCTGAGCATAGGACACTGTGATTCAACAATGTGGCCCCCAAGGGACCCTACAGCACACTGCTGCTCGGGCTGCACAGTATCCCTCCACCAAAACACACGTGCCTGTCCCATTAGTATTTATACTATTTCTCCAGCCTGGAATGGAACTGTCCTCTCTTGTCCCAAAGGTCCTTTGAAAACAATTTAAAGGTTGCTTCTAGTACCCTATACTAACTTAAAAGCCAGAATTAATCTTTCTCTACACTCTGATGACCCTTACTAAATTACAGTTTTTGCTTAGGTCTGGTAAGACTTCTCATTATCAAAACTATAATAATGAATTAACCTTTTAAAGAGATCAGAAAAGAGCACATTAGGAAAAGTTTGTTTAGTATAATAAGGAAAATACTGTTATTCTAAATATATACTTTATGTTTAATAATACAAAATATTTTTAATAATAATATGATAAAATGTTAAAATATGTTTTCAGGCACATGACTTTTTGTGGCTACTTTCTATAGTTAAAAATATCTAGGAGAGGTGGTCACACCTATAATTCTAGTTACTCAGAAGGTGGAGGCAGAAGGACAACAAGTTCAAGGCCAGCCTGGGCAATATAGCTAGACTATCTCAAATTACTGGAAAAATTTTTAAAAGGGCTAAGGATATAGTTCAGCATTCTGAGTTCAATCTCAATCTCTCTTGCTTGCTCACTCTCCCTCTCTCTCTTTTTCTCTTTCTCTCTCTCTCTCTCTCACACACACACATACACACACACACACACACACACACACACACGGATATCTAGAACTGTATCAGCATAATTTCTAACATATGCTTAAATCTTTTCTGTTGCTCCATCTTTGGATTAAAACAATAAGACCTTAGGCGTCTGAGCTCAGATTAAATATTTGTGTACTCCAAATCTATTATTATCTTAGCATTCTTTGTTCATTACTAAAAAAATAGATGCTTTGCTTGTAATCTAATTGAATGTTGTAGAACTGTGACACATAAATTCAATACAGAATGACATTAATTTCATGGAAAATTTGAATTTTGGTTAAAATACATTTGAAACCATAACAAGGAACCACCTAGTATCATTTTTATAAGACACAGTTCATCTTCTAGCAGGGGACTGGTAGAGGTAGTATTGAAAGTCCAATCAACCGGGGCCTTCATCAAGAGCCAGGACAACATGAAATTGCCAGTCTAATCCTGCTAATCTTCCCTCTCCTGTTCCCCCTCCTCCTCTTTCTTTTCTTTCTTTTTGTGGTAATAGGTGTGGAACCTAGGGTCTCCTAGATGCTAGAGAATTGCTCTACAGTTTAACTATATATACCTCCAGTGTCTGAATCATTCTCTTGCTGCTGCAAAGTGTGTTTCCAAGGTTTTGTCATTACAGTTGTTATTTACATGTTCTTCGTTAAAAAGCTACTTGTGAGTTATCCACACTTCACAAGGGTTTTTATCTTGGGTCCAGAAACCCTGAAGGTATTCCTGGCCATGTTTTGGTTGGGGCAGGCAGAAGGCCTAAAGAAGAAAGCAGGGTGGATTACAAATTTGTTTTTAACTTATCTCTTGCCAAAATTTAGCATTTTTATAACTGAGTGTAGGCAACAAATTACAGGTATTGTTAGCAGTTGTGTTTTTTGTACATAAGAAATAAAAGATACTTTCACTCATATCACATTGCAGTTACTCCAAATTATCCGGAAAGATTTCCTAGTTTGAGATTGTGGTAATTATTAGCTACATAACTGATTTTTGTTATTTAATGTATTGATAAGTGTGTATATTACTATATTAAAAATCTTTTCATATGTCAATAATATTTCCATTTTGTTTTCTTTTAATCTTATGAACTGTATCTTACATATTTAAAAATCTTATTGTGAGATTGACAGGTATTTCTCATAACTGATTAATGTCCTTTACTCAATTTACATTTTTTATGCTAAAAATATCTACAAAAAGAGGGGATTAATATCAGCTTTTTAATCTGTTAATTGGTTTATTCAGCACAAATATGAAAAATTTGAGTTTAGCATTTTAAAGGCCAAAAACAGACTGCAATTCTCCTTTCATAGAGCCTGAGGTATCTGGACACTAGGTTAGGAGTCAGTGGAAGAACACTCAGATGACAGCAATGTCACCAACACAAAAGCTCTCCACTTGCCTGTGGCACTGCACTGACAAATACTGACCTCAGAGATCTCACTGTGCGCATTCATGCGGATTCTGGAAGAAGCTAGTATGTCTTTCCCTTGTTTTCCATCTTAGGAACATTCATGGAAATGAAATGACAAAATGCACATGGATTCTCTTAGTGGAAAATTTTAAGCAGAATGTTTCTATTAGTTACAGAAAGTTCTTACCACTCAGACAGTACATATATTATGCTTGTGCTTATTAAAGTGAATGTGAAATCATTAACCTAATGGCACTTAAATGCAATCACAGAACACTACCCAAATTATTTTTACACACTGCACTTTGTTACACAAAATACAGTATAAAAAGCCATCAGATGCTATTTTACTGGTACTATTTGTGTTATATGAAAACAATTATAGATCCCCTTAAAATATTTCATGATATTAATATACACATAAAAAGAGCTCTATAGGAGCTAACATTATGCTTGATACCTTAAATATATTTTAATATTATATGAAATATTCAGTAACAAGCAAGTTACAGAACAATTTAGCAAATTATACACATTTTACTTCCCTACAAAACAACCTCAGACATTATTTTCTTTTATACCATTCTAACCATTCTAAAGTGCATTGATTCAAAGTTATTTAATATATTTACACTGTTGTACAACTATCATTGACTTTTTTATTCTACACCTTTACTGAAAAAGAAATTTGTTCTGTTTCATTTTTGTGGTACAAAGGATTGAACCCAAGACCTGCACACTGAGCTATACTCCCAGGACTTTTCTATTTATTTTTTATCTTGAAACAGGGTTTTGGTTAGCTTTTGTTGTATTTTAAGCAAAAATTGTATCAGTCTGTAGAAATAAAACATATGACTAAAAATAATAAAGAAAATGTACTTTATTGACCACTCACTCTTTTAGATATACATTATACTTTTAAGTTATTTCTGAGAAACAAGTTCATTTGGCTGATTTAACAGCCATTCTATTTTATCAAAAATAACGAGAAACAATGTGATTTAGAGTCAGATGGTTATGTGAAAGTTACTAACAATACTTACCATTACTCAAAAAGAAAATTAACTAGATGATTTGTTTTAATATATTTCACAAAGCTGAAATTATAAATTACATCATACCAATCCCACTGTTGAGAGCAACTCCTATCTAAAATGAGATGAGATACTGAACAGATGAAGAGCTGTTCAAAGTCAATGTAGCCCAGACTTAGGGGACAGAAGAATTAATGAGAAAATGAGAATCTACCAGATGGTGCTGCAGGATTCCTCACTGCACATCCGCCACCTCAAGCAGCTTCCATACATGCAAAGCCCCAAGGCCCCACCTGGTAGCAGCATAATTACCCTAAATGTGCACTTATGTTTCATTACACCTTGGCCATTACTATGTGCACTGATTACAAGTATCAATCCCTTTCATTTCCATACACCTCTGCAGTTCCATAGCATTCAACTGTGAAAACTCAGTACTCCAGTCACTTCTAACACATGGCCCACACTGATAAAACTGCAGAGAGTAAATTATTTGTCACTCTACGGGGTGCCAATTCAGTTTGATAAGGATGACATCATGGCCATTTTACCAATAACAATGGCACTAACAAGAACGTGTAATCAACAAAACTCAGTCTTCTGCTAGCCCTGGCAGGTGCAACTCTTTTTATGCTAAAAATAAGCCAACATTAGCTTCCAGCTCTAAACTATTTCTTTTAGCACAATGCTAAGCAGAAGTTGGCTTCCATAAGGCACTGCAGCTGCTGCCGCGGAGGCCACTTGTGCAGATGCCGGCATTAATTGTATCAAGGACATCCTGAAATAAGTGCTTATTCAGCACAATAGCTATTGGGGAGCAGCTGGAGGCACAAGACAAACTGTCTTGAAGAGAATGTACCAACCCAGTGTGTAAATTACAATGATGAAGTACAAAGAGAATCCACGTTTAAGAGTCTAATATAACTGCAGAACAGCATGAAAATTTAGTGTTATGAGTGAAGTCCAGGTCTAATAAATAAGAAACAGACCCTTTCAGATTTCATTAAAACTACTTTTAGAATGGGGGTGATATTTAGTACCCTTTCAACACTGCAGAAACAGGAAAGTCAACATTAAAAAAAAATCAACAGTGTTGATCCTGCCTTTCTTATATGTACAGACCATACCACAATCCCCCTCGTGTATATGTGCATTTCAGTTAATTAATAGCAATAAGCATAACCTTGTTAATTACACAGAAGCAACATGTGACTCAAAACAAAGGACGGATTTGGCTGGCTTTTCTTATCTGTTTGCTTACTACCCATTTAGGACCTTTCTATACATCAGTTTTCTGTCCTTTAGTCATTCTCCCATTTTCTCATTTTTAATATTAGTGAGTAGAAACAAATCAATGGTGATTAAAGGCTATTCTGGCTGATAGGTAATTAGAGAGCTTTGATCACACCGGGCTGGATTAGGAGAGAGGAAATGCAACCATAAAGATATTGCTGTAACCCTGCACCCATGGAGAAGAATGGAATGTTAAGGTAAAGTAATAGGACCAGGTTAGGAAGTCTCATGACTTTCTTTTTGCCTTTACTATGCTCTCTGCAGTCATGTGTATCTGCTCCAGAAGAGGCTGAGGATGATTACACTCCATTAGTAAGAAACTGTCCAGAAAATATACTGTGGTCCTAATAAACCATTCTATCTAATCAGTTGGCTGAGATCCTCACTGAAGTGCTTTACATCAGCACACACTTTAAGCATGAACATGTTTTTTAAATTTTCACAAAATGACCTACACCCACTACTAGAAAAGAGCCACAATTTTACAAGTTAAAAATCACCTCAAATCAAAATAACTATTAAATATTAGCTGGGCACAGCGGTGAAGCCTGTAATCCATGCTACTTTGGAGGCTACGGCAGAAAGATGACAAGTTCAAGGCCAGCCTGGCAACTTATATTATAAAAAATGAAAAGATCTGGGGATGTAGCTCACAGGAAGAGTACACCTGGGTTACATCTCCAGTACTGAAACACACAGACAGACAGACAGACAGACACACACACACACACACACACACACACACACACGCACGCACATGCACACGCACATGCACACGCACATGGTCGGGGGGAATACTAACAAATTTTCAAATATTAACACAATAGATTATTATTATTCACAAATGACCGAATCCCCATATGTTATAGCTGGCTTTCTTTTTGGTTACATCATCCAAACAGAAACAAAGACTTCATAATTTATGACGACAAAATTTTAACAGTCTTAATGAACATTACACTGAGATACAAAGGCATAGTTGCTGGCTGAGCTGGCTCATCAGATTAATGACTTGATCCTCCATTTGAGCCTCTGAGCGGAAGCCACTCAAATGAAAATCCAAGCCTCCAAAAATTAAAACTGCTTCTTCCCACAGATTTTCAAGATATCAAGAAACAGTTAAAAATAAGAATAGAAGTCTTTATGTTAATGGCCCACATATGTCAAGTACAGTTTGTGTTAGCTAAATGCTAAAAGGACATTTTGCATGGAGAAGTTTGTAGAACCATTGTAAAGCATCTTCAGTCAATATTAACTACAGCCAGCACTGAGAATCAACCTTTCACTGTTTCAGCAATAATTTCCATTTTTAGACAGCAATTACTAGCAAATTGCTGTGATGGTAAAATGGTGCTACCATTGAATACAAACCACCACATAATCCATATTCTCATAAAATAACAAGTGCTCAAATGATATCAGGGTGAATCCAAAAATTTCTAATCCCAGTACAATTAAGAAACAACAGTAAAAATAATCTACCCACTTTAATCACAATGGACACATTAAGTGATTTAATCCACTAACACAGAGTCTTACAATCTATAATATCTGCATGAATATCTAAGGAGTCAAAAAGAAATTTAATAAAGAATGAGAACAGATTTCTGACCAAAAAACCCCACAAACACAAAGCAAGGCAGCTCTCATGTCCAAAGGGGTCTTAATAGTTTATTTTTTCCCCTGAAACAGTTCTTTGAGTGTATTTGATATTTGACAGATATATTAGCTCTTGAGCATCATTTATCATGTTTATTTTTAATAGGTTTCCCTTAGAACAGCTGCCTAAGATGCTAATCTTTTCTTTTTACTTGAGTCTTTTGTAAATATTTGAAATAACTATTCATTAACAGTTGCACATTTATTCAGTCCTGTTGTAGATTTTGTGAACTGGAATTAGCTTTTATTTTATTTTTTCTGTTGGCCAGACTAGAGAAACCCTGCTGTTTGGGTTCAATCTGTCAAGGTTCAAATTATCCTCCAACTGAGAGCTAATCAAGGGCGTCTGACCTGGTTTGCAAATAAACTAGGAACAAAAGTGGGTTTATTTTTTCATTCTTTGGAGCACTGGTTCTCAAAAAGTAAAGCAAAATATAAGCAGATCACAAATACAATCGCCTAAAATTAAAAACAGGCATAACTGGCAACAAAAGATGAACGGGATTTACTCAGCATTTCTGAAGTACCCAGATTCCACGCTATAAATCCATTTCTTAACACAAATTGTTTTGCAAATACATTTCAAATTAAAATTCACAGTTCATTTAATGCAAGTCTGTGGCACAAGGAGAACATGGATTTTAGGCAAGCAAGCTACTCTGATGGGTACACTGGAGACTGTAAATATCTTCATGAATCCCGAGCTTCAAATTAATAGGTACATCTAGCAGAACTAATCTTTCTGCAACATTAACATCACTACTGTATTTATTCTGCATACATTTCTAAAATATGAAATAAAGGATTTTCTTTTAAACATTTTTAATATCCAAACTTAACAGATAGTGATTTTTTTTCCAGATATGGATTTTTTGATAATTTTAGCGGCATTCGTTTAAATGTACCTTATGTACTACTTATTGGTTGGACTTAAATCTAGTCTTACTAATACAATACATACATTAAAATGTTTTTCTCATAGTGTATTAACATTTTCAGAAACTAAAATGATAGTTGGAACCTACTTTCAGCATTCTTCTGTTTATAACAGTTATCTAATTTTTGGAAATAGCTGAGGACAACAAAACCAAAGACCTAGGAAAAGTGGCAGAGCCACCATAAAAGAACATTACAATGGCAGTTCCACGGAAAGCATCTCTCAAAATGATCCCAACTGGTGAAATGACCCCAGATCATAACAAACTGCACTACAGCAACCAACACATTTGAAAAATCAAGTATTTGAGTACAGTACCAACATTTTCTCCAAAGGCAGCATGCTACAGTGCAGAGTGTATTGGTCCATCAATCAGAAATCTCTATTTTAATACTCAAATTCAGACTCAAAGTATAATCTCCCTGTGCTTCACTAAAACAAGTATATAAAGCACCAACAACTATAATTCACTACATGAACAAAAAGAAGAAAGGAAAAGGCTAGAGGTAAAAACCACAGGTTACTTGATACCCACTTCCTAGACAATTTTTTTATGTACGTACCCAGTAACAGCATAATATCTGAATTATATTTATAATCACATTATAAATATTAATCAAAAACAACCATCACAAATAAGACGGAAAATGAAACCAAGAGTGTGCCAAGCTTCTGCTTTATGTTTATTGGCAGTAGACTACAGTAAATACTATGTAGCACATGAAATAAATTTTTATTTACTGAGAGATGGCTATTTTCATTCCTCGAATTCATGTTCAAGAAAACCGGGAATATTGTGATGGAATAAATGATTTCAAGAATTAGCTGATACTCAATTTCAAAAATAACATAACTAAATTATATTGGCCCAAGTATCCATTAAGTTTCCTCTTAAATTATTTGAAGATAGTCATCTTACATTTTAAAAGTCATATATTTTAATGAAGAAGTGTTTTATAACTTGCTATTCAGCCATACTTAGAAATTACAATTTGCTCCAGCATTAATCATAGAAAATGCAAAGTGTAAAAAGCACCTGATTATCTCAAACCCTTCCATAATAAGCACTTGACAAATGTTTGCTAAATAAATAATGGTGATAACAATTAACTTGCCACTAACCTTAGATAATATGCTAGAAATCTCAATAGTTCTCTTATATTTACTCAAAGGCATTTCAAAAGTCATTGATTTAAATAAAAAACCTAACAGTAGAATATAAAATGTTAGGCAATCTGAGCAAAGATATTAGAGATTTTCAATATTTACAAAGAGAAATGTTTTTCATATGATTGTAATATTTTTGAATTTATAAAAAGCATATACTACTTGAAAACAGTTTCAAAAATACTGCTAGAGACATTCAAACACTGGGTTAGTATTGGGAAAGAAGTTATTCAAAATTCTTCATTCAATTTACTTTCCACTTAACATAGTACCACATTTCTTCTACCCCTCCACCCCTTTTTTCTTATTTAACCTAATTATATAGTAAATTACATTTCAAAATCAATGCAATTGTCACCAATTGGTAGGACCATACCCCACAAGTTATTTCAAGTATAAAAAATAAAGCACATATATTATCATAGTGCGTAATATAGACCAAAAAAAACCAAATGAATTCACTTGAATAAAATTCATACCAATCCCATTTTTCAAAGAAAACATACTTTTAATTCCAGTTTTCTTACTACTTTCTGCGTTAAAATCCATTTTGTTTCAAATATTATCTAGTTTGCCATTATTTGCTTAAATAATTTAGATGGGTATACATTAATGTTCACACACATAAATAGTTTTAACTCCACACAAACCAGACTGTTCTTGCTAAATTATCTCAAATATGTGAACAATCCATCTTTCTCTCATTACTAATCATGATTACGTAGCTGGTTCTACCTTCCAATCCCAGGATCCACAGCCAGATATTCACAAGGTTCTTTCTGAGAATGTTCAGTATTTCTGGTTGATAAGGTGAAAGATAAAGTTTCCTTTGCATAGTTATGAGAATCTAATGGACATACCCATGTGAATTCATTCAAAAAACATTTATTGAACATTAATTGTGATACCAAGATAAGATCCAGGGCATCTTGACTGTAGAGAAGGGGAGGATATAAACATTCAAACAAATCACTTTAACTCAATTTAGTAAGCAGTATCATAGATGAATAAAGAAAAAATTTGTGTGATGGGAGAACAGACTACATCTTATCAAAAGATATAACAGCTAAAGGACAGTTATGACATCAAAATATGAGAGGCTAAATATGCTACGATCATACAGGCCCATCCTACCCAGTGGGACCCAAGGACTTGGTCTCCGCATCCTTAGGGAGCTTAAAAATGCGGACTCCCTGGCCCTGTCCCAGACCTACCAAAATAAAATCTGCATGTGAGCCAAATTTCCAAGTATTCTGTATACACTTTAAAATATGAGATACTTGTCCTAAAAGAAAAAGAAAACCTAGGTACAGACATGAGAAACCATGTAAACATGTATGTTAAGTATGTATGTATGTATATTCAAAAAATTAAAACTGGAAATAACACACTGTATTCTCCTAAGGAATGACTTAATTTTTTCTTTTCATCTTTGTCTTCTTGTCCTCTTATGTCATTAAAAATAATAAACTGTTTAGTAAGCATTTTCCAAGTATCACAGACTTAGCATTATATATTATTTAATTTTCACACTGATAATCTACCAAGTATGTTTTATCTCTATTTTTCAATCAGGAAAACAGATGCAGAAAGAGAATGAATGCCTTTCTTAAGGACAAAGAGCTAACAAAATATGGAAACAGAACTGAAAATGCTGTCATTAATCAAAACAATACAGTACTATAAGCTCATCTGAATCACTGGTTTTATCCTGAAGTCATACAATGGCAACTTATATGTGTGTATACTGCATGTCATTTAGCTACTGGCTCTGTGATTTTTACCTTTCTCTCTGCTCTATAGTTCCTAATAATATGCTAGTAATTCTTAAAACTATAATCTTAATATTACCACATATATAGTTTGATGGAAAACAAGTTTAGATTTATCTAATTTTAAAAGATAAATATAACAAAGTTGAAATTAATTTTTAATATTACATTTTTTTAAAATCTAAGATAATGCATCTATTTGCTGAATAACATGCCACAAAACACTAGTGGTTTAAAACAACAGTAATTTGTTATTGCTCACAATTCTGCACTCTGGGCTGAGTTTGGATAGATAGGAATTTTGATCATACTGGTGATCACTATGGCTTCTTCATTCACTTATCTAGAATCTTCAGAATGTCTGTGGGCTGGCTTAGCCACTCTGCTTCCATGTAATATTGCCAGTCAGGTAGCTGCATCTCTTTACTTGGTGGTTCAGAGCTCCAAGCAACATTTCACAAGGACAAACCCCAGGGCACAAATGCTTATCAAACTTCAGCTTGCAGAGAACTTTCTAATGTTCCATTAGTAGAGCCAGACACATGGCCAAGATCACAATGTGGAAAGGATGTGCTGTACAAAGCATGAAAACTAAGAGGTTGGATTTAGTGGGAGCTTCCAAGTGAGGGCCTTCCAGAATGTTTTAGTAGGTGGTCCACATTTTACACAGAAGTAAAGAAATGTTGATTTCACCAGATTTGTTGAATCTTATTCTAAAATATATTTATTAAATTTATAATTATATGACATGCTAAACCAACAAAGCTTAAATATTTCAAATACTTTCTATGTCAAAAGTGGGCTGTGAATCAAATATTTCAAATACTTTCTATGTTAAAACTGGGCTTTGAATCAGACCTTGTAGTACCCATTGGTAGCCCCAGCTACTTAGGAGGCCGAATCAGGAAGATTGTGAACTAGAAACCAGCCTGGACAACAAGGAGACCCTGGCTCCAAACAGCAGACTTCACCCACTGGGCACATGGAATTTCAACCTTGAATCAAGTCCAGCAATCTCCATGTGGTAAACCATATGGCTCATTCTAACTGATCAGTTGAAATGTTCTCCCTTTTATTTTCCATGACTTTGGGTGTGTTTATTCTTCACTTTTCCAGTTTGATAGTTTGGTTTTCCCTTCTGAATTAGCTTCCTTTCTTATAATGACTCTTTGGGTTACTCTTGGAAAGTTCCTGAACACATATTTCTAGGCTCTGATCATTCTATATACTACATGCAAACCCTCACTTTACTCAAAGCCCAAAGGGAACTGAGGGATAGCAAAGGAGTTTCTCCTAGCAAAGTGAGAAGTTAGATAACCTCTTATATAACTTACATGTATTTCCCTAAATAAACAGTGGACACATTTTAGAAAAAGAAATCCTGCAGAATCTATTGATGTATTAGTTATTTTTATTCATGTATTCATTCAGCAAGCATTTATCATGGGCCTACTATGCACCCTGTGCAATGCAAAGCTGTAAAAATGCAATGATCAATAAAACAGGCATTCTCACTAACTTCTCAGAACAGACAATAAATAAATGAATGCACAAATGGATACAAAGTACAACCTACAAGTGTTGTGAGGAAAAGTGTTATAATGGAATAGAGAGAAAGCACTCCCCTCCAGAACACGGCCAGCCAAGGACCATGTGAGGAGGTGATATTCAAGCTGACTCTCTCTTATGGGAGACAGCCATGCTGAGACTACAGGAAGACTGTGAGAGCTTAGGAGCAAATGTTGCGTTCAAGGAACTCAGCACAAGCAGCAGGGCACGGAGACAATGTGAGAAGATGAATTGGAACGTCCTCATGGGCTTTGATCCAAAGCTGCACTGCACTGTCCTCTGAAAGGAGATCACCCAGGGCTGGGAATTTAGCTCAGTGGCATAAGTGCCTGCCTGGCAAGCTCCAGAGGTCATGAGTTCAAATCACCAACAGAAAATCAAAAACAAAAAAAGTTGGGACTTCATCTCATGAATGGAGATCATCCATCTGGCCCTACTCAAGCCTCTCCTCTAGGGAGTCTCTGTGTAGTTTCTCAGTGCACAACTTTCCTTAAGCTTTTACTCTTCACCTTTTTCTCCCATATTCTTAGTTATCTGTCCAGAAATGTGCATTAAGTTACAGCTGGACAAACCTCAGTGTAGTGGTAGGAGAACTAGCTGAGCTGTAAAACTTGAGGGGCACTCTTCTCTACTTCTCACCTGAAAATAAAGGGCTTTGGGGGCTTGCAAGTATCCTTCTAACCTTCATGTGGCTTATTTACAGGATTGCAGTTAAGAATGTAGAGCAAGGCAGGAAACAGAAAAGGGAAAAAGTCAAGTGGCTTCCAGATTTCTCTGGAGCAGGTCTTATAACAGTTTATTATTTGCTGAAAGAAAATTCTTACAATATTAGGCCATCTCATGATCAAAGAGAATCCACCAATTCCAAAATTATATACCAATATGTTTCAGTGTACAAAGGTTCAAGTAGCCACATATCTGTTTTTATTTTAATCAAGTTATAAAAAGTCACTCTTACTTCAAATATATGCGTCGTAATTTTCTACCCTGAAAAAGATTTAATAGGAAATTCTTTAAAGTATATTTTGTTTATTAATCAAAGAAAAGTGAAATGTATATACAGGGATATTAATGGTAGAAAAATGCAATATAGTCTTTGTCCTTCCCCTCTAAAATAACATTTAGTTTAATTTATTTTTCAATTTTTAATTCTGTCTGCTTATTTCTTTATAAGAATGTCTGTGTTACTCTATCATATGTGACTTTAACCAACATTATGAAAGCAAATTTTTTTAGGACACTGTAAGTTTTGGAAACATAACTATTTCTAATTGTATAATACTCCATCATGAAAAGATACCAAAATTAAGCGCTTTCCAAACCAGCAGTATTACAGATTTCCACTGCAATATAGAAACTGAGCACTTACATTCTTTTGAAACAGAAATACAAAACAATATATACCTTATTTCAAGGAAATTAAGGTACATTTCAAAACACAAATTTACATAGTATTTCTATACCTACCCAAAGAAACAAGCTAATTACTTCATTCATGTTAACATACAATCAAGAATTTTTCCATAATACAGGCATATTTCTTTTATAAAACATGTTTAAAGCCAGTCATGCCTGTAATCCCAGAACTGGGGAGGCTGAGGCAGGAGGATCACCACAAGTTGAGGCCAGTCTGGGCTACACAGTGAGTTGAAGGCCAAACAAAATAAAACAAATCATGTTTAAGAGAGATAAAGGTCTTTTTGTTCTTCTAATTATAATTGTGATATTCTATTTCAAAAGATCAAACTCAAATTGTACCAAAACATAATGCTTAAAGTGGAAAAAAATCAATACAAACTGAACAATGGTAGCCTTCAAAAAAGATCTAAGCTTGTAATTCTTAAACTTGTTAAGTTTTTAAAAGAAACACTGCCAGGTCTGTAGGTCTCAGTGTGTTTGAACTGCTATGACAAAATATCTTTCACTGAGTAATTTACAAAAATAACAAACTTACTGCTAACAGTTCTGGAGGCTGGGAAATCCAAGATCAAGGGGTCAGAAAACTCAGTGCCTCATGAAGGTTTGCTCCTTGCCTCACACTCAATGCCTCTTTCTGTGTCCTACATATGGATTGGAAAATAAAAGTCTGTGTGTCTTTATACAGTGGGAGGAGCCCACAGACTCCTTAAAGCGTCTTCTTATAGGGTATTAACCCCATCCACAGACGTTCTCCTCTCATGACCTTCTCACCTACCCTCAAAGAAGGGCTACTTCTTCACACCACCAAGTTGGGGAATAGACTTCAATTTATGAATTTTGGAAGGTCATAACCACAGTAGTAGTCTTGTTGTAGTAGTAGCCTTGTTGAGAATCAGACTCATGAATTCAAGATAACCCTGGGCAGCCATGGTTGGTTTTCCTATTGCCTGGTTTTGAAGGGCTATAATGCCTTAATCACTCTGTTCTGATCAGTTTAATACTATTTTGTTTTGTATGAATTCATTGTGTGTGGAGCTATGGATAACTATTTGGAAGAAAACAAAAGACATTATGGTAGCCATAGTAGATATCCTATTATCTTGCTTTGAAATCTGTGTCACTTACATTGTTTTCTTCTGAGCTACTTTGTTCTGTTTTGTTATGTTTTACCCGCTAAAAAAATAAAAAATAACCCTGGGCTACATAGTGAGTTCAAGGCCAGTCTAAACTACAAATAAGATCCTGTCTCAAAAACCAATAACTGAAACAGACTCTTGAGAAAAAGGCCTGGGAATCTGTATTGTTAAATCTACTCAGAAGAACTGATGAAAGGCACTATGATTTGAATGCATATATCACCTCCAAAAGTACGTTGAAACTTAATACCCCATGCATTAGCATTAAGAGGTAGGGCCTTTAGGATATTAGGCTACAAAAACTTAGTTCTTACAGGTAGGATTAGAATCCTTGTTAAAGGGATTAAGGGAATGGCTTCATCTCTTTCCATCCATTTACATTTCTTTCACCACGAGGACACAGTGTTCAACCACTCCAAAGACACAGCTACAAAGCACCACCTTAGAAACAGAGACTGAGTCCTCACCCCAAACCCTGAACTTGCCCACATCACCTGGACTTAGAACCTTAAAATTGTGAGGAAAAAAAAATTTTTTTTTCTTCATAAACTACCGGAGTACGTGCTATTTTTGTTGTCATTTTATTTTTGAGATGGGATTTCACTATGTTGCCCAGGCTGATTTCAAACCCCTAGGCATAAGTGACTCCTTCCCTCCTGCCACCTGGGACTAAAGGTGTTATCATTGCACTCAACAGTCTGTGGCATTTTGTTTTAGCAGCATAAATCCACTAAGGTAGCTGCTTGGCATGGAAGAATTGAGCTGGTCCACAGATCTATGACATGAGAAAAACCAGTCCAGATTTTTATTACCTCACAAGAGTAGTGTATTTCTTCCCCGTTTCCACTGAATATTTTGATCATATGACTGGGTGTATTCATCGAGCAAGTTCTGTAGAGGAAAGTTTCTAAAACTGGTCTGCTTCCTAATCATTTGGGGTGATTTATTTGAAAAATGCAAATATGTGGGCCTATATGAAAGGTAGTAAATTAAGAACCAAGTGACATATTTGCATTTCCAACATATACGCCAAAAATCTATGTTATTTTCAGAGACAGTAAAGCTTAAATCTCACTTCTACAGGTGATTACTACCTCAGTAGCATTCACTCTTCCTAAAATTCAACAAATCAAAAGTGTGTGTGTGTGTGTGTGTGTGTGTGTGTGTGTGTGTGTGTGTGTGTAATTCAGCATAGAATCCTTGCCTAGTATGTAGAAAGTTCTGGGTTTGGTCCAGAGAAGAGGAAGGAGGGGAAGAAGAGAGGAAGACGTAGAAGAGGGAGAAAAAGAAGAGGAAAAGGGAGGGAAGATGTATGATCATCTAATCATTCTTTTCTTTCCTTGCACTAAATTCATCTATTAATCAAATCTTTCTCATTCTTACTGTTCCTGGTTAAATCCTCTTAGCCCCTGGTTTTAAGTCTTCTTTCATTGACACTATCAGAAATGATGAATTGAAGGGCATATTTTTCAGAGTCAGCAATCTAAATCAAACTTTTTTCTTCTATTACAAATAACAAGAAATGTGTTGCAACTCACCCTGAGAAATAAAAAGCATAACTGAGAACAAGAAATAAAAAATACATATATAGACTTTATAACCTCTGTGGAACAGCCAAGGTCCCACTAACAAACATTTTTTTCATGCAGAAAATTGTGCTCACTGTACCTGACACTGCACAAGTATGTTTATGGCAATTTAATATCCACACAAGCAGGAGATGAAATTTAATAATTTTTCAAATGAAATGAATTGACAGCCAGTGTTAGAAACTGCAAACTCTGCAGAATCAATAAGAGCTACTGGCATCACAAAGTAGTACTTTTGCCCAGAAAACATCTCACAAAGGTCAGGTTTACAAACCACCAGGTAGCAGTATCACTTTCACATCTTTCTAGGGCTATTAAAATTCCCTTAAACAACCTTCCAAAACTAACTTGCAGCCTTAAAAGTTCACCAAAACCATCCCAGACACAGCCTCAGTTCCAACTCTAAAAGCAAATCCTTGGTTATTTTGTTTCCTTGTCACTAAAAGTCATTTGCAGAATTCTGTTAGGAAAAAGAAAAATATCACAATAAATATATATTTTTTTATAACCATAAGGACCCAAATGGGATATATCCTTTGAGTAACAGATAACAGTTAACTATAGGAAATCATTTCCCACATTGAATTATTTCTCTGTTGCATGTGTAGGAAAACCACAGTAATAATTATGTGTGCCATATAATCAAGTTCATTTTACAAGGCCCAATATTTAATGGTGCTGGAAAAGCAGCTGGAATGAAGCAGTATCTGCTGCCTACTTCAGCAACAGCTTTTTTATGCCATTTTATCAGGGCAGGTTCCAAGTTATGGGAATTTCACCAGCCATACTTTTTGGGGGGGCAAGGAGAGCTACTGTGCACTGAAACCAGGGTCTTTGCACTGACCTGCATCCCCAGTTCTTTTTTAGACAAGCCCTCATTATGTCATTACATTGCCCAGTTAGGCCTGAACTTGCAGTCCTCCTGCCTCAGCCTCCCAGAATGCTAGGATTACAGGTGTGAGCCACCACACTCAGCTTCCAGGCACTCTCATTTCTACACTAACCATGCAGTCAACATTTACTGAGTATCTGCCACTCTCACACTCTGTTAGGCATGCCTGACTCTAGCTTTCTTCTGCTTAAGCTTCTGGTGTTCCATTACACAGAAGGACAGACTAGGGAATGGATTCCCAAGGAAGAAGTACTCTGAAGGATGAACAATCCTTAGTAAGTAGTATAGTTTTCTACAAGATTGCATAAACTTTATTATTTGCTTATTTTATCTCAAAAGCAGATAGACTGGTATGCAATCAAAATGAAATATACACTCCTCAGGACTCTAACAAAGAACAGAAAACTCTTCTGGTCCATTCGCACCAAAGGCCAGGCTGAAAGAATTATGTTTATAGTGGAAAGTGGGCAGGCTCTTAGTGATTTCTGCATTTTAAATACTGTTTTCCTAAATATACTAAAAATTTAAAGATTCATTCCCACAGATGTATATTAATTATATTCACACACTGCTATATTGATACACATAAAAATACATGAAAAGAAGAAATTTAAAGATGAATAAATACAAACAGAGAGACAGTAAATTCTAGTATTTTCTTCTAGAAGCTGTATATATTACCCTACAAGATGACCATGGATGAGCTTCTTTGGCAGGATTCCTTGACAGGACTCAGTGGCCACAGAAATGGGCCAGATCACCAGTGAGTCACTATGACCTTGAATGTACTATCTTTAGCTCCCAAGAAATCTTTTCAGAGTATCGTGTTTTTCAAACCATGTTTGCACATTCTAGCAAGGAATGTGAAAATGCACAACTTTCAGAAAGAATGTGAGTTTGAGTATTAATGGTATGCTGTTGAGAACTACTATATCCCTTGGTATTTCTTGTATGAGTTCCTAAGAGAAAACTGTCAAATATCATGCTGTTATGGCTTGTATCCAGATGTTCCTCCAAAGCTTCCTGTGCTCACAGATGGGGCTTCTGAGAGGTGGCTGGATCAGGAGTGTGTAATACTGGATTAGGAAGTGTGATACTTGGACTAAGAGTATGTGATAACTGGTTTAGCATAGACTTGGCTTTGGTGGGTGGCACCACCCAAAAGACTTGTAACCTGAACGTAATATAAAGAGACAGGAAGAGGACAGGTTGCTTCTTACTGCTGCCTTATGCCTACTCTGCCATGGACTGTTTCTCCTCTGCAATGTCCCCCTGCCACACTGCCCTGCCTTGGAACCCCTAACTATGCAATGAAAGCTCTAAAAACTGTTAACCAAAATAATTTGTGAGTATCAAGTGTGTTATCTCATCAATGAGGAAAGTAACGAAGACAAATGCCAAAGTGGAATCTCTGCCTCCTTAAAGACAATAAGCTTTCAAGAAGTTTACAGTCAAAACTGCTGTTTGATTTTGAAAAGCATGTAGGGAATATGGTCTACTTTCCTGTGTTCCAATTTCCCACCAAATCTCAAATTTTCTATTCTCATCTGTTTTCCCAGACCAAATCTCAAATTTTCTATTCTCATCTGTTTTCCCAGACCAAATCTCAAATTTTCTATTCTCATCTGTTTTCCCAGGAACTTATTATATTATATATATTTTAATACTTAATTTTTTTGCAGAAACCAACAGAGTACAAAGATAAATGAAAATGAGGATGTAGCTCAGTGATAAAGCAAGGACCTTATGTGTGAGGCCTGGGGCTTAATTCCAGTAACAGTAAGCAAGTAAGTAAATTAAGCTCATTAATCAGAGAGATGACTATACCATAAGTTTTCATAAGTATAGATATAGAACTATTTCAGAAGCTCTAGATGTTTTGTACCCTGAACTGTGACAACACAGAGTATTATGAGCAAACCCCACACTAAAACAGTCTTGGGATCACATCCTTGGTTTCCACAGCAAGGATAACTTGTTTGTTCACTAATCTGCAAACCTCTCTATCTTCCCCATTTTTGTAGCAAAAGTAACCAAAGACTGATCCTAAAAATGAATTGTTATTGCAACTTTTCCAAAGTATGTGCATAATAGCAGAAACAAAAACTGCTTTTAGGAAATGCTCAATAAATATTTGTTGAGTGAGTGGGAAAACATTTCATAATTCCAATAGTGACTTTAGTTAAGAGGCCATCACTAGGTTTCGTCCATAAACCTTTGGTTAACACATAATGCTTAGGACTCAGAACACAGGTCAGTTGAAAACATCAGTGCCTTTTGTTATCCCAAAACTCTAATTTTTTCTTTAGTCTAACTTGCTACCCTCTACATCTACACACTTGGAGTACGTAAAGACGATGACTACATGGTTTCTACCTTTTTATCCTACACAAAGCAGTGAGTACTTGGTAAAGGTCAGTTGAGCCTCTGAGATAGCCTGGATATTAAATAAATAAGTAAGTAAGTAAGTAAGTAAGTAAGTAAGTAAGTAAGTAAGTAACTGTGCCTGTTGACTTACACAAGCACCTGTGGATTTTGCAGCCATCCATTATCCATGGGGCAGTGTCTGTGAATCAACAACACTCTTCTTGCCCCTGCAGCTTTCCCTAACTTGGCCTTTCAATACAAATCCACCAGGATTCCTCCTCAGAATTCCTTGCATTGTAGAAGAGGAGGTCAGCTCATTTTACAGCATTAATTAAAAATTCATCTAGACTTATGGTTCACATTCATAGTTGTTAACTGTGGCTACACATTAGAATCACATTTTGGAAAATGCAGGGCCATCACCTACAGAAATTGTGATCCACCTATTAGGGATGGGACTCAGATATTGTTTACTTTCAGTATTATGTGTGTGCCAAGGGACTCAAACAAAAGTCACACTGAGAACACTGATTTGAGAGCAGTCTTAGTTCCTAAAGACTACATCCTCTTAAAGATTTACAATATGTACTGATATGCTAAACTCCACAAAGTTCTGCCATAAAGAATCTTACCTTATTTAACTTAGCTTTCCCCTAAGTTGACCATAGAAACTTTTCATCAGTAATTCTGACCATAAATTGAACTTTTACTGGAGAACAGTCATACCCATTCATTTAGATACTGTCTGTGGCTCCTTACGTACTGCAAAGACAAAAAGAAATAGGTGCAATGGGCAACTCATGGCCCACAAATCAAGGCCTATAATATTTACCGTGGCTCTTTAGGAAAATGTCTACCACCATGCCTGAGAACACTAATCTGCACCAAAAGATTACAACTGGATCCTAAAGGTTTAGAGGAAAAGCCTCACTAAATAAAGTCTCAATTCTCCATCAGTGCAGCTCTGCATCTACTTTGCAAAATTCAGCAAAAAGAGAATCTCCACTGTTGCTAAGAAAGGTCTAAACACCACCAACACAAACTCAGGATGAAAAGAGCCAAAGGCCAAGAAATGAGGGTGTTTCTGCCATGGATGCCCTGATTCACATTCCTGGAACCCATGGATGCCCTAATTCACATCCCCTGAGGTTAAAGGGAGTATTACTCCTAGCTTGCATAAAATGAACATCTGATAAACAGCTGATCAGGCACTGTGCCCCACCACCCCTGTCAAGCTGTATTATGTACACTTACATGGCTCTCCCATAAAAATTTCTCTTAAAACACACTCTGTTAGATGTCTAGATTTCACAATAATCAACAGAAGAAAAAGTCATGTAAAGACTATGCTTTCACTGTCTATATATTATCAGTTAAAAGCTTCTCTATTATATTATTCAATGTCTCTCAAGGAAGGATATATGAAAATAATTCTTAGTGTTTATATCCTGGAAATTGTAGATTTCATATGATAAACAATATACAGGAATTCCTTTCACATGCTCTTATCAAATTGTATAAATCAAACTATTCTTCTATAGAGCCAGTATTCACCAGTTAGTAATTTTCTCTTTTTTAAAACACAGTGCAGTAATTTATACAGCTTTTATTTTCACAGTCTGTTACATATAATCATTTAAGCTGCTAAAATCTCTTGGAAGTTAACAATGTATAACAAACATGTACATTAATATTATTAATCCAAAAAAGAAATGTATTTCTCAGTTTTATTTGAACACACAACAAATGAAAGGATAAATGAATTAAAGACATTTAATGTAACTGCTATACAAGTAAAAAGAATGCAATTATTGGTCCCTTTTTGCTCTTGGGTCAAAGTCATTATATACTAAACACAACTAAAGGAAGCAGTCAAATGGAGGATTGATGCAATCTGTACAGTTGAGCAATCTAAAGCTTATCTAATAAAATCAAATATAGTTCATATCTTTCGCTATCTAAAAGGTTAGGAAGCAATGTCTTCTACTTGCACTTTATCATTAATCACATAATCAGCAGACAGTATTCTTTGCAAGTCTTGACACATAGCAAAATTCATATTTTTTCAAAATTCTAACATTAAAATTGAAATCATCAGACATAAAGAACTTTTCTTCCTGTTCTCAATATTTCATCTTACTTTATTCCACCTTCCCACAACTGGTTTATGCCAGTTATCTTCCAGGGCTTTTTCAGATTTATGAGAGAAAAAAAAAAAAATAGCAACACACAAATGAGATCTAGAAAAGTATACGACAGCTATAAAAACAGCTCATCCATCATCTCTACATTTTGATTCCAGAGACAGCAGTGAAAGGTGTTGTTTCCACACCATTCACCCAGCACACTAAAAAACGTTCACTCCATCACTTATACAACTGAAACTGATTGATTAGCTGCTAGAGAAAAATCAATATGAATATCCTAGAAAACACTAGCTTGTAAATTCATCTGGCCCCAACAAAGTCCTGGTCACTGTTTGACATGTTTTTCTAGATATCTAAACTACAACCATGTCAAACCCAGCAACATCAGCCCTAAGAACACTGTTAATAATTTTTAAATTTAAATTTAAAAACCTGAATCAGCAGGAGGAAGTCAAGAATAGGACCTCCCAACAGTCTGGGAGAACCAGATGACAAACCAGAATTTACTTGGTAAACCTTAAATATGAGTATCTGTTGAAAAAATGAATACTGTGCTGAGAAGGTAAAAAATAGTCTACACAAACATCACAGGGACTAGGTTGAATTAGAGAGAAAAGGCTAGGAAATCAATTAGACATACTTGTTATATTCAACAGAAACAAAAGTTTCTGTTTAAAAAATGAGTATTTTTTACTTTATTGATATCCACTCAAAAGTTAATGAGCTCTCTTTTATCACTCATCCTTTTTTGCATCATATTTTTAGTACTTTTGGAAGTTGTTTTATATTTAGAATGACTTCATGGTTATTTCATATTCTCTTCTGAATGCCTGCTTGTCTTTGGTTTAGTCTGTTGTCTCTTCATTCATTATACTCATAAGAAATAATTTTTATAAATGTTTCATGTGTATTTTGGGGGGAAAAAGTATGATCTTACAGTACATTCTATTATATACAGATATGCAGATTTTAATCCATGTATTTTCCCATTTTTTAGATGGTCTTGTTATATGATCCAGGCTAGGCTTGAACTTGCAATACTTCTCTCAGCCATTTGAGCACTAAGATTACAAGTGTGTGCCATTATACCCAACTCGAATTTTTATATCTGATTCACAGCCATGGAACCAATTAAGAAAAAGAAATAAAATGCTTTTTTCCTCCTCAGTGCTAGAGATTGAACCCAGGTCTTGCACATTCATTCAAGTCCCCTACCATGGAGCTTTATTTCTTGCCTTACTGAAATTTTTATTTTGAAATAAGGGCTCAGCAAGATTGATACTACTGGGGTAATTTGCTATCTGCCGATCTCAGCCTCCCAAATAGAGAGAATCTACATAGGTGTGCCAGCACAGCTCAACTGTTATTTTAAGAATGGAAAATTCAACTTCCAGTGACAGTAAGCTTAAACACAGTACCAAAAAATTTTGGCAACACATTTAGACTTTTCATCTTAAAGAAACTTAATACAGTCATGTTATTCATTGAAGGACAACAATCTCATCATGGTAGAATGCAGAATTTAAGGGGTTTTAGTTCAAAGAATACTCATAACCACTGAATTGTTAAAGAACTAAATATGCAAAAGTCATAGAAATAAAAAATGGGTAATTTCTTTTACTATATTTACCTTCACATTTATTCCACATTTTAAAGCTCAAATTTAAGAATTCTGTAAGAACATTAAAGTCCCAATGTCATGCAGAAAAAAAAGACAATTCTGTTTACTTAATGTCTTCAAAATGTGAGCTTGTAGATTGCTATTTCCTATGATGGAAATTATAAGGACATCATTATGAGTTTGCATTTTTCAAATTTAGAAAATGAAAACTGTCATACTGAGTCATTTATCTACAAAGAAATTTTTGGTAAAATATATCATTTGATGGTAGCCATTAATATCTCTGTTACTGATGTCTCAATAGTCTTACCTTAAGTTAGATTTGTCCTCCTACATTCATTTTTAATTCCTTTAGTTTAAGCAACATATCTTCTTACCATTGACACAGCAATTATTTCACATTCTATCTCAAATTCTTACAAAGAAAACACTAAATATTATGGTGATGAGAATTTGTTCAGATCATATAGCTGGTAAGTGACAGTGTTTCAAATTCAAATTCAGTTAATGACAAAAAGCACCAAATACTTAATTACCTACAATACTTTCTTGCACATACTGGCTCACTCTGCAGTTGTGACCTCAGAACAACATATTAATCAAATGAGCTCATAAGCCTAAAAACTGGCATTGTATTTCATTGGACTAGATTTCAACTCTATGACACAGATAACAAGAAACAAGATAGTAAAAATAAAATTTTATATTACAAATAATCCATAGTCAATAACTACAAAAACACACACACCAAAGATGATAATGACAATAATCTCACACTTGCTCTGTTTTTAAATAGCCACTAAACTATTGTTTTCTCTTGCTTTGTTCCTCGAATCACTCACCCTAACTAGTCCAGTTGGCTTACTTATGAAAATACTAACTAGTCACTAAATCTCACAAAAGAAATAAAGTCTATCTCTACAGCCCAAGATGTGTTTCCAAAGACAAATCAGAGGTAAACTGGATCATTAAAAAAACTGTCCAACTGGTACACAAAAACTATTTCTGTCCCTTTTTTTCTTCATACATTATACATATTAACTGTAAAGTCATGAGACAAGCACACAATTGTTAGTGTAAGTTACAGGGGAAGGTAGGAGGCAATGAAAACAATACTTTCACTTCCTACACAGTGATTTTACAGCTTATATTTTTTGAAATAAACTTTCAAGTTCAATGAAATAGAAAAATATTCAAGTTACAAACAGCTGTGTTTAGAAATATTTGATATTGAAAACTACTAATTCATATGCCTTCTAACTGACAGCATTTGGCAGGTAGGTCATCTACGTTTAATACTGCCATTATCTGACAGGCATACAGGGGGAAAAGAAGAAAGAATGCCAGCAAAAGCCAGGTGTGGTGCTGCATGCTTATAATCCCAGTAATTTTAAAGTTCTGACAGTATCTCAAAATAAAATTTTACAGGGTCAGGGGATGTGTAGTGACACAGTGCTTGCCTAGTTCATGTGTGGTTCTTGTTTCAGTCCCAGTACTGAGGGGGAAAAAAACAAAAGAATGCCAACCAGCAAAGATACATATATAGATTAGGTTTCTCTGCCAATATTTGCCCTTTGTAAAACAATCCTGGGGTCGGGGGTTTAGCTCAGCAGCACCAATGCCTGCCTGGCCAATGCGAGGTCATAAATTTGACCCCCAGTACAAAAATCAATCAACCAACCAACCAATCAATCAATCAATCCATGTAACCATACTGCAAAAAAGACAACTACTTATGACTTTGCCTCAGACTAGATAATAACCTGAATATAAAAATAGAACACTATCAAGAACTAATAAATTTCCTTTGTTTCTATTCCAATACTATCTGAATATGAACTGAGGAAGAGATTAAGATTAAAAAGGTAGGGAAGAAAGTTGTTTGGAAGTGGCAAAAACACACACACACACAGAGAGGGAGAGAGGGAGGGAGGGGGGGGAGAGAGAGAGGGAGAGAGAGAGAGAGGGAGAGAGAGAGAGAGAGAGAGAGAGAGAGAGAGAGAGAGAGAGAGAGAGAATGTTTCTTTGCATTAAAAGTAATGTTCCAAATTTCTACTGATAAAAGCTTTAGACAAATTTATAAAAGAGATGTGTTTGGGATTCAGATCTCCTGAGCTTCTAGATGTGAGTGCTGAAAACAGCACTCTTGAGTTACTTGCTAAAAAGAAAAGTACATTGCCAATATCTATTTAACCCTCAAGATTAAGACATAACAGATTAGCTGATGCTGAGATTAAAAACACACTACTGATATATACACTTTATAAACAAAGACAGAAGAGGAATTTCCTGGTCTAAACAGTTATGTGTCCACAGGCCTGTGATTTGGATTAAAGATAACTCTTAGTATAAGCTGAGATAAGAAGACAATCATTTTGAAGCAAGAAGAGATTCATAATTAGCTGGCCATTCCCACCCAGCATTCTTGTTCTTAGGATTCTTCATTTCCAATCCTTTCCTGGTCCAGAGATCCAGCAAAATATGAGGCATGGCTCTCATGCCTGCTAACAGGAAGCCTCGCTTTTCATTCAAAAACGCTAGGAAACTCTTATCATGTATGTGTTTTTTAAAGTGTACTGTCTGTTTCTAAATGTTCCAAATATGCCCCCCAAAAGGAATATTACACTGAGTCTACAAAAATTTTACAGAATCCAGAGGTTCATGGACCTTTTTCCCATGGATTTCAGAGATAAATGATAAAGCACAAAATGCCATTTTCTCAGAGTGACAGTAAAACAGAAAAGCAATAAGATTAACTAATGAGATTCCACCCCAGGAACCAAAGATGTGCAAAGTGATTCCCAGTGCATGGGGGAACCTTTGGAACATCACTCCCAGCCTGTAAGACCCCACCCAACGTTCCAAATCACCAGAGGAAGCATGGGAGGACCCCAGGGGACTAACTGGGCCACCCCTAGCAACCTCCAAGCATCTGGCAGTTGCCTGCATTCTGTACCCAGAGCCAAAAGGGCACCAGTTGATTCCCAGCACACAGGGGAAGCTTTGGAGCATGGCTCAAAACCGAGAAACACAGGAAAATCACAAAACAAAAGAGCAAAATACAATCTCAAACTTCTAGCCCATCACAAGCAAGCCTAGGAGACATGGACATAAAAAAAAATGCAGGCCATACACCTGAAATTCCTGAAATGATACCAACTGAAGTAAAGGATAACTCTGGAAAGCTATAAAAGAACACAGGTCAGAAATAATCTCCCAGGTAAAAGAAAAAATTATAAATTTAATGAAAGAAATGCTGAACACATCTAAAAAAGACATAGTCAAAAAAAATTACAGGAACAATGCAAAAAGATGGAAGCCCTGAATGAACAAAATAAGAAACAAATAGAATACATAAAGTAGATTCAAAGAGATACACAGGAAATCAAAAATTCCATTGAAAGTTGGCAAAACTGCCTTAACAAAAGTGAAGATAGAATTTCAGACCTCAAAGATAAGATTACAGATAGTGAAAATGAAAGGAAAGATCTTTTAAAAAATAACAAGGAATCAGGAAATAACAATTCAATAGCTGCAAGATGATGCAAAGAAAAACAACATAAGATTGATAGGGATAAACAAAAAATAAGGTGACAAGACGAATAAATGATACCAAGAGGCTATTTACAGAAGTAATAGCTGAAAATTTCCAAAACATGAGAATGGAAACTGACATACAAATCAGTGAAGCATACAGAACTCCAAATAGCCATAACCAAAATAAAACTACACTCAGACATATAATAATCAACATCCCAGAAATCCAACGTAAGAATAAAATATTGAAAGCTGCTAGTGAGTAGAGACAGATCACCTCTAAAGGAGAGCCTTTCAGAATCACAGCAGACTTCTCAACACAAACAATGAAGTCACAAAGAGCATGGAGTGAAGTATTTCAGATCCTAAAGGAAAACAACTTCCAACACAGACTGATGCACCCTGCAAAACTGTTCTTCGAAGTGGATGGAGAAATAAGATACTTCCATGACAAAGAACAGCTGAAGAACTTCATCACCAAACCAACCCTGCAAAGAATACTGAAAGACATTCTAAATAGACATAGGAAAAAAACACTAAGCAAGGCAAACAACTAAACAGAGGGGAAAGTTAAAAAATCAATAGCAGAAAGATAACATGTCAAAAGAAAACCAATATATATACATTATATGGTTACATTATAACCATTAATGTAAATGGCCTCAATTCACCAATTAAAAGAAACAGACTGGCAGAATGGATCAAGAAACAACACCCAACCATATGCTGTATACAGGAAACCCTTCTAATCCAAAAGGAAACTCCTAGACTGAAAGTCCAAGAATGGAAAATAATACTTCATATAACAGGACCAAAAAAAAACAGGGGTAACTATCTGTTTGCAGACAATGTGAATTTCAAACCAAGAATGCTTAAAAGAGATTTAAAAAAGGTCACTACATACTAGTTAGGGGAAAACTTCAAGAGGAACAGATAACAATCGTAAATACACATGCACCAAATTCAGAAGCACCCAGCTATACAAAATAAATATTAACAGTAATAAAAAAAATCAAATAAGCAATAACACAATTATAATGGGAGACTTAACATGCCATTGACACAAAGGGACAGATCAGCTAGACAGAAAAGCAGCAAAGAAATAACAGAACTGAATCACTCCTGTGCACAAATGGACTTGGTGGACGTATACAGGGTTCCAACCAACAACAATAGAATATACATTCTTCTCAGCAGCACATGGGATATTCTCTAAAATAGACCATATACTAGCCCACAGAACATGCTTAAGTAAATGTAAAATAACTGAAATTATCCCATGCATGTTTTCGGATCATAGCACCATTAAACTAGAAATTAACGACAAAAGAAACTGCAAAAACCCCACAAACACATAGAAACTGAATGGTACACTCCTGAGCAATCAGTGGGTCACAGAGGAAATTAAAGAAGAAATTAAACAATATCTACAAGCAAATGAAAATACAAATACAACTTACCAGAACCTGTGGGATGCAATGAAAGCAGTCCCCAAGACAAAAGTTTATTGCAGTGAATTCTCACATCAGAAGAACAAAACAAACACAAATGAACAACCTGATGCTACAGTTCAAATATCTAGAAAAACAAGAGCAAGTCAAGCCCAAAGCCAAAAGAAGGAAGAAACTATAAAAACCAGAGCAGAAATCAATGCAATAGAGACCAAGAAAATAATACAAAGAATCAATGAATCAGAGTTGGTTCTTTCAAAGAATAAATAAAATTAATAAGGCCCTAGCCAACCTTATTAAAACTAGGAAAGAAAAAATGCAAATTCATGCAATAAGGAATGAAAAGGATGAAATCACTACAGACCCTGTGGAAATACAGAAGATCATCAATACCTATTTCAAAAAGCCTCTACTCTCATAGGCATGACAACACAGAAGAAATGGACAGATTCCTAGAAACGTATGAATTACCAAAGTTGGGTCAAGAATATGTAAAACTGCTGAATAACCCAATTTCAATTAATGAAATTGAAAACGCAATTAAATCCTTACCAATAAAGAAAAGCCCAGGTCAAGATGGATTCACTATGGAATTCAAAAAGAAATTCAAAGATTTAATGCTGACACTCCTCAAACTCTTCAATGAAATTGAAAGGGAAGCAACTCTCCCTAACTCATTCCTGAAAGCAAATATTATTCTAATACAAAAACCTGAGAAAGACCCAATCAAAAAAGAGAACTACAGGCCAATCTCCTTAATGAACACAGATGCAAAAATTCTCAATAAAATTGTGGCAAACAGAATGCAGCAAATCACCCAGAAGGTTATACAACATGACCAAGTGGGATTCATCCCAGGAATGTAGGGATGGTTCAACATATGCAAATCAATAAATGCAACCCACCATAGCAAGAGAGTCAAAAATAAGAACCACATGATCATTTCTATAGATGCAGAAAAAGCTTTTAATAAGGCCCAATACTCATTCATGGTAAGAACCTTACAGAATACTGCAGTAGATGATCTTTACCTCAACACAATAAAAGCCATCTATGACAAACCAACAGCCAGCATCATATTAAATGGCCAAAACCTGAAAGCCTTTACCCGAAAATCAGGAACAATATAAGATGTTCATTATCTCCACTGCTATTCAACATAGTGCTGGAAATACTAGCCAGAGCAATTAGACAAGAGAGAGAAACAAAAAGAGTAAGGATAGGAAAAGAAGTTAAATTATCACTATTTGTAGATGACATGATACTCTACATAGAAGACTCCCAAAAACCCATTGAAAGAATCCTAGGTATAATAAATAAATTCAGTAATGTAGCTGGATACAAAGTCAACACTCAAAAATCAATAGCATTCCTAAACACACAAACAACAAACTCCTGAGAGAAAAATAAGAGAAGTCACACCTTTCACAATAGCATCCAAAAAAATGAAATACTTAGGAATTAATCTAATAAAAGAAGCAAAAGATCTATTCAGGGAAAATTATAATATCCTGAAAAGAGAAATTGAAGAGGACCTCAGAAAATGGAAAGACATCCCTTGTTCATGGATAGGAAGAACAAACATTGTGAAAATGGCCATTCTCCCAAAATTGTTGTACAGATTTAATGCAATCCCAATCAAAATGCCACTAGCATACCTCACAGATCTAGAGAAATCACTCCTAAAATTCATCTGGAACCAGAAGAGACCCAGAAAGACAATTCTAAGCAAGAAAGGCAAGGCAGGAGGCATCACAATCCCTCACTTGAAGTTATACTACAAAGCTACTGTAATAAAATCAGCATGGTACTGGAATACAAAACAGACCTGAAGATTAATGGAATAGATTAGAAGATACAACTACAAACACACTCAGCCACCTTATCTTTGATAAAGAAGCCAAACACATCCACTGGAAGAAAGATAGCCTCTTCAATAATTGGTTCTGGAAAAGTTGTCTCTCCATATGCAAAAAACTAAAACTAGACCCATGCCTAGCACCATGTACTAAAGTCTAAATGGATCAAAGATTTAAATATTAAAACAGAAACACTAAATTTGTTGGAAGACAAAGTAGGTAGAAATCTTAAAGACATAGGGGTAGGTAGAGATTTCACAAATAAGTATCAAACCACAGGCAAAATACTTCACAGAATCAATAACTATGATCACATCCTATTAAAGAGTTTTTGCATGTCGAAAGAAATCTCCAGGATAGTGAAAAGAAAACTCACAAATTGTGAAAAAATCTTAGTAAACTGTCCCTCAGAGAAAGGACTTCTGTCTAGAACATATTAAAAATTTTTTTTAAAACTCAGATCCCCAAAATTGAAAGACCCAATCCAAAAATAGGCATCTAAGATGAATACACAGTTCTCACATGAAGAAATACAAATGGCAAATAAATACATGAAAAAATGTTCAGCATCATTAGTCATTAGAGAAACGCAAATTAAAACAACCCTGAGGTTCCATCTCACTCCAGAAAGAATGGCCAGGATCAAGAAAACTACCAACAACAAATGCTGGAGAGGCTGCGGGGAAAAAGGAGCTCTTCTGCACTGTTGGTGGGAGTGCAGACTGGTACAACCACTGTGAGGTTCCTCAAAAAGCTGGGATTAGAAGTCCCATTTGACCTAGCTATTCCACTTCTGGGCATATTCCCAGAAGAACTGAAAACATACCACAGTGAAATATGTGCTCCCATGTTTATAGCAGCACAATTTATAATAGCCAGATCTTAGAAACAACCTAAATGCCCATCAACTGAGGAACAGATAAAAAAGTTGTGGCATTTTTATACAATGGAGTCCTACTTGGCTATAAAGAATGATCACATTGAGATATTTATTTAAAAATGGGTGTAACTCGAGACCACACTCATAAGTTAAATAAATCAAACTCACATTTAGTCTCCCTTGTGTAAGAAATGGTAAGAGTATATAAGATACAAAATACTCAATAAATAGTGAAAGGATAAGAATTTGCTCAAAGGGGAAAAATAACATCTCAGGAAAAGGAGGAAAAAGAAAAAGGAAGGGAAAAGAGAAAACATCTAAAATTATATAAACACCCTTAGGATATTTATGATGACTGTGCTACAAATTTATAAGTTCTTGGAACAAACAGTTAACATTCATAGGATTGGAACGATTGTGCATGTTAGTATATGGTGATCTAAGGAACTTTTGAAGATCATTATGTAAAATAACCCTATAGTTATGCTCCTACCACCTTGTTTTGAAGACCTATATTATCAGTGTTTTGGGCTCTGTTGTCTTTTTTGTTTCCTGTTTTCCTAGTAATTTGTTTTGTTTTGTTTTCCCCTCTAATACAGAAAGAACAGGTATACATGTAGAGACTTATATAAGCTTAGAATTTCTCCTAAACAGTTTATAAGAATCGATTATATAGTGCATGATAAAATGAACACCTACTTTGAAGAAAAAGAGACATTATGTTATCCATTGCTGATTCTATATCGTCATGCTGTGAAATTCAGTAATACCATTATTCTTTGTTCACAGTGATTTTAGTTTTATATTGTTTAATTTCAACATACATGAAGGTATGACAGCTATTTTGAAAAGAATGAGACATTATGGCAGCCATTGTTGATTTCCCTATTGTCTGGTTTTGAAGGCCTATAATGTCTTCATCACTATGTTCTGATCAGTTTAATATTTTGTTTTGTATGAATTCATCGTGTGTGACGATATGGAGAACTATTTAGAAGAAAGAGACATTACGGTAGCCAGTGATAATCTCCTGTTGTCTTGGTTTGAAATCTGCATCATTTACATTATTTTCTTCTGATCAGCTTTGTTCTGTTTTGTTATGTTTAGTTTTACCCTCTTTAAAATAAAATTTTTAAAAAGTAAAAAAAATTATCTAATGTAACTATAAACTGAACAATTATATTTTGCAACATCTTTTGTTAATCCAAAATACTTGTGAGCTTTAAAAAAAATCTAAGGTATCTGGTATCTAAACTGTTACTTGGAAGACTTAAAGGATTTCTTAAGAAGACTAAGTTCAGATGATTACAGACACTCTTACCTTGAAAAGATTGTTTGGCTCTATCCACTAGTTCATCAATTGGATAACTGGCCAAATTTCCTCTGGCATGTTTAGTTTTGCAGTAGGTACAAGCATTGAGGCACCTGTTCAAAGAATGGCAATAAATAAGACTCAAAGCTTTAAAGATAGATTATATGTAACATAGAGGGTACCAAAAATGTACTTAATATATATGAAAGTTACAAAAAACAATTATCTGCATGTCTTATCTCTATTTCCACCAAGCAATTTGTGATTCTTTTGAGTTTCAATTACTCAAGAATGTTTCTACAAATCATAGTATTACCTTAAAATACACATACTCATGAGGAACAAAGTTACAGATGCTTACAGTAACTAATCAAAAGTAATTCAAGATACTTCTTGTAAGCTATGGACATTTCTTCAAATACCTAGAAAACTTCAGTATTGCTCATACATGCCTTTTTATAACAAATGAGAAAGCATAGTCATTTAACTATCAACTAGTGATAGAAGAATGAAAGTACAACATAAAAAATACTTCCTTAAAATTTTTCAGGTATTATTTTTCACTCCTTGAACTCAGAATTTAAAACATGTCTACTGATATTCTTTGGAATTGCATTATTCAAATTAAAAAAGTAAAATGACAATAGTAATTTTTTAAAAATTAAGAAGACTTCTTTTCCAATAAGTGTTTAGAAATGATTTAAAAAACTTTTTTACACACAAATGTTGATTTTAGCCTTAGAGTTTAAAAATATAATGCAAATTTCTTATTACAAGATAAAGAATCACAACATTAAAAAAAGTTCTAGCCCTGAATATTGGCACACAACAGTAATTCCAGCATACTGGGAGGCTTAGACAGGAGGATCAAAAGTTTAAGAACAGCTTAATGATTTAATAAGGTCCTGTCTCAAAAACAAAACAAACAAAAACTAAAAAACGGGATGGAGGGGAGGGGGGTGTGGATATAGCTCAGTGTGACGCGTCTGGGTTCAATCTCCATTAAGAGCAAAGAAAACACAAAGTCCCATGCAAAAGTGATGTGGTTCAGCAACACTGACCAAGAAGAGCACTGACATAACTGAAATTTTAAGAGCTGAACCTCACTAACATCTAAATTTATTGATATATGACAATAAAATGTGTAGACCTCACTGTACTCCACAGTCAAATAGGGTACACTTAATTTCTGAAAATTTCTGAATGGAATCTTCATGTATGATAATGGACAGATTGCAATGTGTTTTATTATTTAACCAACCACCTACCTAATCTTAAATGCTGACATTCTCTTCCTAACAAGCAAAGCATATTTTGTAACAATGAGCCCTGGCCTCTGTCTTGGGAACAAGCTCTGCTTTCCACAGGCGTGTAGTCTCTGTGTAAAGCCCATCCTTTCCATCAGAAGGAGGAGGAGGAATCACTATTATCCTCTCCTATGTAGGATAACTCCCTTCTGTTCAGCCTGAGTACCAGGCTCAGTAATACTGTACATATAACATCATCTTATTCTGCCTTCCAGAGTTACAAACCTTCACTTTATAGACAAGTCTACCTCTAAACATCAGATAAGTGGCTAGCTAAAGGTTAGGTCACAGTTGTGATTCAAACTTAGGCTTGTGAGATTTCAAACTCCACGCAGGATCCATATCAGGCCATCTCCCCACAGTAAATAAATGTCAACATGCTTGTGCCAGGGGTGTGCTGCAGTGGTAGAGCGTGAGCTTGGCATTAACAGGGTTCTGGATTGGATCCCCAGCATCCCCCTCAAAAAGAATACTAGCTACAAAAAAATACAAATAATAATAAAGATAATTATCCAACAAGGTATAAAGCAATATAGCATATGTGCTCTATCATGGCCAATGCTTATCCACCAGTGTACAAAACAGTCTGTTTAAAATACATGTTTTTCTCCTTTGGTCTTTAGGAATCTAAAGACAGGCTTTTTGTCTCCTCACTGGCCTAAACTTGTCCCTTGCATCCTTGTCACTGTCATCCAATCTCTGTTTTACTTCTTCCTGCTGAGTCTGTGACAAAATGTATCGCCTCATCTGATTTATCATGTTCTTTCAAATTTAACAGTTCGGGTTCTCTGAGCTGTGTGTTGGGGCACAGGAAGCCTAACATTCTCTCTTGCCTTTTCCTCAAATGTCTCCACACTCTGCCTACTCCCTGCAGTAGGCTGTGCCATGCTCCTGGCATCCCCTTAGAATTGGCATTCACTCAGCTTGAATCAGCACCTACCACACAATCTGCCTTTTCTACCTCCTAAGACCCAGTCCGGTCTTCTTTGTCCTATTAACAATGAGAGAAACATAATGGAAGCTACTACTATTTCTGACTTGGGTTGTTTCTGTACAGCAATGGTCTGATGGGATACCAGTTGAGAAAAAGGGACAGGAGAAAGAAAACAGAAGAAGGCAGAGAAACACATTTTAATCATTTATAATATAAATGAATTCATACATGTAAACAATTTAGTATTGTATCTGCATTTATTAAGTGATCACTAAGTACTAGTTGTTTAACGTGATTGTCTTAAAAAATTTGTAAGGAAATAATTACATGTTATCCTGTTCCAGGTATATCCTACTTTGTGAAATAGACATGTTGCAGATAGCTTGTCTTAAAAGCCAACTATAGAAACTAATCATATTTTCCTACTGTCTTGTTTAATAAAGGTAGAAACATTCCCCAGAGAAAAATCACTCATGAAAATGCATAAAAAGTTTAAATAAAACAAGCTGATATTCTAAAACATTTATAATAAAATAAGCCAGGAAATATAAATATCACATTAAGAATTCAAAATATTCTTCGGTAAATGATTCCCCTGGGTTTAATTAAAGTTGCTGATGTGATATATTTGGAGTCTGAACTCTTTATTACATAAAATGGGTTCTCTCTTATCCACAGCTATCAAAATAATGCATCATATTAATTTTTTAGTATTTAATAGTATATTAAAGCAATTTTTTCTACAGTGTACATTTCTTTCAAGCATACCACATTAGTACCAACTCAAGCATTAACTTTTTTAGACCTTACATTTAAAAAGGAAAGAATTTTTTTTACCATATAAGGGAAAAACATGCAGTGCCAAATTCGAAGAGAACTAGCTTTTTGATGCTTTAAAACAATTTTTCCAACCAGGAACTGTGTCCACCAATCATTTCAATATGTCAAGCTTAAAATAAAGGAATTCACAATAGAAATGTTTGATAGTTTCAATTATCTGTAAACAATTAAATAATTGTTTAAGAATAAGAACACTGAGTCAGTTTCTTTCACCACCAGAAAACAAAAGATCTTTGACTACTGAAAGCCAAAGCCAAAATGAGACGGCTGTTGAGCTGCAAGGAAGACACAGAATCCTGCACAGATCGAGACCGCAGTGATGAGGGATAATGCCAGCCCGCCACCCTGCTAGTCTCTGCCACATGGATACCTGCCAAGAAATAACTAAAGGCTCCACAGTGCAGAAAGATCAAACATTTCATTTAGCAGAATAAGTTTCTAGTCTTAAAAAGCATCTGTAGAGGAATATTCTAAATTATACAAACTAAAAGACAAATCTTCACAAATTATAATATTCCAAGAGGATTTAAACGCTTAACAACAAATCAATGTACTACTTGACCACCTAAAACAAATGAAAACTAAGTCACAACATATTCAGTCCTTTCTGAAAAATGAGTACCTTTAGCTATCACAAATTCTGAAATAACTTATGAACCAGAATTATACTTTTTTAAAAAATCAGTACCAGGGATCGAACTCATGACCACGTGCTTGCAAGGCAGGCACTTATGCCACTGAGCTAAATCCCCAGCCCCAGAATTACACTTTTAAAAAGTCACCTATACTATTTTTTTTCTTGAAGGAAAAAATAGAAAAGCCTACTGTGTCTCAGGTTTCTATTTCTCTCCGCTTTAGGTCAAGAATAAGCTTTAATATGAAAAAATTACTTAGACCCAAGCATTCATACTTTCAACCAGCATATTCCATTTCACTCAAATAACTTTATTCTGATTTTTAATCATGTATAAGAGTATAAGATCTTTCTCAAAGCGTCAGACGTTACAATAAGCTTTCAGTAAGAGCTAAATCTAGGAAAAATCAATTGTGATCTGTCCCATTCCTCCATACTGAAGCATCATCAAGCAAAGGAGTACAACACCAGTTCTACTCTCTTCACTAAAGACACAATGATTCACCCTTTATAAGGATACATGATGACTGTGTTCATCCTAATAATCTCACTAAATTAAAAATTACCCATGGGATAGGTGTATATTTTATTATTGCTAACATACTAGTCTGTAAGTAAAATATCAATAACTACTCAACTGTTGTTGGTAAATTCACAACGGACCAGACCAGTTATCAAGTCAATACTTGGCTACACAGCCAAGAGGCATACTAAGCAGAATGGTATCCAGGAAGACAGAAAGACAGGGAGAAGGAAGCCAGGAAGGTAGAAGCCATCGGGCAGTGATGGTAAACCTTTTAGAGCTTCCAATGATAGCAAATAGCTGGCTGTGTCACGTATGCCATAGAATTGCCACCACCGGCATCAGGCAATAATATGGATCTCGCCAGGGAAAGGGTCAGCACTCTTGTTTTAAAAGTCAGGAAGCTGCAAACAGGAAACTGAAGCTTGAAGACCACAACTTTAAGACCAAGACCCCTACAGAAGATAATCTTTAAAGTGTAAAGGAAAGCCTTCCTAACAAGAGAACTTGATCCAAAATCTCCCATTCTCAATATTAACTGTCTTTTAACAGTTTCCCAGAGCTTGGGTATCATGTAACAGCACATTGGAAATGCACACACATAAAACTAGTCACCAAACAGGGCACCAACCTTTTCTTTTGCCAAATGAGGATATCGTTTTTAATTTAAACTACCTTGTACTATATCATAATTATTTAAGGAACAGCTTAATTAAGATAAGATTTGGAGGAATGCCACAATGAAGGCTCATGTTGTATATCCACAAAAAAACTACTTGTTCTATTTTCCTTATACTTCTCATTTCATCACAGACCAGCAAAAACCAGTCAAAGTCTACAGAACCTGTGGCTGTGGGTGATAACATTTCTCTGGTTTTCCTTACATTTCTATGAAACTCTTGATGATGTAAGATGCACAAGAAAAATTATCAACAAAATGACTGCTTTGACTGAATATATAGCAATTTGATGGAGATGTAGAATAAATACCAATAAGTGGCAGTGATAACTCTATAGGATTTTCAGAGTGTTCTATCTGTGCCTAGTGGTTTACTCCCTGAGAGACAAAGTCCTCTACCCACAATGGGAACAACTGTTTTCTGAATGTGTTTACTATAAAACCCTGGTTAAAGAGGATAGGATTCTGTCCACTATAAGGTAAATACTTTTCCAAAATGTTTCTAGTTTTCTACCTACACTGTTATTTTTCATTTTCTAAAGCAGTAGCCACAGTCAAAACTTCCAGACTGAGATATTATCTCTTTCAAAGAAAGCAATAAGAGAAAGCTGCAGTTGCCAAATACCACTGCCAAATACTTGGCCTTCAGAGTTGGAGATCCCATACAAAGTGACTGTGCTACAGACTTGAATTAGCTTACGAATGTGCAAGCTGAAAAGGAAATAGGGACTCTGATCACCTATTGCAGTTGGAGATATTTTTTGTATAGTAAGTATAAAATCATGTATAAATATGCATGATCTATCCTTTAAAAATATAATTCTGCCACCTAAGACATATTCCCAATACAGATGCTCCTTGATTTATAATGCAGTTATGTATCAATAAACCCATAGCTAAAAATACTGTAAATAAAACACTGAATTTAGTGCCTCTAGTCTACAGAATATAACTCAGCAATACAGTGAATTGCAGAACATCAGTTGTTCCCTCTTGTGATCATGTGGCAGACTGGTAGTTGCAGTTCACTGCTGCTGACCAGCATTACCAGAGTATAATAGCACAGAGCTGAGGAAAAAATCAAAGATCAAAATTCAAAGTATGATTTCTACTGAATGCCTACCACATTCTCATCTGTATAAATGTCTTAGTTACTTTTTTCTCATTGCTGATACAAAATACTCAAAACAAAGTTAAAGGAGGATAGCTTTGTTTAGCTCAGTTTACAGAGGTTTCAGACCATAATTGGATGGCTCCAAGGCAGGGTGCCTAGCAGAGAGGCATCCCAGAGCAGACAGTTCATGACAGTGGAAGACAGCAAAAAAAAGGCAAACAAGCAGGGAAACGAGATTAGACTCTTTCTGTCCCTTAGATTGTACGCAGGGTACCCACCCTAGGGCAGATGTAGAACTCATACTCTTAATCCCAGCCAGAACTATGCCAAACCAATCAGTGGAATGATTTACTAATCACACACCTTTAATCCCAGCATCACACTCTAGATTCATCCACCTCTGAAAAAGACCCACAATTGCAAGAGGTTGTGGGGAGGACATCTAGAACCAAAACTGTGAGATAATGATAATTAAAATAACATTTATTTCCCTTGAATTAGTAGCTAACACTCCTCTGCTATTAAACTAGGCAAAACTAAAGTTATACTTCCAAATACTAAAGGCCAACATATGGAAAGTGATCTCTAGCAAAGACTTGCCTAGGGGTTAATCTGGAGACCCAAATAAGCTGTAAATTAAATATATCAACAAAAAAAATCTAAACATTGGACTTCAAAATATAGTTTAAAATAAAGAGCGTCGGCGAGGAGAGCTATTGTTTTTACTTCCTCAGTGGCTGTTGCAGCTGACGTCTGCCAAGGTGAAATCTCACAGGAAACACGGGTTGGAACTTATTCTATAGCATATAACCAGGTATCCTATTTTGGCGCCTAGAATAAAACGTATTGTTTTACCTCTGGTCAAAACATCCTGAAAAATGAGGGGGAAAATCTAATATTTCAAGGGTGTTGAAACTAGAAAGCTAAATTCAGATAAATTTCTAACCTGTGTGGGAAAATAACTGAAATTGTTTGGGCCAAATAATGGTGTGAATGTCTACATAATGAAGAAAAATGATGCATTTCAGCTAAAATAGAAAACATTTATCTACCATTTTTACTTCAACAAATTCTCAAATTTGCAGGCCACCATTCTAATGAGTATTCTTTATAACTGAAGTAGAATTTGAATGTCTGTTTCTACCTTTTGAGATAATGACTTAAAACAGGTCCAAGGGAAAAATACCTTTATCAGAGAGAGAAAATACAGTTGTAAACACACTCTTACCATAAAGTCATGGCTTCAAGTTGCCACCCAAAGGTCTGTGAGAACAAAATGTTTCATCCATAGGTCTCAGTACACAGTGGTTTAGGATTCAAACAACAAGTGACAAGCGGAGTCCAAGATAGCATAGTAGCCTTTAAATTACAGTTCTATGGTACAAGTAGAGGCTGCCTGCTGTAACAGAGAAATTCTCAGGTGCATAAAAAAGGACCAGGTAAGGTCTCCAGTGATGGTTAGTGCAAATTTAACTGATCATGAGCAGAAAAACTAATGGTCTCCTTAGTTCTTAAGGCAGTTGATTTGCCAAAGAAACCACAAACAAGCACCCTGCAGAAAATCTACTTAAGTGGTTCTCAAACTAGAGAATGCATCAGAGGCTCTGGGAGGTCTGGTCAAGGCAGATTGCTTGACTTTCTATTCTGATTTAGGAAGCCTGAAATGGCAGCTGCAATTTACCATCCAACTGATGCTAATTTTGCCAATACCATGACTGCACTGGTAGTCACCGTTCTAAGGCAACCTGTGGTCTCTCACAGCCAACTCTGCATTAAATCAAGAAAGCTGCTGGACCCTTACCCCTACCATGCCCAGACTTCTTTCTAGATGTCTCCTTCTCTTTGATTCTGCTTGACAAATCTGAAAGAGAGGGAGGGAAAAAAGGAAGGAAGCAGGCAGGCAGGGAGAAACACCACACTCACAAAGTTGCGGATCCCAAAAGGATGGTGCTTTCCAAAGGACATCGGATATGGCACTGAAAACAACTAAAAAGAAGACTTTTCTAGTCGCTATCAAATGCACTACAGAATTATGAAAGTAACTTCCTGTCCGTATAGAGAGTACTTAGCATGCCTGGATTATGAAAAATGACCAATGTATATTGCTTCCTACTGTCCTACCCATTTTGTTACTTCTTTTTACTGTGCTGGGAACAAACCCCAGGCTTCATGCCTACTAAGCCACACTCTTATCACTGAGCCTACAACCCCAGCCATATTATCTTCCTCCCCTTTTCCAGAAAGGGTGTAGGAAAGTAAGACAGGGTCTTGCTTTATAGTTCAGGTGGCCTTGAACTGTTCATGCTCCTCAATCAGTCTCCCAAGAGCTGGGATTAGAGCTATGGGATACCACAATCAACTCCTATCGTTCTTTTAAAATGGGAATTTGTATTGTAATCTTCCTGGTCTTGCTCCAGCATTATGAAAGACATACATTATGAGTTATTATTCAGTGACAGGTTGCAAGATCATGAAGAGCTATTGCAGATGAGACAGTATTATGCATCACTCAGAGATTTTGGTCTTAGTACTAGATGAGACGCTGAGTGCCTCTGTTCAGGAGGTGGAAAGGATATAACCTTTAAGGGCCAGCTTTAGATGAGGTCATGTATGACAGAAAGAATACATATGGCTGCTTGGGAGTAAAAAGTGACCTCTAGTGCATGTTATTAGATTCCTACCCAGGACTTATCCCCATGGTGCTTTTGTTCAAGAATCTATTCTTCTCTCATGCAGTCTATAAAGCTCAAGAGAAATGAACCTTAGTACTAGCTTTGAAGTAGAGCATGACTAATCAAAGGGAAGTCTCTTTCAGGAACTCAGACATATGCCAACTAACACATAGCATTTTTATATAAACTGTAATTTGTTCACAAATGAACATGGTACACAATTCCTATTGATGAAATGTGTCCAAGATTTCAGGGAAAACACTAATTTTAAAACAGAGTCATTTTCTTTTAGAGATTGGGACTAGTTTGCACTCAGGACCATTTGATTGTCACCCTGTAAGCCAAAGGAGGACCAGCTAAAGAAATCACAGAAAAATGCAGCCCAGCCACTGAATTAACTTCGAAGTTATACAAGTCAATACATTTCATTCTCATTTGGTTGTCTATAATCTACAGTTAAAATATATGGACTAAATAACCAATATATTTACTAAACTCCATAGAAATATTCAGAAAAACAATTAAAAGTGCTACCACAATAATTTTATAATGTCTTTAACCTCAACCCTCTTTCTTGCATTTGTAATCTTTCTAGATGCCAACTTTGAGACATGCCTTTGCTGGGTTACATGAAAATTACAAGATAAGCAGAGTCCTTCTGTCAAATTATAAAAGTATTACAGGGTAGATATACCATGGGGACTCAATAAAATACACTGTGCAGAGAATTTGCTAGATTTCTAAATTTGAGGTTTTGCTATGACTCAAGAATCATAAGGAAAAGCTCAGAATTTGAAACAATTCCAAGACAAAAATCTTCAACTTTGTTTTACAAATCAATGAAGACTGAATGACTCAGCTAATTAATTAGGAAAAAAAAATCCAAAGATTTCTGAAGTGCAGTTTAATACTTATACACTAACTTTTCTTGGCCAACAACAGCACTGAGCTACACCCTAGTTCCACTGACAATAATAACTTTTGGTAGGAAAAGAAAAAAAAATAGGGAGGAAAAGTGGAGGGGTATAGTATGGACTACAACAGTGCTGCTGGAAATTTTTTTGTAGGAATTTTTTGGTGAAATGAGGAAACAGGTAGACAGGCCTAATACAGTGAATATTTGTAATACTGGCTACATTAAGTAAGAGACAAAAGGAATCATTTAAGGACTAAATACTAGAATACTGGAGTACTTTGAGGCTCTGGTATAGTCTAATGATTGATTTTCAAAAAAAAGTATACACCAAACAAAATTTCACAGATAGTGGAATGCAGTAGACCTGCTGGTATAAAACAGTATACAACTTTAAAAAAAAAAAAACCTGAATTACTGTATAGCCCAATAATTCTATTTCTGAACAACTAAAAGCAGGAGTTTGATATTTATATAACAATGTTTGTAGCAAATATTATTCACAATAGCCAAAATGCATATATGGACCAAAGAAAGGTTCAAAAGAAGAATGGATAAAGAGAATATGAAAATACACACACACACACACACGATGGAATAGTACTCAGTGCAAAAAAATAAAAGTCCAGTATATGCTACACACTAGGTTAATCTTGAGGATACTACACCAATCAAAAAAAAAAAGCCAATCATATGACTTCACTCATGTTATTGGAGTAGTCACATACTAAGACAGAAAGTAGATTAATGATTATTAGGGGCTGAGAAGATGGTGAGGTAGGGAATTATAGTTTAATGAGTACAGAGTTCCAAATTGGGAAGATGAAAAAGTTCTGGAGATGAATGGTGGTGATGGTTACACAACAATGATAATGTAGTTAATGCTACTGAATTGCACACTTAAAAATAGTTTAAATGATAAATTCTACAAAATACATATTTTACTACAATAAAAAACAAAAGACTGGTTTAAAACATTGCATCATAAAAGCTTCAAAAGGAAAATAAAATTCTACAATCTCTAAGAGTTCATGGATCACCTAAAGATAGTTGGTGAACTGCAAGTTATCAGGCCTGTTAAATTTCAACACAAATATGATGAAACAGAAACTTTAGTACTTTTTATAGAATTAGCTTTGTGTTATTCCTTTAATGATTGCCAACTAAATCCCATGCCTAAATATAATAAAATTTATTAAAACAGCAGAAATGGTTCTTCCTAATCCAAAGTTGTCTTTCCCACACTAAAATAGACCAATAGTTATTCCACATTTGTTGTTTGTATTTCATCACTGTTTTCAGACAGAACAAGGGATCTGCTGCCTACACACCATTTCTCAGCATCAACACCCATTTCTTATGCAATTTTAAGTTCTGTTGGCAGGTTACAAACATTTTTTCCAACCACAAACAAAACTTCTTTTGATACTCTAAGTTAATGTTCAAGGAAATGTTCCCAAATAAAAAGCCTATTTACAACAATAACATGGAAGTGCAGGAAAATCTAAGTGGGAACTCCATGAAAACTCCAGTTCAGGAGGAGAGACATGGGAAGCTCTGCAGCTACCTCCTGGAAAAATCACCAATCCTTATTTCTTCAAAGAGGAACTTAGCAAATATTAAAAGAACACTAAATGCAATTACTAAAAATAAAAGCAGTGGTGGGAGACTATATTACTTGGTATTCCACGCAATGCCTGGACAACTTTTTTTAAAGAACTACTTTGCAAAAGCTCTTGAGAATAAAAGTGTTTAGCTTCAACAGTTCATTTCTTAACAATAATAGAAAACTATCTTCTACTGCAAATCTTTAGCTTAAAAATTCAAACCCTACAGCATATTTTGATATCTCATAAAGATTTGTTTTGAAAATCATTTGTATAATGAGACAATCGCAAAGTTGCACTATGATAGATAAGACATACAGTAAGTACTTACAAGGTAGTATCAGGCACTGTTGGACACACTTTACACATAATAATTAAATTAACCTCAAAAATGGGGTAGGTACCACGATTATTCCCTATTTTATAAAGATCAAACACAGGTATGGAAATGTGAGATCATTTGACAAACATCACACAGCTGATTAAGTAGTGGAGCCCAGACAGTCTGGCTCCAACATCCATGTTCTTAACCATTACACATACTACCTGTCATAACATACTGGAGAAATAAGATGATTTTGATAATGCTGAACAAGCTCTTTTATAATAGTATAATATTTTTCAGTTGTCTTTCTGATCATAGCATGTTGGGTATTTTCTTTATTAACTATGAGTTATTGTCTCAGAAAAGTGTGAGTCACAAAACTAAATACACTAATGAAACCCTAGATGGTTGATACTGTCCATGATCAAGGAGAAAGTAAGTCACAATTAACAGCTCCTTTTTAAATCTTTTATTAATTTTACAATCAATATACAAATTTTAAAACAAAGCCAGCAGGACTAGGATAGTAGTTTGTACAACAGAGAAATAAATGTATCAAATTTAAAGGAATTAAAAGTACAGACAACCAATCACACCTTTTATAAACAAACATACAACCAAAGTTTTCAACATATTAAATACACTTCAAGATGTTTAAATATAGGTAAATTATCCAAAATAATTAGAGACTTGAAAGAAGGACAGAGTTCAAGACTGCTATGACCCACATCTTACAGCAAAACAAAACCACCAGACGTTTATCTCCTAAAAACAAGACACTGAGTCTGGAAGCAGCCTATGGAGCAAGAAATACCACGTGCGAGTCACACACACACACACACACACACACACACACACACGAAGTGTCTAAAAATAAAAAGGGAGGTAGGCACGAGTGATGACTTCGAAACCTGACCTTCTCTGAAACACACAATTCCATTTATAACTTCCAAAATAATTTCAAAACACCTGAAAATAGCATGTTTCACAAGACAAGGCAGAAAGAAAGGCTAGAAAGATACTTTGCAAGTCAGAGGAAAAAATATATTACTCTTTGTAAGACATTGCTATATTCAGAGAAAGAAACTAAAATTTTGGTATTCTTTGAGTGGGTGCCCTCCTCTCTGAATGGACTTAAACAAGGTCAACCTTTCTCTCCTTAAACTCCCAAGCTGAGTGCACTAGTTAGACAGTTGACCTCTACAGAGAAACTCCAGATTCTAACTCACAGGATAAAACCTGCAAATAGCCTGAAGGTTGACATATCTATTTACACATGGATTCTGCTTGAAGAAGACATGAAATAATCATGTAGAAGACCAGTTCTGCTACAACCAAATTCAGTTCCCATCTGTGGGTAAAGAGTAAGCTAACATTCCTCAAAATAATACAATGTAATAATCTCGAAGTGATCTATAGTAAACAAAGCCAGGCATGGTGGCACATGCCTGTAACCCCAGCACTTGGGAGGCTCAGGCAGGAGGATCACTGCGAGTTCGAGACCAGCCAGAGCTACAAACTAAGCTCAAGGCCAGCCTAAACTGCATAGTAAGACCCTGTCTCAAAAAGACACACACACACAGAGTGCAGTGGCACTGGGGGCCAGTCTATGCAGCCTGCACATATTTGGAAATTGGCAATATTTTATGTTACCACTAATAACTAAGGTTAGTATCAATAAAAATGAACCACTGAAAATTTATTAATTATAATCACATGGTCAGCCACAATTTTTTAAGTATTTACAGTAAATACAGGATACACTTTCATGTCACAAGTATTGCCAAGAGAAATCAAGCCATCCTTTAAAAGTTCACCAGAGCTGTTAGAGCAGCAGAGGGCATGACACAGTATTATTAATTACAACTAAAACACAAAACAAAACCCAACAAAACACTGTCTATTTCTATATGTAATTTGTTGTAGACTAGTAATGATCCTTCATAAACCAGTACCTGTCCGCACTGTGAGCAAAACTGAGTTACAGATCTATCTGCTTAACTTCTCTCTTAGAACCCTGGTACTGAGAACCACACAGTTTGAACAGAACTCAAATGTGAAAACCGTAGGATTAGTAAATCAAGTTCCAAATTACCTTGCTGTTTAAATCATTCTATGAAGACACCCTAATTGGGAATACAAAATATGTATACAAAAGTGAAGTGATCCTGGAGAGAAGGATGGAAAGGAACAAAGAGAAAGGAAGAAAGAGAACCAGAAGAGGAGCTACCTAGCACCTGAAGGAAAGAGAGAAAGATGGAAGGGGAAACAACAATTCCAGATCCTACCAAGAAGTCATGAGTTGGTATTTGCTCTCTCCAACCCATTCATTACAGAATCTGACCAGAACCATTAACTATTACCACCCATCTCCTAGAAAAGACAATACACCTTGCTTCTTTCTAATTATCACAAACACACTCCTTTAATAGTTGAGAGTTTTTTAAACAGAAATAAGCAACCTATAGCATTTCTTCCAGCTGGTGGTAACAAAATTATGCCATATTTGGTAGTGCCTCTTGACCTCAGATTGAAAAGTAGCCTCCACAATCCCGCCCTCTGGAATTCATGTCCTCTATATCTTTCCTTTGCAGGTATGAGCATGATCTGTGACTTGCTTCTAATCAATAAAATATGACAAAGGCAATGAAATGTCACTAGCATGATGCAAGATAGTAACAGATGTCTGGGTAGGGAATTCTCCTCTGGCTGTGAAGAAGCACGCTGTCACAACGTGACTTCCCTACAGTAAGGATAGCACTGTAATGAACTGAGGGTGGCCACCAGCTGACAGCCCACATGAAACTCAAGCCTTCAGCAGCCTGTGAGAACTATATACCCCCAGCAGGCACGGAAATGGCTCCTTCCTCAGTCATAACCTCAAGTGAGACTACAGCATTTACAGGCACCTTGACTGTGGCCTGCCAGGAGATCTGAACTGTGCTGAGACCGCTGACTTTCAGGAATGGTTACATCAGTGCGTTTTAAGCACTTATGTTTGGGAGACTACGGCTCCCCATCAATAATTAATAGAGGACCTTAACAAGTGTGAAATCACTCAGCTTCTATGATCACTTCATGGTCAGAAGAACATGGTCCTTCTGACAGAGCTCAAGAGCCATCATGCTCTTCAAGCTACACCATGACTGAGACAGCCCACAGCATGGGTAAGAGTATTAGAAGCTGGAATGGATATAGCCTTTGTGGGAGGTCTTCACCACATTAAACCAACATGATCTTGAAACTTGCTATCTGAACTACCCATCTTGGTCAACCACAAAAATACCCCAGCATTGTGTTCTGAGTTGTGATTAGCATTTTATTATGTAATATTAAAACAAACTAGAGAATATCAGAATGCATCCCAGATGAGTACTTGTTGTACCACTTCACCTGAATTCTATAATTAGGGAGGACCCACTCTGCATATGATGTCATGTCATCAGTTACAACAGTCTAAGGAAGAGACACAACAAGGGCACAGAAAACTATACATAAGAAAGTATGACAAGGACCGTAGGGACAGCAAAATCAAGAGAGGAAACAGCAGCAGCTGAAACGAAGAAAGACTTCTGGAAGGAGACAGCACTTTAGTGAAGCCTTGAATAAGAAGGTAGCGTTTCACACATGGGCACAGAGGTAAGGAAAGGAATGGCATTCACTTCACAGAGGAGACATTCACTTCACAGAGGAGACAACAGCAAACTGTCATAGGTTTTGTCTGTGCCGGAGAGAGGGAAAGAGGAACAGGGAGAAATGAAACAAGACTGTGAGAGCATGTATGACAGCAGGAGCTACCAAAGAAGCCGGAAAGGAGCTGGAACATGTATGTATTAGAGGTATGTATTTATCAGAGATACATACCAAAATTTTAAACACAATGGGTCACAGAAAATGATGGTATTTGCTGCATGGCCCAATGTTGAGAGATTCTGGTATCCAACTGCCACATACAGGGCCAGACTTACACTGTGGTCCAGTTTGGTTAGGCAGAATGAGACTGAATGGGGACCTAAAGTCAGTGACATTTCAACTTAATTAATCACATACAAACTTTCTTTTCAATGCTGCTTTTGACAGTCTACAAGGAAATCGACTAAGTGAAGACAGATCTATTAATTCGTAACCTAATACATTCTTGTTCACATTTTGTGTTTTATCAATACTACTTCATTTGGACAACTTTTTAAATGCTATTAAAATCTATATTGTGAAACATTTTTCATCATAAACTCACAGGCTAGCACACTTGTCCTATAAAGTATTAGACAGTAAATATATTAGGTATTAATAGCCTGATAATCTTTATTTCAACTGCTAGATTCTGTTTGTTATCGAGCAGAACTAGCCATGGCCAATATATAAACAAAGGAACATAGCTGTGTTGCACTGAAACTTTATTTACAAAAACAATGAATGCGTTTGGATTTGGGCCATAGTCTACTGACCTCTAATGTATGTTTTCTTGCACTAATTTACTTTCTAAATGAATAAAGTGCAACTCTTTTCTGCATATTAGCTCAATAATGATATAATTATACCAGTATTTATGGAAGTTGTATTGCATGTCAGGTATCAAGTTTTTTTTTACCTCTAATTTAACAAAATAACTTCTGGAATAAGATAAGAATGGTATATATTTTCTGTACCTGTTCTTCTTTGCTAGTAATTGTTTACCTACCTGTCTGTCCCTCAGAATCTAAACTCCAGGAAGACATGGACCTTAAACATCCCTAATACCTTAAACAGTACCTAGCACCTCCATAAACAGTTTTGCATTAAAATTTTGGATGAATAAGGGAATGAAGCATTCCTTTATAAAAAAAATTTTTTTTCAAGCATTCCCATCTTCATGCAATGAGACAAAGGCTAAAGACCTGGGCTTAATTTTGTTCCATACCAGGGTGATGGTCCTCATGAATAAGGTATGGCACCATAGAGCTGGTAATAAAGAAATCACACATAAATCTGCACACAGGGACAAGCCTAAACCATTTTTATGGCAAACAACCCAGTGGTTTAGAATATCAACTTGTTGTTTTGCAAGTTTTGTCACCTTAATCAAATATATTTTATAATTACTATTTGCCTCATCTATGTCTAGAATATAAGTCAATAATTTTAGAGGACTGATAGGAAGAATAAATAAGTTAGTATCTATGAATTACTTAAAAAGTCCTGGAACACTGTAGGTATTCATTCATTATAATGACGATTAAAGTCAAATGTTTTTTAAGGATTCAGAATTGAACCACCACCACTGCCACCCCACTATGTGCCATGGGAGACAACACACCAGGCATTGGCCATGTAAAGAAGAATCCTAAAGCTTCAGGGCTTCCACGTAGAGGAGGTCTCTTCTTAGTTTACAACAGGGTAACTAAGCAAACTTCATATCTGGTTATCACTGTTTGGGGATGGAACTATTCCACAAGGCTTCTAGCTGAGAGAGTGGCCCACAAGGTATCTTCTTATATACAAGAAAAACAATCTTTAAACTCTTTCAGCATCACTGCTATCTTAGTTCTATAAAACAGTTGTAAAGCAGAATATAAAAAAGCTCATATATTGTTCACACTTTGCATTTATTTTCAAGCATAGAAAAGAGCCTTATTTGTTTGTCAAGCAAAGCTTTTAAAGCAACACCAGACAGATGCATGTCATCATTTTTGCTAATCTTAAGGCAATATCTAGTTGGTTAGTTTTTTCTGTCACTAGGAAGCTCTAAATGAACACAATCAAAAACATGTTTTGCCATTAAAAACTTACTGCTACTTTTATTAAAAATTAAGAATTATATTCACAGAGGTTTGCAATCACAAGAAACTTTAGAAGGTATATTTATAAGATATTCTTTTAAAATATATTTATTTTGCCTATCAAGCTGAGAGAAATACTTTCATAAAAACCAGCTGAAATTTTTTGCACAGCCCAGGAAACAGTTATCTTAGCCAAACTATCCATTAACACTGCTCAAAGAAAATAGATAAATCATGTAGGCTTGCAAAACATAGAAAAATAAAGCAATTGACATTACACCAACAGTCTACAATAATCTATGTTGGTTGTTTGGAATAGAAATGAACAGAGAAGGCCATTTTCAAATGGTACACTCAGAAATTGTTGAGAACAACTAACTCAACTGAAACATGAATGCAACAATTCTAGCTCGATCAAATACCATGGGAAACACATACTCTTGTACCCATTAAAAACCTAAAGAGAATGTGGAGATTTTTTAAAAACACTCCATACAACCTAACCCTAAACATATGCAATAATCAAAGTGTGCCACAAAGGGAAAAACAAACCATCTCTTACATCTTGCTCCCTTGGGTGTTATATGCTCTCATTGTGACTTCACAGCAGTAGATGCACTTTTAATAAAAAAGGAAAAAGCATCACTATGACATATCAACACAGCTGAAGAGATTTTAATTTACATGAGTTCTTAAATGTCTGTGTAAGTTTAACGTATCTGTTCTATTTTGAATAGAGCCTTAGAGTTAAGTTATATAACTTAATTCTGTAATTATGTAATCATACTTGTTTTCAGTGGTCATAATATAAATCTGTAACTTTTTTAAAAACTGATTTCATTTACATATATTGAGAAAAACAATGTTAGCTCTGTTTTAATGGGAAGAATCTCACCGATTTTTAAAACACCAAACATTCAGCCAGCGAAGATCACTGGCCAACACTTGAATTGTTACTTATAATAACTTCTGATGTTATAAAACTTCAGGTTTATTGTCTCACAGTATATAATGACTAAAGTAAAAATGTGAGACACATGGCATTACTGTCATTGTTACAATTTCTAGAATTCAGTCTAGAAACATTCAAGGTGAAGGTACTTCTAACTCCAATTTGAGACTCATTATCTAAACCAGTGGTGGCGAACCCAGAGCACTCCTGCCACAGTGGGCACCTAGCACCCTCTCTGTCAGAACCCATGCATCACCCCAATCACCAAGCATCAGATAAGAGAGCACACAGGGCCATGCACACCCTCAGACAAAAGTAGCTACATCAGATGATGACATCACGAACCACAACTCTTTGGAGCATTTGCAGAGCCAGTCAGTATTCAGGTTTAACCTGCAGAGTTGGTACTTTGCAATAAATAAATGGGTTTTGGGTTGCAGCTTTAGCACTTGGTCTCTAAAAGGTTCACCATCACTGATCTAACCCCTGATGGTGACAGTGTGGCATTCATTCCCCCAGATCCAACAAGAGATTGTGAAAGCTCTAACACAAGCCTCTACTGAAGCAAGGACCCAATGGCTGGGCTGGAAGGGAGTACCCTGAGAATACCTGGCCTCACTCTATGAACCATAATATAAATAAGCACTTGACCCAGCAGGGTGGCACACACCTATAATCCCAGTACTCTGGGAAGCTGAGTCAGGAAGATTGCAAGCTTGAGCCCAGTTAGCAAGACTCTCTCAAAATAAAGATTAAAACAAGGGCTGGAGATGTAGCTCAATGCAAAAGTCTTGATTTAATTCCCAGTGCCATTTTTTAACAGTTGCAAGGGAGGACTAATGGGATGGCAAGTGCAAGAGAAAGGTTTAGAAAAGGGGTACAGACCTTTCTTCAAGAATGGGAGGCATCCTACAGAGCCAGCCCCTTTGGGTTATAAGGGCCTCCATTACTATCATAAAGCATTAGAGCATTTTATAAGATCAAAAGCAAACTTTTCATGAAAGACCAAGACACAAGAGCCTCAATGATGTGATCTTAAGTAATCCACAGTACCCTTTCTTGGATCCTGCCAAGCTGTTCAGGTAAAAATACTGCTGGTACTATTGGTGGGACATCCGTACTCAACAGTCCTTCGAACAACAGTAATCAGACAATAATTTCTAGATAGGAGTTTTGAAAAACACCTATAATGCAACATCTCATTTAATACAGTGACAAAAAAATTGAAGAGCATAAAATATGACATCTATACTTTCCCTTAACTCCTGGCAAAATAGAGAATTTTGTAAAGTAATTTTCTATGAAGAGATGACACAGAAATGAAAGTTTAAATAATTTTTTGGTCTAACTGAAATATTTATTGGAAAAGCTGAAAACACAGACACAGGTATTATACAACGAAAAGATTAATACCATAATAAAAATATAGTTGGAAAGTAACAAAAATCAGGGACTACCTGCCCTGAGGAGGTAGGCACTAAGTGAAAAATGTAATTTATGAGAACTACTTTAATGGAGAATTGAGGAAGAGGTTAAAAGCAGAAGCAAAAAACAAACAAACAAAAAACCACCCAATCCTTGTTATGAGTTTGACACATTTGTAATATCACCAACATTTACAAACGAAACCCCTCAGTTTGCCCCAATGAGTGGTAATCAGCTTAATTTAGGGCCTTCGAACCTCAGGTAGCTGAGGGTCACGTAAAAGACAGGGTGGGAAGATCTGCACTCAGAACTGTTTTTCCATTGCTTTAGTGCCTTAGGTATGACAGGCAGAGACACTATAGGGTGTGGCTGATCTGATATTTGGTCTGGACCTAGGAAACAAAGAACTGAGTAGCAAACATGTTATATTGATGGCTGGTAGGCTCCATAGTGTTGGTATAAATAATTAAAAGAGAAAAAAACTGAACAAAATCCCACTTTAAGTTTTGGATATGGGTTGCTGGATGGTGCACACCTGTAATCCCAGCATTTAGGAGGCTAAGGCAGGAGGATCACCAGGGTTTGAGGTCAGCATGGCCTACATAGTGAGTTCCAGGCCAGCCTGAATTGCATAGAGAGACCCTATCTCAACAACAACAACAACAACCACAACAACAAAAAGGAGGAGACTTCATAGAAGATATGTGCACATATCTCTTGTTTTTACATTAGAGCCTTCATGTACACATTAACAAAAAAACTATAACTACTGGAAACTGAGTCCTGAGCTATAATTCCAATTATACCAACAATCACTAATATGATTGTTTCTCCAGCTTTGTAATACTCAATATGAATGTAATTCCTACCTTTCATACACATTCAGTGACTAAAGAAAAATAAGATATATAACACAGCAAAATGCACATCACACAAAGAGTCCACATAGAAAGTCAGCTCCTTCCCATACTTTGTCCTTCAAAAATTTCCAATTACACTAATTAAAATTCAAGGTGTTAAAGACAGCCACAATAATTCATCATAACAGTACAACTACTGACTCAACATAAATAGCAACAGAAGTGGTAAACATGTGTTCAAGAAATGAAGATTATTAAACAATGTTATGTAAGGACTAGGATGAAAATGTCACCAAAAAATGGAGCCAGGAATAAGCCTGTTAAAACATACCAAACATAAATACTCAAGCCACTATAATTTCTTGCAGTCTTCTGATGCAGTTTGATCAACTTTTTTCCTTTTTATGATTCTCTGAATCTGAGAAAAAATATCATACCATTCTGAATTAATTGAGATGTAAGATCAAAGCAAAATACTGAGCTCTGATTCTCTTTTCTATGACGATGCTTCATTTTTTAGGAAATCATAGAAATTTGTGTATTGGCAAAGTGCAAGTAGAGATGTCTGGATGAAATCACCGCAATGCTGATTACTCCAGTGCTGATTTCATCTAGCAATAGTATTTATTTTATCCTAAAATTCCCCTATGCAAATCAAAGTACAAAGAGTACTTTGAAATCAATCAAGGGAAAATACTGTACTAGGTTGAGCAAATTCATGTCTACCTGGAAACCGTGAACGTGATCCAGTTTGGAAAAAAGTCCTTTGTAGATCTAAAAGTTAAGATGAGGTCAAATGGAATAGGGTAAGCCTTTTAATTCTTAAAAGAATAGGGAGATGTGAAGATAGATACAGAGAAAGCAGGCCATGGTAGAGACAGATGCAGAATTATCCTCTCTTTAAAAGACAAGTATAAGCAAGAATTGCCAGGAACCATCAGAAGCCAGAGGAGACAAGAAAGGTCTCTTCCTTACAGCCTCCTGAGGGAACATGGCACTGCCTCACCTTGATCTGGGGTTTCAGAACTCTAGAACTCTAAGAGACTGCATTTCTATTATTTTAAGCCACCCAGTTTGTGGTATTTTATTATGACAGCTATGTGAAACAAATACGTGCTCAGAAACCTGATCTCAAGAGTTAAAATTAACGAAATTATGTGCATACCAGCATATGAGAAGTGATTATCTCTGGGTGGTACACTGGCTGACTTTTACCTTGATTTATGCTTTTCCCAAATTTTCTAAGCCTTTTTTCAATAAGCATGTTTACTTATATAATCAGAACAAAAACAAATAAAGATGACTCCACAAGAAAAGTATACACAACCAAAGTAATCAGGAAGGAAGGCATAAAGGAAAACATACAAAATTAGGCCAAGGAATAAATAATCATTGAAATAGAGAAAAATTTTAAATCAGAGACTATACAAACTTTAGATAAGTGATTTTGAAAGTTCAGATAAAATGAATAATTTTATACAAAAACACAATTTACCAAATCTAATCCCAGAAGACAAGTAATCCAAAAAATCCAAATCCTATAGCAAAAATTGAGAACCTAAAAAAATTCAACTAATACCTTAGAGATCAGATGATACAGTGCTATATAAGTGACTGTGAAAAATAGAAAAACAAGGAAAAACATCTAAAAGTCTTCTTTTTCTCAGATTGTGAAAAAACCTCCAAACCCCCACATTCTCAGGAATATCAAAATTTTTAAACGGGAGTTTCCTAATCGCAGCATATGATAGATAAACAAACAGAACAGGCAGCCTTCACTGTGTGAAGAGGAAAGTTGGCTGTCAACAGAGCTAACCCAGTTAGAATTTGCAAATGCGGAGATTGAAAAGTGAGCTCCCAACAATTCTGGAGAACTACAGAAAGATTCCCTTAAACTACTGCACTGATCAGCCTTCATGCATTAAGAAACAACAGAAGCCAAGCTAAGAAGTACTGGAAACAAACAGAACAGTTTCTTATCAGCCAGACCTAACACACGGGACATTGAATAAAATCATGAGTATTTTCCTTCCTAGTGGAGGAAAGCAAGCCCTCAACTAAAAGCTACAGTATTCTAAACCAGTTTAGTATAGATTAAAAACAAACTCAAGAGACCAAGTGTCTCCAAGTAACAAAACTGGGCTCAAGAACACAGTCCAAAAACATTTAGGGGAATAAAAATAAATCAACACCCAATAACAAAAAATTTACAGCCTGGATCCTAAGAAACAATTGCCAGTCATGGAAAAAAGTTGCAAAGTATGATCCACAATGAGAAGAAAAATAAGTCAATAGAAACAGAATGAGAAATAACACAGATGATAAAATTAGTAGACAAGAGCTTAAACGGCTAAATATATTCCATGTGTTCAAAAAGATAGAAAAACTATGACCATGAGAAAAAACAGATACCAAAAAAAATTAAAAAGACCCAAATCAAACTTCTAGAAATTTAAAACAAAACAGTAAGAAAAGCAAGTAGTTGGGATTATTAGCATATAAAACGCTGCACAAAAGCTGATTTGTAAACTTGAAGACAAAAATACAAATTATCCAAAATGAATCAAAAGACTAAAAATTAATTAACAGACTATTAATTAACAATAGGGCAACATGAAGCAGACAAACAAAATACTAACATTCAATTGAAGTCTCAGAAAAGGAAGACAAGGATATTTGAAGAAATATTGCCAAAGCTTTTTAAAATGTGATGAAAATAAAGCCCAAAGAGATCCAAGAAAGTTAATGAACACAGTGTAGCAACAACAAAATAAACCACAGCAAGACACATCATAAGTAACAATTTCAGAACTACTAAGAAAAATTTAGAACACCCTGAGGAAAATTAAACACGCATTATATTTATAGGAACAAAAATTAAAATGACAGCTGACTTCCAGTCAGAAACAATGCAAGTCCATAAAAAAATGGTGTAACACCCTTAGAGTATTAAAAGAAAAAAACTTGTGAAGTAAGACTCCTAAATTTTTTGAAAATACTATTCAAAAATGAAAGTGATAGAAAGGCTTTTTCAGACCCACAAAAACTGAGAAAATTCAGCAGCAGCAGAGCAGCACAACATGACATGTTCAAGGCAAACAGACAAAAATGATACAGAAAGGAATGAAAAGTACTGGACTGATAAAGTACATGACTCAATATAGAAGATTATTAGTCTTACTTGGAAAAAAAAAAGCCCCTTTACCCATGTGTGTTCCTATAATCCCAGTAATTCAGGAAGCTGAGGCAGGAAAATCTTAAGTTCAAGGCCAGCCTCATCTATACATGATTTCCAGGCCAGCATGGGTTCCTAGACTACATGGTGAGACCCAGTCTCTAAAAAAAGAACAAAGAAAAGTCTCTTAACAAATGTGTCTGAAGACAGCAAAAATTAAAACTTATATTCACTGAAGGGCAATATACATAGAAATAAAATGAAGAACAACAACCAAATCATTAAGGAAAGGGAGATTTAATAGTGTACAGCTATCAGGTTCTAAGTGTATCTAAAGTGATACAGTATAATTTTGAAGTAAAATCAACAAGTGAATGGATAAACAAATTTTTACATATTTTCATCATGAAATACTATTCAGAAATAAAAGGACATCAATTTTATATACCCACTATCTTGAATTTCAAAATCTAGGTTGTACTAAACCAGGGAGAAAAAAGGAACATACAGTAGCATCTTATTTACATTAACTCTAGAAAATGTAAACCAATTTATAGTGATGAAAAGCAGGTAACTTCTCTGCAGGCAGGGATGGAGCTAGAAAAGGAATATAACAGAACAGCAGGAAAAATTTGGAGTAATGGAAATGTTATGACCATGATGTGGTGATGGCTTCATTGTTGCGTACGCAAGAGATTCCTCAAGTGGAACTCTAGAAAGACTGCTGAGAGCACACCTCCTCACCCCCCAAAAAGCTAGGCACAAATTTGAAGGATCTTCCCCAACACACACACACACACACACACACACACACACACACGCTAATATGCAGTGGTTTGAAACACATCAAAAGTGCTTTTATTTGTTTACTTTCAGTGGTGCTAGGATCAAACCCAGGGCCTCATGCATGCCACGCAAGCACACTACTATTGAGCTACGTTTCCAATCTGTTATTTTGTTTTGTTTTGCCGTTTCAAGACATGGTCTAAGTAGTTCAGGCTAGCCACATACTCATTCTGCAGTGAGATGGCCTGAAACTTGTTATCCGTCTGCCTTAGCCTATCAAGTAACTAGGACTGCAGGTGTGTATCACCACACCTAGGTAAAAGTGCTTTTTAAAAGAAAATCCATAATATGAATAGTGATTCCTGGGTTAAAATTAAAACAAATTAAAATAATTGTTATCTTTGAAGAATGCTGAAGAACAAATTCTTATTTTGAGTACCATAAATAAAATGACAAGTATTTAGCCTGTCTTTTCTATTGAAACTATATATAAGAGTAACTAAACAAACATGAAAAACTCTTTTAGAAGATTCCCACTGAACGATGAAGAAGCAATAGAAGGACTAAAATACTATCATTTTGTAATCCTTAATAAAAGAATGGATCTGGATCAGAGGTCAGCAAACTACAGCCAGTAGGCTAAATTCAGCCCACACCCTGTTTATGAATGGCCAAAGTAAAACTGGCTATTATATTTGTACCAATATAATATATACAATAACAATAATATGTGTAATATGTTATTATATAATAATATATAATATATATTATAACCAATAATTGTGCATTTTTTTACCCTCAGGTAAAAGACTGATAAAACTTTATAAAAGCTGGAATAAGTTAATACATAACACAAATTAATGAAAGTAATAAAACTGGATGTGAACTTCCTGGTTTGATGCAACAGGTAAGTAAGTGCACACCACTGTAGCTATGAAACATTCTTGACAAAATGCTCAATTCTGATCAAGTGTCCAAATCTAATTCTAATCAATGTGTAAGCAGACAATGAAGATAAAGAAACACATTGAAAAATATCTTGAAAATACAATCCCAAATCCTGAATATGGGAATTCTACAGGAGACATGAGTACTTTAAATGAATTACAAAAGGAATGGAAAGCAAAGGAAAGAAAAAGGACGAAAAGGAAAGAAACAAAAGGTAAAGAGATACTGTTAAGACCATATGTGTAAAGGGTTAAAAGTGGCTTGGCTGATGCAAATTTTCCTGGGAGTGACCTGGGTGTCTTTTCCTCATGTTTTTTCCAGGGAAACAACAGAGTTAAGATATGCAGCATGCCCTGTCTGTCTCATCTCTCTATGGAATCATTCCTGGATGTCAGAAGCTGTGAATTGCTATGCAGGCTTGGGACCTACTTAACAAGAGTATTATAAAACAGCAACAAGGAGCCCAGGCTGGGGCTTCCTGCACCAAAGTGGTGTCCACACACCTTGGCTCTCCTCTATGACGGTCAAAACAATTTAGGTGAGTAGCAAAGGTTTCCTAATACAGAAGATGTTGCATCTGCTCTGCCACCTGCTCCCAGTTCTGAAATGAATCTTAACCTCAACACTGCCCTCTAAGTAATGTCAGATTAGATAAAAGCCATTTGAGTCCTTGCAAATCTGCAGGCTCACTTAGACACATAACCAGAGCTATGATGGAACAGAACATCATTCACAGAGTTTGCAGATCTCTTAAACCAGAACAACTATTTTTGCAAAGGGGGAGGAAAATGGAGAAAAGCACCAACTGTGAAAGCTAAGAGACTGACCAGCTAATTGATTATATAAAGGAAGCATAATTTATTTCATACATGACAGTGGCATTTGTTTGTGTTGTTTTATTTTCTAGAGGACAGAAAATGAATGAACAAGAACCTTTCTTTACACATACATACATACTTGATACACTTACCCATTAAATAATACACTGTTTGAAATCTGATTCAAAACAATCCAGGTGTGCTGGGAGGAGGACAGGGCAGAAGTAGGGGAAGTAGGTCAGTATCCATGAGAGTCAACATTTGCAGCAGCTTCATAAGTACTTCAGGGTTCACTATACTATCTTCCCTTTTCTACATGTTTATCAAATTTTCCCCAATTAAAAAGGGGGAGTAAACAGTGTAGAAGAGTAGTGGGTAAAAAAACTGGACACACACGCAAAAAAGGATTACTGAGGGTCTGTAAAGCTATTCAAAACTTCAGCTGTGCATGGTGGCACATCCCTGCAACCCAGCATTTGGGAAGCTAATGGAGGAGGATCACTGCAAGTTTGAAGCCAGCCTGACTGCAGAGTGAGTTCAAGGCCAGCCTCAACTATACAGCAAGACTCTGTCTCAAAAAACTAGGAAAAACATTTAAATGTGACACATGTATCCTTAGAAATTTATCTCTTTCAACTTACTTTCAGCTTATCTTCCCATTTTGTATTAATTTTTTCAAGTAAAACTTGAATACTAGCAAACTCTGCTGAGTAATATTCTTAAGACCTCAAAAACTAAAAGTATGTTTCTTCAGAAGGTTTCTTTTGTTTTTGTTTGTTTGTCTTTTTGAGCCAGGGTTTTGCTATGCAGCTCAGGCTGGCCTTGAACTCACTTTGTAGCCCAGGATGGCCTCGAATTTGTAGTGATCCTCTGTAGTGATCCTTTTGCCTCAGCTTCCAGAGCACTGGGACTATAGACATGCCTGGCTAGAAGTTATATTTCTTAAGGGACAAAAATCAGCTAAGAATACAGTAAGAATGGAAAAGCCAACTCAATCTCTGATTCTGGGTCATGATATGCTCTTCCAAGAATCAAAACAGTTTATCTGCATCTTCTTCCCCTCAATTCAACTGAATGAATATTTACTATTTGTTAGAAGGAAGCATGCTTAGGAGAAAAAGTGAGAACACAGAAAGAGAAAAATGTGTTGCCTTCTCAGAGACCAAGAAAAAACTGTTTCATTTCCACCTACTCCAGCTCCAAAAGCAATCATATACTAACATATCAACACCTTACACTCTCTGCTCACAGCTGGCTGACAAAGACAGATGCCTATTAGGCATGGTTTGCATTTCTAAATTGGATTCTAGAAAAAGGCATGGAAAAGATGGAAAATCATTAGTGATAGGAGGCAAGACAAAATTCCTGATTGTGTTATTTTAAAGCAAAAGAAGTACAGCCTCTGGATGCTGACTAATAACCTGAAGTGCACACTGAGTCAAGGAAGGAATGGCCCTGTGAGTGATGGTAGGGACTGGGAGTTCCAGCTGCATATGCTTAATTAGGAAAAACTGACCTTAGATGTCTGTTACAGTAAGTTGTTTTGGAAAGAGTCCTCAGGCAAAAAAGATCACAGATTTTGTTATGCTTTCCACTGTAAACAAGTTTTTGCTTTCCCACTGATAAAAACACTGTGGTTTCTGCAAGCAACATTAATGGAGCCAAAACGCATGTATGCCCTTTGCCTTCAAAAAAGTTCTTCTGGATTCTACTTGAAGTATTATAGTCAGTGACAAAGTTACATGCAGTAAAAGGGATACATAAGTCAAGAAGAGAATGTGGAACGTCCCCCTCACCATAAAATCAAAAGACAGAAGTTAGTTACCAGACTATTTCAACAGCTCAATTAAAAATTAACCACCTTTCATAATAAACATAGTAGACAACTTTGGCTTTTTGCTTCCTCCTAGTGGAGATGGAAGCCAGGGCCTCACATATGGTAAGCAAGTGCTCTACCACTAATCCATCCCTCTAGCCCTCTGTAGTTACTTTCTAATGGAATACAGAATGCATTAAAAATTCACATTCATGACATAGCACAATCCCTCACTATGTTCAGCCCCATTTTCTCTCCTGAAGCCAAAATTCAAATTGTCAACTAACAGCTGAAAATCTTTCATAAGTATCTCAAATATAGGTTCAAAATTCAAATGACTCATCTTTATCCCACCACCAAATCTCCTCTTCCTTCTCAACTGCCTGCAAGAACAGTACCATCATATCCCAGTCACAAACTGTGGCAATCATCTTTCTCTGTCACCCTTTTCCTCTTCATATCCAATCAACTAAAAGGGGTAACAATTTTTGTCTGTAAAAGGCTAGTTAGGAAATATTTTCCAAGGCTGGTCTTTCCATGCCAAATGGTAGTATCAAAGTTACAATGGGGTGCTTATGCAATGATAGAAAACAGATTTCCTTAAGTTTTATTGACAAACATACCAATACAAAAAATGAATATAGTTTTTTGTAATATAAGACTACTAGAATAGAATTTTTTTCTTCATGGAAGAGTAATATTTTACTTAATTTAGGTTCAAAAGTAAAATTCCCTTATCATCAAAATTGGCAACAAATGTTCATCTGATAATACTGACATATAAAAAGATTTTACTTGTTTCTTCTTCAAAAATATTTCCACAGAGATAGACAATGGCAAACACTGATAGCAACCTACAAGCATGTCATTATAATTGAGTAAATTCATTGCTTGGAAGCATTTACCGAATTCTTTTCCTGATATCTTTTAGTATGTCATTTACAATGCAGATTAATCACTTCCAATGACAGTTAGGTGGGAGTTCTTCACTGCACACTTAAAAAGGATTTTAAAATACAGAAATGTCCAAAGGTCCAAAGAAATGATGCTAAGACTATAGTTTGCACTTAGAATATTTATCTACTGCAAATCTGGAAGAGAACAAAGAACTTGCGTTTTGGTTTAACTTTTGACAATATATGAAAGCATACAGAGCAGCCTAACATTATTTATGATGCAACTGTTAGCTGCTAGCAAAACAACTTTACAGTAATAAATTCTACATGTAAGCTTCACTTTTTTAATTTTATATTAATTTCATTTGTAAAATATTGTCAAGTCTTCAGCAAAAACTAATTTCCAAAGCTATGTAGTGTTTAGTTGAAGGTGGTTCTTTTCCTTCAAAAACATTCAATTTTGAACCTCACCTCAAAACTAATCAGAGTAGATATATGCCAGAATAAAATATCCTGGAGAGATCCAGACAGAGGGAGATGGATCCTCTTGACACAGGAAGAAATTAAAACATAAAAAAGCTCGTCAAACACGCAGTCTTGGGGCTACAATTGGAACAGCTAAAATTACTGGGCTAGGCATTTTCAATCCGACCCGCCAAGTTTACAACAGCCGGAATTCGCAAATTTGCAATGGCAGGCAGAACCACCCAAACTCATTCTCACAGGAGACACAGCTGTGCTGAAGTCGGGGGTTGGTGAGCCCAACGGAGAGTGGAGCTGGCAATGGAACCTTCATTAATCCAGTCAGTGCTGGGAATGAGACTCCCCCCAACCACGCAGGAAGGGCACAACCAAATGGGAGACATGTTGGAATCGGGCAAGAGGAGCCTGAACTGGGAGTGACAGTGACTTCAGTTGGTTGCTCCCTCCCCAGAGCAAATTCACAGGACTTGCTTGGACTGGGCCGTGCCCCTGGCCAGAACCCAATGAGCTGTCCCAAATTGATTCCCTGCACCTAGCACACACTAACCTGGTGAAGGCCCCTGAAGTTTGGCTGGCCTGGTGTGGAGAGGCCGGTATACACAGCCTGCTTACACATCAGTGACAAGAGCAGGCAGGAGAGGGTGGAGGTCCCTTGCCAGCATGGTTTGGAGGAACCATGGCCGACAGGGAAGGGGCCTGGGACCTCCACTGTACACCTGTGTGGAGGAGGCCAGGACCATGACAGGAGAGAGAGGCAAGAGGAGGCCGCCAACTCAGAACCCTGAGAGCCGCGATCCAGGAGAGGGAAAAACAAGGGAGGCTGAGGGCAACAAACATGCAACATCAGACATGGCTTCAACAGACATTAAGAGATATCTACGGGACCTTGTAGACGAGCTCAAAACTGAAATATTAAATCAGGTAAAGCAAGATATAAGTAGAGTAATAAAAGAAATGTTCTCAGGAAGCATCTCTCAGGAAGATACAGATAGAAGAAGGGAGGAATACAAAAAAAGAGAGCAACATTTGATAAAGAATATAAAGAAAATATAGAACACATGAAGCAGATTCATAGAGACTACCAGGTGTAAAAACTCCATTGAAAGCTAGCAAAACGCCTTAAAAGAAACTAAGGACAGACTATCAAAACATGAAGACAAGTTTGCAATGTGTGATCATGAAAGGAAAGCTCTCTTAAAAATAACAGGAAACAGGCAGTAACAATACAAAGGCTAGAAGATAACAAGAGAATCTACAATTTAAGAATAAAAAATGTGAACGAAGAAGCAGGAATATATACAGGCGAATTACAAAGACTATTCACAGAAATAATTAAGGAAAACTTCCCAAACATGGGAAAAGAAAATGACATTCGGTTATGTGAGGCATACAGCACTCCAGCTACCTACAACAAAAACAGACCTACGCCCAGACATATAATAATCAAAAGACCAGAAATTTGATATAAAAATAGAATATTAAAAGCCATCAGAGAAAAGAAGCAGATTACCTATAAAGGAAAGCCCATCAAGGTCACAGCAGACTTCTCGACACAGACCATCAGATCAAGAAGAGCTTGGAGCAAAGTATTTCAAGCCCTGAAAGAAAATAACCTCCAGCCCAGATTGATGTACCCTACAAAACTGTCACTAGAAATTAATGGAGAAACAAGATGCTTCCATGACAAAGAGGAACTGGGCGAGTTTGTGACCACCAATCCAACCCTACAGAGAATACTGAAGGACATTCTAGAGAGAAAAAAAAAATACCAGGATTTTAAGAACAGTGGCAGAAAGGCCTCAATGAACAGGGCAGGCAGTAGAATGAAGGAGAAAACTAGACAAACAAAGACAGAAAAATAGCATAGCAGAAATGAGGCAGAGAAGGATGGCTATAATCTCTAACATTGATGGCCTTGATACACTATATTGTTAATAGTGTACCAGGATTTAAAACCCACATTGCCCACACCACTCTGCTTAGATGTATTATATTCTGTTCCAGTCATTCTACCTGTACTAGATTTGAGGGCAAAGACAGTTATTCCAAAAATAACAGGATATAGTACAGTAATCATCCTTAATTTCCTATTAACTTCATCTAAAGCTCTGTATAACCTATACTGTTTCATCATGACTGATCATAATTGAATCTGGTTTGCTAGATCGCTGTTTTGTATTGATAGATTTTATTCAAAGCTGTTATGATTGATAGTACCAAGTTTGAGAGTATAGGCAACTGCACTGAAGATGACAAGATTCACTAGCATATCCACTCTAGTTTATTACTTGCCTTTGAAGTTTTATACTGTCTACAATTTTTTATTTTTACTAATATTGTTATGTACAGCTATATTCAATTATACTGCTATATTCAATTATGCCTGATGATATAGACAATTCTATTGAAGATAATAAGAAACAACACAGTAATCATAGTAGATCACCCTGTACTGTGGTTGTATACGACTTTCTGGTTTCATGTTTTTATAGGAATTTGTTTTGTTTTGTCTTGCTATGTTTTGTTTTCCCCTCTAATACAGAAAGGATAGAAATACAGGTAAAGACTCGTGCATGCATAACTGTTTACAGTTTCACTGTTTGAATATCTATTTTGTATGCTTTAATTTTATAAATTGAACAACTATTTCTAAGAGGACAATATGTAACTTATCAACCAGTGATTTCTTACTGTTTATCTTTTTTGTTTTGAAATTCTGTATTATCTCTATCCTTTACATGTTTTTTTTTCTCTTTCGATTAAAAAAAAATCAAAAAAAAAAACTAATCACAGTAACATTTTGCCAATGCTACACCATCAAACTCTGCGATAGGGCACATCAGGATATTCAGCTTTAGTTTCTGACAGAGATTCATGAAAGCAACAAAGATGGATAATACAAAGCTTCAGGAGTATTGGAGTTCACCAATAGCACTACTGGCTCAACAACACGGGACAACTTCAAATACTCCCATCAGCAAGTGCTGATGAATAATATACCTATGCAAATACAATGAGTAACCGCACAAATAAATAACGCAAATACAATAACCAACTGCCTGCTTAAATACCCTACACTTTCCCAGATCTTTACAATCATCAGTTTTAAGACAGATTCCACTCTAGTTTGTACTGATTCAACATTTACTAATTTCTCTCTAAATATTCTTACTTGTAGTTGTTCTACATGAGCTCTCAGGGAAGCCAATTCTTCATGCTCTTCAAACTGGTCAATGACTCTTCTAATAAACAACTGAGCAATGTTGACTACTCAAGCATCAAAACCATTTAAATTCATTTCCCTTGCTTTTAAAATTGACTAATGATATAGTCGCTTATAACCTGTTTTCCCTCCACTATTTGTTCATTCTTTTTTTCTGCTGAGACAGACAGACATAGACGCAGACAGAGACAGAGAATAAATCAGATAGACTGAAACAGAGAGACAAGAACAGAGAAAGAGAGAACAGGAGACAGAGAGAGACAGATACAGAGAAAAATTCCTAGGCCTTCAACATTAAGCTACATTCCCAGGCCTGGGGGGGGGGGGGGGACTGAGACAGGGTTTCAGTAAGTAAATTTCTCAGACTATGCTCAAACTTGTAGTCCTCCTGCTTGCCTGTGTGTATGTCTATCACAGTGCTGGGAACACAGGAGTCTGCCACCATACCCAGTTTAGCCACACCTCCTTTGAGCAGCTCTTCTAAACATAGTATCTAACAGTGTTAGTGTATTTTCAGTGGACATACTTAGTCAACTTGTTTGACTACAGTCAAACAAGATATAATTAAATCACTATTGATATGTGGCTTTCCTAACTTGGTTAAATCATTGGGACAATCAGAAACTTATTTTAGGTATAGCCTCATTTTTATCATTTACAATGGACCCTTGACTCATGAACTCAATGCATTCATGAGGGTGGGTTGTAACTCAAGTTAGTTGTAAGTCAAGACTATTTTCCCAAACAAAGGAAATACCCATATTGCATTCCAAACCTCCTAAAGTATCCCTCAACTAACTTTTTCATAATAAAAAAGGTTTTTATAATGTGCATAATTTACTAGGAACACCAATAATTTTTCTAATGCATTCACCAAAAAGTTATAAAATATGCCTAGCTTTATTTCAGGTGAACTTTGCTGCATTGATTGTTGATATTCCCCCTCATCTTCAGAAAACTCCCCAGCTGACATTATCTGTTGCTCAGTGAGAGGTTGTTGAAGTTCCCCTGTAAACAAGTCCTGAGTTTCCTCTACCAGTTCCACATCACCACTGACTACCTATAAGCCTATGGACTCAGCTATACTGACAATGTCATCAACCACAGAGGCAACTAAAGACCCAGACTCCTCTACACAGTCTTCAAGGTCTCTCTCCTGTATTATTTTAGGCCATACTTTCTTCCAGGAAGAACTCAGTGTCCTTAGAGAGAGACACTGGCCCAGGATTTCTCAAACCCACACAGGAAAGGATGTTGTAATGTTCTTTCCAGAACTCTTTATGGGTTAAATGTGTACTGAGACCATCTGGAAGCACTCCAAGAACAATTGCTTGTTATACTGCTTCTTAAAGTTAGCTATAACCTAAAGTTTGGTCCACAGGCAGAGAGGCTGTAAAAGGTGGGATGAACTCAACAGAGATCCATGGGAATTCTTCAGCCAATTCTTCTCCCTGATCTCATGGATAAGCAGGAGCACTGTCCCTGATGAGAGCCTTAAGTGGCAAACTTTTGTCCTCTAGATACTATTTTTTTTCAGCCCCGCCCCGCCCCACCCCGCCCACCCACCCTCTAGATACTTCTTAACAGTAGGATGAGAGCCTCCCTGATCCACTCCAAAAAGTATTTATGTTACCCAGGCTTTTGAATTAGATCTCCATGTGACCCCAACCTATTCTTCATGACTTTACATTTTCTGAACATTCTAGGGATCTCAAAGGGACAAACCAAGGAGAGGCTTTATCTTGAGGTCACCACTTGCAGTGACCCATAGCAATAAGGTTAGTCTATCCTTCATAGGCTTGTGGCCTAGTATTTTTTTTTTCTCTTCCTGGGTAATGTATGTTCTCCTAGGGATTATCTTCCAGGAAAGGCCAGTTTCTTCACAGTTGAAAACTTGATGACAGCAAAAGCCATTTCTCTGTGCCATCATTTTGAACTGGTATATGTAATTTTCAGCATCCCTTTTATTAGCACTGGTTGCTTAACCATTCCTAGTTTCCCCAGTTCTTCACCTTAAAATTGTGAAACCCTGCCCCTTACTGGCACGAAATGTTTCACCATTATCACTTGATGGATTATCTCTTATGAGATCTGCATTTATAGCCCTAGCTCTTTCACAAATTATGGACTCAGGCTATAACCTGTCACCTGCCTTCTATTTATCCACACTAATAATAGCATTTCTAGCTCATCTAATACTGTTGATTATGACTTACTAATTTGAGTAGCACCTTTAGCAATATTAGCTTCCTTATACAAATCTTTTCACTGTAAGATTTTCAAGATGGTGGATCTTGACATGCTGTACATATTAGTAAGATGAGTCACATGAAAGCCACTCTCATGTTTTTCTATAATTTCCTTCTTCTTTTTGATTGTGATTGCTTTCTTTACCTTTCCTTCCTCAGATTTCTAACTTTTTGGGGTCATTTTGATAACAGTAATCACAGCAATTATATAAAGCACTGACCAAAATTATGTCAACATACATGCTCATCTGGGTGCAAACTGATGCTTACTTATGCTTACATATGCTTTTTCTGGCATCATGACTCTTTGTTTACAACCACACAAGTGCCAGTATTCAGGTAATAACTTAAGACTTTGGTCATAAGTTGAACCTAAAGTTCCAGTTGTAACCCAAATTGTTCATATGTAAGGCTGGTCATAACTCGAGTGTCCATTGTACCTTTTTTCTGGCAGTACGAGGATAGGACTTACAGCTTTTCCCATGTTAAGCACACTCTCTAATACTGAGGTTCAACTCCACATCCTCACTTTTTTCTTTTATGAAGAAACTGCTGAAAAGGTATTTTTTACTTTAAATTGTCTATTTTTTTTGACTATTGCTTTCCTATGAATTGGAGATATTGTGATTTATATACTTAAGTTAAAGCATATCGTATTCTTTTAGCACAGTTGTAATCACTGCCTAGTAAGCACAACGCTTTGCCCTCTAATTGTGATAACAAAGAAATCCACACTTCACTGTGTCTTGAAAGTCAAACATTCAAACTACACTCTTCTGTTCTGATACAATGGGAACACTCAGCTAATGAAAAACAAAGTGAAATAAAAACAGTGATATACATGTGCAGTGGATTGGTAACTGGCTACCAGCTTAAAACACCAGCTGAACTGAATCAGTGAGGTGCTGTGCTTGGATGGCCCACAGGACAGTTGCCAGCATAAAAAGGAGACCTGCAGAGGCAGAGAGAGGTACTGTGGGTTCTCCTAAATGTTGTTTGGAACCATTGGTTCTCCTGGAAGAGCTTGTCATGTTGGTTCCCCTGATATGAACTTGGCTGTTACCATCAGAGGAGCTCGGGATCTTGTTGCTGAGAATGACTTTGGTTCACTTTGGGGAGGTTTGGTCCTTTCTTTGAGCAGGGTTCTTGGCTCTGGAGTGGAAGACATGTGCTGTTTGATCTTCAGAAGCTTGTCACACTGGCTTCCTGATATGTACTTGGCTGTTCTCATGGTCAAAGGAACTCAGGACCTCATTGTCACTGAGGATGACTGTGGTACTTTTCAGGGGAGCCCAGTCCTTATTTTGAGTTTCTTGGCGCCACTGCAGAACCTTCAGTCTGCTGGCACTGATCTTTCACCCTGCTGGCATAGACTTTCTAGCTTCTACTGCTGAGCTTTGGGCCTTCCGGTAGAGATCCATGGGACAGACTTGCATGGATCATTGTCATAGGCTCTAGGTTTTCAACTGAACTCGTGCAGGTTATTGCCATGAGATCCAGCCCTCAGCTGGATTTTCTGGGTCTTTAGTGCTATGAACAGATTTCCTACATCTTCTTTGTATTTGACTCCTTGGGTGACCATTATGAATAATACTATAAATTATGTGTCCTGCATGTAACTGTTCTCCTTGCAACCCCTTACTACAACATCCATGCAAAACACTATTGATTTATGACTGCAATTTATAGTGTGCTGGGAAGCAACACAAATTCTGCAAGCTCCCATTTCAGGGGTCCTGAGACCACCCACTTGTTCACCAGTTCACTAGAAGGACCCATGGGATACTCATGAGAGGTGTACAAATGGCGATAGTTTACTATCCCAATCAGCAAGAGACAAAGGTGCAACTGGTGACCCAGGGGAGTCCATGCACAAGTTCCTGTTCTCGCAGGGGTAACCACACTCAGCTCACTCCTCCCAGCAGTGAAATACACTATCACACATTGTGAGCTGGTCATAGAGGCACAATGACTAGTCACGCTTATCTAAATGGCAGACTCCCAGAAGGAAAGCTAGTACTTTTAGAAGGCAAAATGGTTTTATTAACTTAAACACTAAGAGTCAAGTTCCCAGATACCACCCATGCATCAATCCTACTCTCTACATTCTCAGCCCTTCACGATGGCAGCACCAGGTCAGCCCCACTGATTCTTGCCTGCACAGCACCACACTGCTTTTCTTTCTGCTGGTCAGCTCTGCCACTGGAGCACAAAAGCAGCTAAAAATTAAAATGAGTGAACATGGCTCTTTCCTAATAATATACTATCTATGAATACAGAAACTTGAATTGTACATGATTTTCATGGCCACAAATTATTCTTTTATTTCCTGCCCTAGCCGTTTAAAAACATAAAACTCACTAGACAATGAACTGTACTAACAAAGGCAGCAGCTAGATCTGATCTCTAGGCTGGAGTTTTGCAAATCGTCACCTAACAAACAAATGTGCTCTTAATCCCACTTACTCTTGCCTCACTCCTTCTACTGTCTCAAATTAACTTTGTGCTATTACTGTTTCCTCAGTTTTTAAATTCCATCACAACTCTATTCCATCATTGCACCCTTATACCTTCCACTGTAACTGGTACACAGTATGTACTCAGGATATTTTTGCTAAATGACTATACATGTGGAGCTTCCAAATCCAAAACTCCCAAACCTGAAGTACTCCAAACTCTTTGAGGGCTGACATATTAAAAGCAGAATATCCCACACCATAAAACTTTGTTTTGTGCAAAAAATTATTTAAAATATTGTATAAAGATACATTCCAATTATATGTACAACAAGGTAGAAATGAAGCATAAATATCATGTTTGGACTTGGGTTCTACCCCAAGATATCTCACTATATATACGCAAATATTTCATGATCCAAAAACATTCAAAATCCTTAGCATTTTTGGCTCCAAGCTGTTTGGATAAGTGATACTCCACCAGTACTACAATTCCTAAATTTACAAAAATATTTTTGAAATTTGAAGCATGTCATTATAAAATGACACAGTATAGTTACATTTGAGGATTTAAAAGAATGCAAAGATGTAAACAGAAAATCATTTTCAAAATCTTATATACTGCTGATGAAAGATCTAAATTTCAGGTTACAATTTTTTCTGAGAACTTAAAATTCCTCCATCCCTTTCTTCCTGTTTTAGAGAAAGTACTACTACAATATCACAAAACAATCCTATTCTCAACCCCATAAATAGCAGGAACATACTTTGCCAAGTAGTTCTGTATCTTTCTGGTCTCTCCATTCTCCCGGTAGCTATTTCTCCTGAATATACAATTATATACTCCCTCCTCCATTCTTAATACCACACAGATTAACAACACCTTCCTTGATTCTCCTAAACAGAACCTGATCTCTACTTTTCTCAATGGCATCAAACTTCTTGAGAGATAATCCTCTGTTCCTGTGCCTTGTATCCTACCTACTTCTCTACTTCAACCTGCATTCCACATAAATAACACTCTTTAAACTACTCTTAGGTTACCAATAAACTTCTTACAACCAACTGCAATGATTTCTTTTACATTTACATCAATTGCTCACCTCTTTGCATCTTTTTAAAACTGATTATGGCACAAAAAAGCAGAAGAGAGGAGCAACTCTTCCTAGAGAATTAAGGAAGAAACTGGCAAAAAAAAGTTGACATCAGAGCAAGTTTTGAAAGAGGAATACGGTTGATCAGATAAGCAAGGGTAGGGTAATGGCATCCATTAGGGCATCAATATGGACTATTTTGATGCCCATATTGTCCAGCATTCATGAATATCAGGTATAACAAGGAAACAGTGGGTAGAAGCCTCAGAGGGCTTTTCTCCCACATTGAGCTGGCTGTCTTGCTGACACTTTTCTTTTGAATGCTCTCTGAAATTCCATCTCAAATTTATATCTATACCCAAGTAAATATTAAGTGAGGGATTTCTTACAATTTAAGTCACACACTTGAAAAATGACAGCTGTGCCTTCAGTTTCTTCAATGTAACTTCCTATTAAGTGTAGACTCTAATAGTTCTTTGTAGGCTAAGTCCATTATACCACACGCAATAATTCTGTCCTCTGACAAGACCACACTTCAGGATGCCTGCCCTGCATTTTAAAAAAGCAAATTCTTCCTGGGCATGATGGTGCACACCTGTTATCCAGCACTTCGGAGGCTAAGGCAGGAGGATTGTCATGAGTTTGAAGCCAGCCTAGGCTACAAAGTGAGTTCAAGGCCAATCTGAACTACATAGCAAGATCCTGTCTCAAAAAAAAAAAAAAAAACCTAAAAACTACAAAGTACTTTCAGTAAAGCCCTTCCCCTTCATGCTATCCAATTAAACTGCTTCATGTTGATATAAAAAAGTCTATCATACTAAAAGCTTCCAATTTCCAGCCACCCACTGGCCTTCAGCAGAAAGATATGTTTACAACAGCTTTTCCAGGCTTGGAGAAATGCATCTGCAATTAAGAAATAAACAGCAGAAAAATTTCTACTGAATTATTTGTAAGTCCCCTGACTCACAGTATTTTAAATCAACCTTAAATCCAACCTTGAGTCCCCTTTGCAATCTCCTAATTGAAATGAGTAGTTATTTCCAGAACATCTAAAATTTTTATCTGCCTAATAAAATATAACAAAGTATAAAAATACTTGAGAAGATATTAATTTTTACTTTTTTGAGTGAATAAGGTGAGGACATGCATATATCTTTAAAATTGTAGAAAAAAACATGAAGATAAATGATGTGCTAAGAAAAAAAAACCAAGGAGCAACAGAAAATATTGCAAATGCTAAGGAAATACACCTTTGGAGAAAGTATTACTTTATAAGCCTGTTGTGCACCAGCATGGATAAAAATCCCTAAAGCATTTAACTAGGACACTGCAAAACTAGCTAAAATAATCTATTATTTCTTGTCATTCCATGGAAGGCAGAGGGCAAGGATCATAGCTTTTTGCTTACCAAAGCTAATATAGACTATTTACCAATACTTCCTCATATAAAGGACTGGCTCTGTACTTCAGCTGTGAATATTTAAGTAGTATCAGCCCCAAGTTTTTATGGAACAGATTAAGTTGCATGGCTGTATGCATTTGTGAAACCTCAACAACACATTCCTAAGAAGTATGCATTCCACTGTTCCTAAATTTTACACAAAAACTTAAATACTGAATGCTAGTTAATGATATGTCTGATGGGATACTTATTTAGATCAAAGTGCTCTGTTATCTGCAATTTAAAATGAATTACAAAAATAAGACTGATGGATGAACAGAAATGGATGGATCAACAGATACATGATAAAAATAGGTATAGTAAACTATTAATACGATCCTCAAGGTGGATGTGCAGATATAACACTGTAAAAGTCTTTCATCTTTGCTTTCTGAAATTTTTTCAAATAAAATTTTGAGGAAATACAAACAAGTGTGCCTGGTGTAATTTATAAGTGAAAGGCTGATTTTTCAGGCTATGGTATAAACTCCCCTTTTCATTGCCAGATCAAAGATCTGAATGACCAAAGATATCAGCAAGGTTCTGTCTTTCACAGTTACACCTGACAATGACCCATTTTAATTAACTATTTTATTTAACATCTTGTGATTCTGAACTACAACAGTTAATACCTATGAAGGGTCACTCCACTGTGGCCTTGATAATACTTCTGCTACACTGATAGCTGAGACCAATATGTGATGATTCCAGGGATATGGAAAAGGGACATGAGACTTCCCATCAAAGGGACGGAGATATTAAAGGCAGTAAGAACTTGGTAAGTCTATTCTGCACCTCTTTGTGTTACTACTGTGTGTTACTACTATGGCTAATAATGAACATTAACAGAAAACTACAACAACCCTGTAAAGGCAGGGCCACCCAGCAAACAGATCCTGCAGAAGTAAAAACAGGTAATCCCTGGGTTTAGAAAACTCTGGCCAAGAAGATTAGGGAATGGGTAAAGGAGGAAGGAAATCATAAATATCACCTCCTGGGGCAAACAATTTTATGATGGGTCCTTGAATCCCTAAGGCTATATAAATGGATTTTAAAGACTGTGATCCTCATCAAAATGTATAGCAGTTTCAACATTATAGGTATCCCTTTTTTGTAATAAGAGGGTCCACAGCAGTCATAAGATATAAATTAAAAGTGATGAAAAACCACTAACTGAAATACATCCATAAATATAGGTATATTACATAATAAGGTATTTATGAGGATGACATTCGTAAATTCCCTATTGATCAATCTGTTGGGCTGAATTATTTATAAAGATAATTCACTGAACCTTCCATTCTTTTTCTTCTACAATCATTCAAAGCATTAACTGAATTCTGAGCAATACAAAGGCAAAAAGTTGTATGAAACTAGGTAATTAAGAACAAATAGCCAGGGATTTAGCTCAGCAGTATAAGTACCTACCTGGCAAGCACTAGGTCATGAGTTCGATCCGGTACCAAAAAAAAAAGTTACCATAAAGAACAAATAGTCGAGTATATATCACCCTCTAAGTACCTACCATATGGCAATAACTGTGTAAAACTCCTAGGTAGAAAGACATGGAGACTGAAAACACACACACACACACACACACACACACACACACACACACACATAGAGTGAGCTAAGAAAAGCAAAATGAGCTCTAGCTTTTACTCTTCTACCTTTCTTCCCTTTTTTCTATCTGATTTTTCCTTTCTGTAGACTCCAAGAAATATGTTATGGTGATGGATGAAAACTTTTAAGGGTAAAGTTCAAACAAAACAATGATGTCATAAAAACATTAAAAATTTTTGTGAAGCATCAAAAAATTGAAGCTAAGCATGACAGTTTGAGAAGTTTCATATAAACACACACACACACACACACACACACACGAAAGCATCACTCTCAGAAAGACAATTCTTCTAATTATGTGGTTATAATGATAAAATGGTGAATATGAGGACTTATTTAAGGCTATAAATCTATTCACATGGAAGGGTTAAATTTAAACAGACATTCTGAGAGTTCATAGGCATGTTTACTTTTATACTGTTTACAAATACTGTAATTCCAAAGGAATAATTCTTTATCTCTTTATCCAAAACTACAAAACAGAAATGAAAGGTTGTTGGGCACATATGCATAAAGGTTTATACAGCAGACACACATTGGCCATTTACAAGCCAAATCCCTTCTTCTGTGATCTGACATTTTTGTTCTAACCAGATTTCACCCTATCCTCCCCTACACCTCCAGCAACAATAGAACACTTGTGAAAATTGTCTCTGATCCACAAATGGAGACTGGAAAGAATTACCAAAGTGAAAAAGTTTTCTTTAATAGGAAATGACACAAAGTAATTTAAAGAGTTTTATTTAATAAATCACATCATGACATAGTCTTGTCATGTAACTGTCTTATTATTCTTCTCCTATTACCTAGAGGTAAAAATATTCCATGCACTAGTGAGGATAAATTCAGTAGTGCTTCATTTGCCTTCAGCAACTGTTCCAAAACTCAACTCATCTGGAATATAAAGGACAAATTTATCTCCCTCTTAGACCAGGTAACTTTACTTCCTTTATAAATAAGGTGAAAACTTTTTTACATAAACTTCAATCTACCTGCTTCTCCACCTAAACCTTTTAATATATATACATATTATTTCTTCTTGGAAAGATCAGTAATTTTTAAAACTCTCATAGTGAAACTGACTTTTAGAGGGAGTACACTTCTGTAATTTAGCATATACACAGGAATGCATAACCACACTACCCAAAGCAAGATGCAGAAGAGTTCTTGCACTCCAAAACTATCGTATGATTACCCATTTTCGGCATACTCTCTGCCTTCTGCAGGGAGAACCCTGCACTTCTAATGACAGAAAAACATTCATCTCTTTGCCATTACTATAGTCTCATTGTTTACAGCACATCTATACATAAATAAATCATATAGTACATAAATTTTAAGATTACCTTCCTCACTGTGAGGCTTTCAAGACTCATTTAAGATGCTGAAGCCATCAGTCATTCACCTCTTCTTGTTGCACAATAGTATTCAATTTAATGGATTTAACAGTTAATTTAACTGTTCAGCCCTTGTACAATATGAATTGCTTTTATCCTGTGGCAGTGAGAAAAGGTGCTGCTACAGTATAAGCATCTTTATACAAGCTATTGTGTGAAGTTTTCTTTCCTTATAACCAAAAGTGAAATGTTGATCACAGGTTAAATATTTACTTAATGTTTAAAGAAGGTGGTATTTTCTAAAATGGCTGAATCCTTTGGACTCCTTGCCATTAGTATGAGAGTTCTAGTTGCTCCAAAACCATACCAGCACCTGCTACTATCAATCACTTTTTACTTTAGCCAACCTAACAAAAGAGTTTTAGTATACCTAATGGTAATTATGTTTAGAAAACAAACAAACAAAAAAGATAGGCATACTGGCATATGCCGGTAATCCCACCACTGTGGAAGACAGGCAGAAGGAGTACAAGTCTGGGACCAGCTAAGACAATTTAGTGAGCCACATCTCAAAATTTTAAAAATAAATAGAAAAGACAAGGAATGTAGTTCAATGTGAAGCCCATAAGTTCAATTTCTGGTACCATTAAAAATATATATACAAGTGCCTATTTCCTATTTGTTTATTCTCTTTGGAGAAGTATCTGTTCAAATCTTTCCCTAATTCTTTTTTACTCAGCGATGATTTATTCTGAAAGATCATTATACATTCTGAATAAAAATCTTATGCTGCATATGTGATTTGCAAACATGTTCCCCCAACCTGTAGCTTGCCTTTCATTCTTCTGTGTCATTTAGAGAGCAAAATTTGTTAATTTTGATAGAGTCCATTTTTTTTTTCTTTCCTAGATCATGCTTTGGGTGGTATGTCTAAGAACTCTTTACCTAACCACAATTTGCAAAAATGCTGTTATGATTTATTCTAAATCTTTTTATAGTTTACACATTTTATAGTTTGCTATTTGATTCTGTTGGGGTTTTATATTTTGATAACTGAGCTCTTTTTGTAAATATAGGAAGTTAAGATCAAAAGTGTTATTTTCCTTTTTGCATATCAATATCCAATTATTTCACCATAATTTAATGAAATCACAGTTTTAACCCTCCAATGGACTAGTGCACCTTATCAAAAATAGCTGGCCACCTCTGAGTAGGGCTATTTCTGGACTCTGTTGTGGTTTCTAAAGTTTCATGTTTATACTTTACACAATACTACATCTTGACTGGTGCTACTTTAAGGTAAGTCTTAAAATAGGGAGGACTGACTCCTACAACATTGTTATTTGTCCAAGTTCTTTAAGATAATCACCTCCTTTGCCTTTCTATGTAAATTTAGAGTCTGTTTATTTCTTCAAGAAATGTCCTATTAGACTTTATATTGGTATTAATCTATACATGTATTTAAGAAAACTTAATTGAGCTTTCTAATTCATGAACAAACATCGTATGGTCTATTTACGTATCTGATTTCTTCTGCTGTGTAAGTTTCAACATATGTATCTTATACACGATGTATCAGTCAGCTTTCTGGATGGCCCGATGTTCAGACAAAATAGTCCCTGACATCCACAACTTAAAAGAAGAGAAGTTCACTTTATAGTTCATGGCGTCAGAGATTTCAGTCCATTGTCATCTGCCTGCAAGGTAGAAATCATCAAGGCAGAAGAGTACAAAGGAGGAAAGTTACTCAACTCATGGTGTCCAGGAAGCAGATATCAAGTAAAAAACACTTGAGAACAAGGGACCACAAACCAGATAAAGTTCCAAAGTTCACAACCTCAAAACTTACCCAGACATGCATGGAAGGAAGCGTGCTTTACTAATAGCTTAGGTATCTCAAGCCAGTAATGGTGGCAATCAAGCTTAACCATCACCCATGACTTCTTAGGTTTATACCGAAGTATTTAATTTTTCTTGGAACTATTATGTACAACCAAAAAATTTTTACTTTAAATCACCAATTTTACATTGCTAATACACACAAATGCCACTCATTTTCTTATTTTATGTTGTATCCTTGCTAAAAGTACCTAGTTATAAGAGTTTTACAATGGATTCTATGAGATTTTCATTCTTTCAGGTTATGCTTCTTTGTTTATGGTACTGGGGAATGAACCCAAGGCCTTGTGTATGTCAGGTAAACATTCTGCCCCTGAGGTAAAGCCCCACCCCTTTTGATTAGATTTTTGTTTTGAAACTGACCTAAACTGTCTAATCTGGCCTCAAACTTAAAATTCTCCTGCCTCGGCCTCCAGAGTACCTGGGATTACAGGTATACGCTCTCATATCAAACTAATTCCATTAACTATTATATAGTCAATTATATCATCAGTGAACAGATGCAGTTTAATTTCTTTATTTGCATATAACAGGGCCCCAACACATCTAATACTGACTTCTTTTGAAAAAAAAAACTGAGAAAGTTTCAGCCTTATAAGCTGTCCAAACAATGTAGCCAGTCACTGTTAATAATACTCCATCTAGATTGCAAGATGGCCGACTGAGAGGTGGCACAATAAGAGGGCCTCTCTGACAAAAAAAAAACTCAGACGCTGATATATGACAACATGGAGAAAGCCAGACAAAAGGAAATCTCACGACCCAGGAAGAAACTGAGGAAAAATAAAAAGAAAAAAGAAAAAAAAGAAGAAGAACCATGGATGGAGGGCTGGAGCTGGGCAAGCCCCGGTAGCAGTTCCAGCAGATTTTAGAGTCAACTCACAATCGAGCTGAGATCACGGCCCTGCCAAGAGCTGGGGTTGGTGAGCTAGGGGAGGCGCTGCGACAGGGAGTGGAAACAGCCAGTCGAGCTGCGTCAACTTTGTTGAATGACAGGAACTGGATTCCCCAGATCAGGAGGACGGGCTAGGCGACATTTTGGAGTTGGGCAGGGCCGGCTTGAATCAAAACCCGTCGATGGCCCCTGGTCCAAAACAGATTGATGGGATCTGCTTGGGCTGGGCCAGGCACCTAGTTGAAACCCAAGAGCCGGGGGGGAGGCTGCTGTGAGCCAGTGGCATCCCCAAGGAACACACGAACTTGTTGAAGCATAAACTGGTTGACTGGCGTAGGGGGAGGAGCCAGCTCTCAGCCTGCAACTAGTAGATCCACAGTGTGCAACTCACAGATCCACTTGCTAGGGGGCGGTACTTCCCTAGCAAGCGCGCTGCAGAAAAACTGTAAGCAATACGAAAGGCCCAGAGACCTCCACCACCCACTTGTCTGAAGGGGCCAGAAACATGACAAGACAGAGAAAGAGCAAAAGGTCCCCAACTGCAGAACCAGGGAAAGTGAATCCAACAGAGGTAAATGCAGAGGAGGTTGAGGGCAGCAAACCTGTAATATCAGAGACAGCCTCATCAAAATAAAGAAATACCTCCGTGACCTCATCGTCGAATTTGAATCTGAAATTCTAACTCAGGTGAAGCAAGATATAAGAAGATTAATAAAAGAAGTCCTGGGTAATCCTCAAGTAGACACAAATGAAAGAATAGAGGAACCCAGAGAAAGGAGAGAAGCCTTTGATGAAGAATATAAACAAAACCTAGAATATATGAAACAGATCCAAAGAGAATATCAGGAAATTAAAAACTCCACTGA